>JANUSC010000065.1:0-600000 GCA_025200525.1 Camellia lanceoleosa | reverse complement strand
GTGAATGAAACGATTGAATAGTGATGCATGACAGCTCATACGAGTGAAGGAATTCACTAGAATTCTTGTTCTTTAAGGGAGACATGTCGGCCTTAAACAATGATCTCGGCTAAAAATGATTTAAGCCGACGTACTGGAAGGAGGTACCGATATAGGTTCCATCACCTCAGAATGCCAAGGTAATAGAACCTAGGAGGCAGTTGTGGGGATATATTTTTTAGTACCAACACGTGGCAAGGTGACGCCGATGTATAAGCCGAGGTGCCACGTGTCTTGGTCGTAACGCCGAGATGATCTCGGCATGGCCGAGGTTATCTCCGAAGATATCGGAATCCGAGATAAGCAGATAAGAAACAAGAGACCTAGAATGAGGAAAGACTTCAAGATGGATAAGGATAATGTTCTTAAGGAGTCTATCCTTATCTCTTGAGGAGTCCAAAGTAAGCATTGAATGGGAGTCCATAGAAGTCAGGCTTCTATAGGGACTAGGATTGAGTTAACTATAAAAGAGAGGCACCCCCGTGGGTCTAAGGTACGCAATTTATATTCTGAACAGTGAGTTTAGCACTATTGATTATCTTTGAGAGATTTACTGACTTGATCGTCGGAGTGCCCCCGGGTGGACGAACCACCGCCGGAATCTTCTTTTTCTCATTGTTAGCCAGTGTCATCTATTCTCGCCGCCTTCCAAATTGACATCGAGTTGGCAGTGTGGTCAGATTTTCACCCACACACATGATCATTTAAAAAAAATAAAATCACCGTGTGATCAAAATGAAGTGTAAAAAAATACAATTAGTCATAAAAAATTAAAAAAGAAAAGAAAAAGAGAAGCAATGAAATCAATTGGTAATTGAAAAATACAATTATTTTTTTTCAAAAAACAAAATGAGTTAAAAACCCAATCACGAATTAAAATTAATAGTTAAAAACACAATCATTTTTTGTTCAAAAAACACAGTTAATTAAAGACCCAATTACAATTTTTTGCAAGACAACATATAATCTAATCATCAAAAAACATAGAAATTGTCACAACCCAAACAAAGCAATGAAATCAATTGGTAATTAAAAAATGAAATTATTATTATTATTTGAAAAAAACGTAGTGAGTTAAAAACTCAATTACAAATTAAGTCAATTGATAGTTAAAAAGTACAACCATTTTTTTTTCCATAAAATATAGTAAGCTAAAAAATCCAATTACAAAATACAATATAATCATCATCATCAGTAGTGGGTACTTTATGTGAACCTAATGAATACAATCTAATTTTTTTTCTTCAAAAAAGATAGATTCAAAATACATTCACCGTATTAAAAGTTAAATTAAGTTCAATCACAAATACAAAATATAATCTAACCATCATTAATACTGGATACTTTATGTGAATCTAGTGAATACAATCTAATAACATTCCATTTCAAAAAATATAGATTAAAATACAATCACAGTGTGATTGTATTCAAAAAAACATGAATACAATATTTTATTTTTTTTCAAAAAACACAGATTAAATGGAATATAAAAAAACATAATCATTTAAAAAAAATAAAATCGCCGTGTGATCAAAATGAAGTGTAAAAAAATACAATTAGTCATAAAAAATTAAAAAAGAGAAGCAATGAAGTCAATTGGTAATTGAAAAATACAATTATTTTTTTTTTTCAAAAAGTAAAATGAGTTAAAAACCCAATCACGAATTAAAATTAATAGTTAAAAACACAATCATTTTTTGTTCAAAAAACACAGTTAATTAAAGATCCAATTACAATTTTTTGCAAGACAACATATAATCTAATCATCAAAAAATATAGAGATTGTCACAACCCAAACAAAGCAATGAAATCAATTGATAATTAAAAAATGCAATTATTATTATTATTTGAAAAAAACGTAGTGAGTTAAAAACTCAATCACAAATTAAGTTAATTGATAGTTAAAAACCACAACAATTTTTTTTCAAAAAATACAGTAAGTTAAAAAATCCAATTACAAAGTACAATCTAATCATCATCATCAATAGTGAGTACTTTATATTAACCTAATGAATACAATCTAATTTTTTTCTTCAAAAAAGATAGATTCAAAATACAATTACCGTATTAAAAATAAAATTAAGTCAAATCACAATTACAAAATATAATCTAATCATCATTAATAGTGGATACTTTATGTGAATCTAATGAATACAATCTAATAACATTCCATTTCAAAAAACATAGATTAAAAATACAATCACAGTGTGATTGTATTAAAAAAAATATGAATACAATATTTTTTTTCAAAAAATATAGATTAAATGGAATGTAAAAAATATAATCATTTAAAAAAATAAAATTACCGTATGATCAAAACAGAGTGTTAAAAAACACAATCACATTGTTGCTCATAAAAAAAAAATGAAGTCAATTGGTAATTAAAAAATACAAATTTTTTATAAAAAAAAACAAAATGAGTTAAAAACCCAATCATGAATTAAGTTAATTAATAGTTAAAAACACAATCATATTTTTTTAAAATACAATGAATTAAAAATTTAATTACAAAATACAATCTAATCATCATTAATAATGAGTACTTTATGTGAATCTAATGAATATAATCCAATTTTTTTTTCCAAAAAAGATAGTTTCAAAATACAATCACCGTATTAAAAATTAAATTAAGTCCAATAGCAATCACAAAATATAATCTAATCATCATTAATAGTGGATACTTTATGTGAACTTAATGAATACAATCTTTTTTTTTTCTTCAAAAAACATAGATTAAAAATACAATCACCATGCGATTGAATTAAAAAAACATTAATACAATATTTTTTTTCCTTCAAAAAACACAGATTAAATGGAATGTAAAAAATCACAGTCATTTAAAAAAATAAAATCACTGTGTGATCCAAATGGAGTGCAAAAAAACACAATAACATTTTTGCTCATTAAAAAAAAAAAAGTAATGAAATCACTTGGTAATTAAAAAACGCAATTATTTTTAAAAAAAAAACATAATGAGTTAAAAACCCAGTCACAAATTAAGTTAATTAATAGTTAAAAAGCACAATCAATTTTTTTTTAAAAAAATACAATGAGTTAAAAAATTCAATTACAAAATATAATCTAATCTGATCATCATCAATAGTACGTACTTTATGTGAACCTAACGAATGCAATCTATTTTTTTTTTCTTCAAAAAACATAGATTAAAAATACAATCACCATATTGAAAAATAAATTAAGTTCAATCATAATCACAAAATACAATCTAATCATCAATAATTAAACGGTGTGTAAAAAAAATACAATCACATTTTTGCTCATAGAAAATAAAAAAATAAAAAAAATGAAGTCAATTGGTAATTAAAAAATACAATTATTTTTTTTTCAAATAACATACAAATTAAGTTAATTGATAGTTAAAAAGCACAACTTTTTTTTCAAAAAATACAATGAGTTAAAAAATCCAATTACAAAATATCATCTAATCATCATCAGTAGTGGGTGCTTTATGTGAACCAAATAAATACAATCTTTTTTTTTTTTCCTCAAAAAACATAGATTAGAAATACAATAATCACCATGTGATTGGTGATTGTATTAAAAAAAAAACATTATTATGATCTTTTTTTTTCTTCAAAAAATACAAATTAAATAGAGTGTAAAAAAACACAATCATTTAAAAAAAAAATCACCATGTAATCAAAACGGAGTCTAAAAAAATATAATCACTTTTTTTATCATAAAAAAAACAGTGAAATCAACTGGTAATTAAAAAATATAATTATTTTTTATTCAAAAACATAGTGAGTTAAAACTCAATCATAAAAAAAAAAAAAAAAAAAGTTACTATGAGAAATGGATACAATCTATTCATCATCATCAATAATACGTACTTTATATGAACCTAATGAATACAATCTATTTTTATTTTTTTCAAAACACATAGATTAAAAATAAAATATTGAAAAATAAATTAAATCCAATCACAATCACAAAATATAATTCAGTCATCATCAATAGTTAGTACTTTATGTGAATCTAATGAATACAATAATTCCTAATCATTTTAAAAATATAATCACCATATTAAAAAAATAAATAATTTACTTACAGATTTTGAAATGTTTTTCTTCCAAGATTCTGTCTTACTCTCTCTCCCAAACTGCTTCGTAAGACTACTGCTGCTACGTAAGGTTATTGTGTATTCTCTCTCTTCCAAACTTTAGGCTACTGTGATAGGATTTAGGTTAATAGTCTTTAGGCTGCTGTGATAGGGTTTAGGTTAATAGGTAGTAGTGGACAGGGCAGGAATTTCTTTTTTTTAAAATCAAAAAATTAAGAAATTAAGATTAAGATATTAGAGCTCCTACAAGGTTTTTGGGTTAAAAAGACCCTTTCGATAATAATCTTTAGGTTGTTGTGATAGGGTTTAGGTTAATAGGTAGCAGTGGGCAAATGAGGGAAAGTTTTTTTTTTTTTTTTTTTTTAAAATCAGAAAATTAAGAAATTAAGATTAGAATGTTGGAGCTCCCACAAAACTTGTGGGTTAAAAGGACCATTTTCCTTATATAATATATAGATAGATAGATGCAGCTTAATTTGGACTACAAACCTATGAGTGAATCGGAAAAAGGGTCAAGCTTGTCTCCAGACTGGACCGTGATGTTGGGCTTGAGGGGCTTACCACGGATCCTGTTTCAATAATTCAAATTGTTCAATGTGTAGTCAAATATCGATAACTACCTGATTGGATCATATTTTTGTCAACAATTTATTTTGAAAATTATATTTACAATTGATAGAAATCTAATCCGATCAACTACTTATCAATATCTTATCAACGTGATTTTTTATAGAGATAAAGTACTCGACGAGTTCCACATACAGTTCGGATTATCGAACATGACCCGTGGTGGGTTTCCATGGGCCCAACAGCATGCTCTAGTCCAATCTCGGACTAGAGAGAAGCCTAGCCCTTGAAAAAAACTTCCATCCTCCATAAAAATGTGTTCCTATCACTTTAGGGTAGTTCTATTTACACAATATACATATTGTCTCAATACACATTATTTTTATTTTTTTATTACAATTCTGTCCCTCAAGTAAACTGCCATTAAAGACCAAATTTCAAAGATTGCTTTCTCTCTCAATCCCCTTCTTACCACCCACCACCATTCCTCTCTCCCTAGAACTACCGTAACCCTCCCACCGCCATTCTTATTCTTCTTTTATCTAAAACCCTAGATCTAACGTAGTATTCTTCCTTCTAAAAATCCTAGACCTAAGGTAGTTAGGTCGTAGTAATAGTAGTGATAGGTCGTGGTGTTAAGGTTTAGGAAAAGGGATGACGAGAAATTCAGGGAATTGGGAAAGGGGTGCGATGAGGCAATGAAGTTAAAAAGACAACACTAATGGCAAAAGAGGGCGACAATGGGTGATAGCTTTAAGGTTAACACATAAAAACGCATTTAACATCGTCGAATATGGTCATGAATTAGATCTGAGTCTAAATCTAAAAGCTTACACGATAACAAGTCGATGATGGAGACGGGAGGAGCTATAGTGACTAGCATGGTATTGAATAAGAAAGAAAAAAGAAAAAATCATAGGATAAGAAACGAGGGGAGAGGAAGGCTAGAATCACCATCCTCTCTCTCCTAAAGAGCAAAACAAAGAGTATTGAGTAATGATGTTTGATGAGAGAAATAGTAGTATGCAAATAGAAGCTCCAATCACCTTAGTTCTCTAAATTTTGAATGTGTTGATCTCGCCCGTAACATTTTTAATTTGAGTTAAACTGCTAAAATTTCAAATAAATCATGTAAATCATTAACTGGAATAATAGTCACATATACTTATGATTCATAAAGTATAAATTTGTGTAAATTACAATTACACCCCTAAGGTTTGCTTAAAATACAGATTGCCCCATGTGGTTTGAAAAATTATAAATACCCTCTTATTAGAATTTTTTATTTAACAGAATTAACTAAAAAAAATAAAATTCATAATTGCTATCCTATACAATAATAAAATTACCTAAATTACTAATTGAAACATATTTTTAACATCATTAAAAACTGTTAATTGACTTGATAATTTATTAATAAAATGGGCGATTTGTTATGAAATTAGAAACCTCAGGGGGTGAAATGTAATTTTTAAAATCACAGGGGCAATTCGTATTTTAATCAAATCTCAAGGGGTGTATTTGTAATTTACCCTATAAATTTTATATCACTTTAATCGCTAATTTTTATTTTTAATTTTGTCAATTTTATTCTTAAACATAATTTTATAGTGTTAATTGATGAGACAATTAAAATTTGAGGGTTAAACATGTTTTAGGGATCATATATTTATTTCATAACTACTCCATTAACTATTTAAATGATCATTTGTAATTGAATTAATTTGATTCAAATTAAAACATTTTGAGAATAAAATTGACAAAATTAAATTAGAAGGATGAAAGTGACTAAAAAAAGCACATTACAAAGCTATAAATATATTTTCTTCTAAAATTATTGTCAAAAAGAGACATGATAATGAAGTTTCAAAAGCATGTCCTCTTCAGTGCAAGCTTCCTTTTGATGCTTAGCATCTTCATGGTCATTAAAGTTGTATTGTCATTTCAAGCGTAGTACTTTTTGAATATTATGCGACACATATTACATGAAATTTTAAAATATGTAGTGAAACTTTTTATAAATCAGACATGTTAACTCATATTTATTAAACAGTTTTGATGTTTGGCTCGAAAACAAGGGGCTCGGAAGTCCCGAAAATCCAAAAAAGGTAAAAGAAAAAAAAACACAAGGCAAAAAAAAAAAAAAAAAAAGTAGAATTACCAAAAATGAAAATTTAGGGGCATTAGTGCTCAAATTTTTAGTGTTAAAAAACATTTCTGTTTATTAAATAATTCTAAGAATAAAACGCCACTTGTTTTTCGGTCAATTTAGTGCTCATTAATTTCCCCAACATTATTAAACGCCATTTGTTTTTGCCCATGGAAATTGACTTCGCAATGGGAACAGACTCGCATCTTGGACCTACAGTTTATCATAAATTAAAAATTAATAACCAGATGTAGAAGTCGAAAAAATATTTTTCTCAATTTTTAAATTAATTTTTTTCTTTTTTTGGGTTTGGAACTCTAAATCGTGCATTTAAATAATTTATATTGTCTAACCTATCATCAATTTTAAACACAATAATGTTTTTTTTTCAGATAATTAAGTTATAAAATAAAATAATAAAATATATATGTTTACGAGAGGCATACCCTAAACTAATTTTTGACAATAGGAACCCAATAGTCACTGAATCCGAACTACAACGAAGTAGGGGTGCTCACGGATCGGTTTTGTGTAGTTTGCGATTTGGTTTTGACCCACCCACATTTATGCGGTTTGGGAAAAAGTCAATCCGCAACCATTCGCAGTGGGGTTTGCGGTTTGTGCGGATAAGGTTTGCAAATGTGCGGGCGGTTTGCGGTTTACACTTTTTTCTTTAAAAATTAATTTTTGAGTTTTTTTTTTTCCCATCGAATTTAGGCATCAGATTCATTTTATATATTTGTGATCATTTGACAACAATTTTTTGATGAGTTTACAAATAAAAATTGAATATCAATTCATTAAATGAAAGTATCCAAAATAAAGAGACCCTACACTAGTATTTTTGTCATGAAAAAAATATATATCAATACATTAAAAAATATATATCAATGCATTAAACATTGTACTCAATTAGAATTGCCAGTTCAGTAATCAATAATCAAGTTAGAAGTTCCATCGACCACCAGAAGGAAAATTTTATTAAGAAAAAGTAGATGAGTCACCAATGAAAATCATATAAGAAACCAAGTTTAAGATTTGATAATTCTACGGCATTAAGAAAGTTGAGAAATACTTAAAAATAAGGATCCTAGTGTCATAGAGAATATAATGGTGCTCCTGTTAAAGTTACAAAGTTGGTATATAAAAAATAATAATAATAATAATAATAATAATAATTAAAGTGCGGACAGTTTTTATAGGCTGCGGGTTTAATCCCCGACCCGTCTGCAATCTACAAATTTGTCATATTTCAAATTGTATCTGTCCGTATTATGTTTGCGAAACCGTACATTTATATACAGGTTGGACGAGTTGGACGGTTTGAACGATTCGGATTAACCGTTGTCTAACCCTGTAACGAAGGGAAAGACATGACCCACAAAGTCCCCCAAATCACCAAACCACTTAACATGGCTTAACCCAAAATACAAAAACCACCTAACATGGAGCAAAAGATGTTCACCTAAACAATGTTAAATCAATAAGCAATAAATGGTGGTGGGCATGTGGGATGGTCCACTGTTCATAAAAAGAAAATAGAAAATATAGAGTGAAAAATATTTGTAAAAAAATGTTTATAATTTGATTCTATTTTGTAGATTTAAACTGATATGATATGAGTTAAAACTATTATGTTTTAATTCTATTATGTCTATTTGGTGTAACTTCTAGTAAGTAGAAATTAACAATTAAAAAACAGAAGCTAAAAACATTTCTCCTTCTACTTCTCAATAATCAATTTTTTCAATTTATTTAAGTTATGTAAGTAGAAACAACAACAAACACAAAATTTTAAAATAAAATAAAATAAAAAACCATAAATAGCTCCATAAACTACACCAAACAACTCATCACAATCTAGATTAAAATATACTTTGATTTCTCGGACGAACAATGAAATTCACCCAATTGAAATCAATGTTCTCTACAATCATTCTAATTCAGCAGCTACCATGAACATGCCTACCTCTACACTGCTAAATGCACTGTCGATACAGACTTTCCAAACAAAATATTCACAAGGGCCTCCCAATTTAGCTAGAACAAACAAACTACACCTAAAATTATTCCCAAGACATACAAATTACTTTTTCCCAGATTCTATATCCATTGATGAGCTGCTTACGGGGATAAATGCATCGCTATGTCGACCCATTTGTTGCTGATTCAGATTCAAAACTTGAGCTCCATTCAAAGGATGGCCGAGTTGCGGGTTCTCATTCACCTCCTCTAATGCTCGGAAATATGCATATGGTCCCCATCCTGAAATTTAAAATAAAAAAAATTTAAAAAAATGTAACCATTAACTTTCAGTTGTGTTATAATCAATTAATCAATAAAAAGAAAAATTCCCACATCAGAAAACTTTTTATTTGATCTAGGGTTCACACGAAATGATGACACAAGTAGCAACAACATTGATAGACAATCTAATAGTTCTCATCTGCTTTCAATATCTGATTGTAAATGCAAAAAGAAATGTCGCTCTACAATGTTTAAATTCAAGTTTTATATTAGAAAATTTATAAATTCCATTAGTTCCCCACAAGAATTCCTAAGATAAATTTCCTACCCCGATATTAAAAAAAAGAAAAGGAAATTAGAAAGAAGGAAAGAAAGTCTAGATTCATGGTAACAAATTTATTTATATTTTTTCCAAAGCTTTTATAGGCATTGCAGAACATAAAAATTATAAGGTTCATTGAAAAGGAAAAGAAAAGAAAAATTAAATTACTAACAAAGAGAGAACCAAAAAGAAAAGTGAAGTTACCATTAGTATCATTTGGAAGTGGGAAGAACTGTAGATAACAAAATGTTGCGACAACAAGGCCTGCAATAATAAATTATACAGATTTTAAGCAACATAAGACACTGAATCGCAGATATGATTCAATTTGCTCTGCTATTGAATGATTAATTACCAGCCAAAGAACAAACCTATGAGAGCTGCAGCAAACACATCGGGCCAATGGTGCCAATAGTCATCCACCCGAGAAACACCAACCAGAGATGCAAGGAGGAGAGGGAAAAAAACAATGCATAGTTTTGATATATGACCTCTGCGATCAAATGCTTGGATTTTCCCAGATAAGTACCATGATAAAAATCCCAGACCTGCAAAGGACCCTGCAAAAGGGTTGTGAATATCGTCAGATAAATGGGTGGACACATGTTACAGGTTTTTCAACATACATAATTAAGCACATTTTCTGCCCCCAACTCAACAGTAAGAAAATTCAAGGAAACACATCTATAAGCCTCTTTTTTTTTTTTTGGGGGGGGGGGGGGAGGGTGGACACACATATAAGTTCAACCAAAAAGAAATTTTTATAAACTACTATAAACTACTATTAAATGAATGAGAACATTTGAAATCTAATTAGGTATTTTTGTCTAGCATAGTAGAAATATAAACACTACTTTCAAGAGTCAAAAAAATTACTTTGATTTTGCTATCCAAAAGATAAATGTTGAGAAACTGCTAGCTGAAAGAGTAGCATAACTCATTTTCAAAAAATTCTAATTCATAAATCCAAATTAATTTCATAACTCCAACTCTGAAAAATCCTGGATTTCATGAGGAACAGGCATTGAGCAATAATAATCTGTTGATTTGTTTTCTATATTATTAGAGAGATCGAAGAAATGAAAGGAAGAAAAGAAAGAAATTAGGAGTAAAAAGAATGTAGAGAGAAGATATTGAGGAAGAAAAAGAAGAAAAAAGAGAGGAACCAAAAAAGAAAGAAAAATAGGAGACAATAATGTGTGTGCGCGCGCGCGCGACAGAGAGAAGGATATAACAAAGTTGAGAAAGCTAGAGATGAGGAAGAGGAAGTAGGATACAGAAACTCTTTCATCTCTCTTTCAAATATTCCCAAATTTTATTCATTCTTTGAATCTAATTTCATTTTACACCAATAAGGCCTATACATAGACGCCTCATAAATCCTAAACACACAGCTATTGTCTAAAATTGATCATACCTAACATTGATAATATCCTAATGGCACTAAAATTATACCATTTAAGCCTCTAAAGTTCGTAATAAAATGAAATATTCATTAAGATTATATATTTACAAGATGCATAATAAAAATTAAGGCCAAGTTTGGGAAAACTAAATAAGTGTACTTTTTGACTTTTTATGAAATATGGGTTGGATTTGGATTGGGTTTGAAATGATGTGTTAGAGAGGTGATGTGATTTAAATAAGATGATGTGACTTAAATAGGATAGTAACTTTTTGACTTTTTGAATTTTTTTAAGAATGTCAAACTTGGCCTAAATATAACAAGCAACATGTCTTCTTCTCACTTGTTACACATTTGGATTAAGATAAAAATTCAAGCATATAAGTAGGAAGTGTTGCTTACATGAAGTATGGCCACTTGGAAAGCTCTTGTATCCTTCTTTAATATCGCTAGGGTTACCATGACATATGACATTACCCCACTTATCATCATATTTCTGAAGGGGAGACAAAACAAAAATACATAAGGAAGGTATGCAAGACTAGATTGACGGGCACAAAATAAATCTAACACTCTACATACAGGAATTCCATCTGGAAAGCAACGCCAAAAGAAATCAGGTCGAGGCCGGCCAACTGCATCTTTTATTGCATCAGTGAGGACCCCAGTAATCAAGACAGCGAACAAGAGGCCTGCACTTAATAAGTATGTACAAGTCATGCATCAAACTAGACACTTCCTAATTAGCCAATAGCAAGAAAAGGGTTCCCAAATTGAAATTAAAATGCATCAAATATAATTACCTAATATGCTGTGGTGGAGATCATAGACATCGTTCCGGCGAATATAGAAGAAAAGGAAAATGACGATAGGCAACAATATTGAATACATCTGAGCATCAAGAAAAGAAGTTTTCATCAGTTGTACTTTCTTTCAAAAAATCAACATGTGCCAACTAAAAATTGAAATTGTCCTCTTCTCATTCTCTACATGAATTTGCCTTTATGGATTTCATTTAATTTTTATTGAAATTGTAATATATTTGTTTCAATTGCTACTCAATATCTAGTAAATCGATTGTTAATCTCATTTAGAATTCCAAGGGACATGTATATGTATATCATATATGTGTACACAAAGAGAGAGAGTATTGCATGTGCAATATATCTAATAAAGAAAATGTTTATTGGCATATTTAGAAAAAGTTTCACTTTTAAGATCAAATCAAAAAACCTTTAAATGGTCCGTTGCTTCTTTTTTCTTTCTTTCTTTTTTTTTTTTCAACTTAATGTGCTTCTATTAATATTTCAAATTGTTCATCTAAAAAATCAAATTGATCTTGTTGGATCTTAAATATTATAATTCTTCTTCATTGAATGATATCAGCATCATTTCACTAAATAAGATCAAGGTAAACATGTTGATAAATATGAAGCCAAATTGTAAAGGATTGTAGTAAACCAAATATGAAAGATCCCAATTATATAATTGAAATTAGAAAGACACGCGATTTCAAATTTAATAAATCAAAAAAAGAGACACTCACAGGAACAGCCCACACAGGCACAGTATTCGGCTTCAATGGTAATTTGAGGTCAACCATCATTTCCTCCCCAACAAAGCGGTAAAATGGGTTTATCATATATAGTATGATCTCTGTGACCACAAGAAGCAGCAATATAAGCCAATCATGCCTGTGATTCCTTGCAACTGAGGCTCCATGAGACTTAATGGTGTGTGCACCAAGCTCTGCCTCGCTCATTCTACCCTGCTGACATAAAAAAAAAATGAAAAAAAGGTTGTAGCAGTGAACAAAGCTCCCGCTTACAGTAGGGTCTGGAAGAGTTTGGTAACACGAACAACAGTCATTATGATATAAACAATAGTATTGTTTCCCAGGACATTATTTCTTCCCAAAAATACCAAAAACATAAGTATTGAATTTTCATTACATTAAACAAGTTCATTAAAAAGACCAACAGCTTAATGGGAAATTTTTTTTGTGAAGTTGTCTCATCTTCTGTGCTAATTAACCTCTTGAATATCAATCACACAAATTACTTTCACCACTTTTTCAAGCATGAAGAGATCACCCCACATATTGCTATGTATTTGATACGTGAAGCTACCAATGTATTAAGCAATTCACAATTTTCCAGGAAAGGAATTCTGTTGTGATAAATTGTAATAACTATATATAGATTTTCACGGGCATGCAATTCTCGTTTTCCAAATTTTTTGTCCCGTCTCAATACACTCTTATTTGAACGAACATGTGTCACGTGCAACTGGTAGTGCATTGAGACAGGGAGACATAATATAGGTTTTGTGAACAAAAGATTGCAGTCAATTTCATGCAAGTCACAACCGTAGAAATAGCACCCTGAAATTTCAATTTGGAATAGTTCAAGCAAGCAGTAGGTGACACTACTTTTCTCCTATATCTAAGAAAGTTATGAATCTAAAAATTTTATACTTTAAAATCTGACCAAACCTTTCTTCCCATATCAACAACAATAATAATAATAACAATTTCAGACTAGTCCTCAAATATCTAATCCCATAGAAATATAGGTTTTGTGAACAAAAGATTGCAGTCAATTTCATGCAAGTCACAACCGTAGAAATAGCACCCTGAAATTTCAATTTGGAATAGTTCAAGCAAGCAGTAGGTGACACTACTTTTCTCCTATATCTAAGAAAGTTATGAATCTAAAAATTTTATACTTTAAAATCTGACCAAACCTTTCTTCCCATATCAACAATAATAATAATAATAATAATTTCAGACTAGTCCTCAAATATCTAATCCCATAGAAATATAGTAGGCTCCACTTTTATCAACACGAAAACAAAACACTAAAATAAACCAATATTTCCACCATATAAATGGCATGTTTTGTCTTTTACTATTGGTACAAGAAATTATCTGATCATAGTTGCACACTGATCGTCAGGGTTTTACCCACTAGATCAATTCACATGACAACCGTTCAGACTTAGTCCTGGGTTTGTTTGAATGGCTTAACTAGTCAGAATCATATTAGGCATTCAAAGTCACTTAATTTAACAAGATGGTTGTAGGGAAACTCAAAATTCACCCTAAAACAAGTCAAACTGTAGCCCTCGTGTTAAGGAGTATCACAGATCAACACGTAAAAAGATCAAACTCTGATGATTGGAGTTCAGGTCATGATTTATGGTAGACCACCCGAAATCCCTCTGTTCTTTTGCCTCAATGCCTTTTCCAATGTAAGATCATATGAGAATCTCTAGACACAAAAATCTCGAGACATGAAGTGTATTGAGACAGAGGGACAAAGAAATATGGGAACAAAGAATTTTCTGTCACTTAAGTTTTGGGTACTTTGTGCTGATTAAAATTACAGTCCATAAAAAAAGCATTTCCATATCTTCTATTAATCAACCAACTACACAAGCTTAACCAAATTGACTTAAATTAAACCCTTTCTTTTAATTTTTATCCAATGGTATGTCCAATCCTTCCATGAAAAGCTAAATTACTACTTAAAACTTTGCTTGGTTACAGTTTTCAAAAAACACTTTTTAAAAAATTCTGCCTTCTTGTCTTCTGTATTTTTTTGTTTTTATTGAATTTTTTTAATATCTTAAGCAATTTTTTTAATTTCTAGACATGCCTAATATAAATATACTTAAAAAGTAAAAAAATTGTGAAAAAAACCTTTTAAAAATTCACTAAATACCAAAAATACAAAAAAATAAAATAAAATACGAGAATTCAGTACATTTTTTTATATTTTTATGTATTTATTAATTTTTTAAAATAATTTTTCACAATTTTTTTATTTTTTAGATACATCTAAGTAAGGTGCATCTAAAAAAGTAAAAAAAAATATTTAAAATTTTAAAAATATTCGATAAAATCAAAAAAATACGAAAATAAAAAAACTCAATTTTCAAAAACCTTAATCCAAAAAGCTCAAACCAAACACACTATATTTTGAGAGAATGATTAGATCATACTAACTCACTTTAAACTTTATCAACAAAAAGTATCCATTACAATGTGTTTGAATCTTGAATTTATGTAGAAAATTTGTGGAGTAAAAGAATAAGGAAAAAGTTAACAATACTACATACCAAGAAAATAATACCAAAAAGTACAACAGCGTACTAGAAAAATCATAGTAGATAGTATTTTCGAAAGTGAATGAAATATAAACTACATATCGCGAAAAATTACCTGAAAAAAGTACATTGGTGAACCAAAATTATATTGAGTGTTACCCACACCCCCATCAATTTTAAGTCTACACCGTACACCTCACATTGAGAGTAATTTTCAGGGGAAAATTCATGGTAGATAGTATTTTCAAAAGTGAATGAAAGATAAACTATAGTATTTTCAAAAGTGAATGAAAGATAAACAATTTTTAATTTTTTCTCCCTTTATTGTTCATTTTCTCTCGACAAATTCCTCATTCAAGATCCAAACACAACTTTAGTTTATTTAATAATAAATAATAAAAAGAAAAGAAAAGCAACTAACCTGGAAGATACCCCTGAAATTGGGAAAAGAACAACAAGAGATCATATTCCGCCAAGCCATAGTCGGCACAAAGTAGCGCAATTAGGCGACTGATTACTAGATTCTAAAGAACAAAAATGTAATGTAATCAGAGAGAGAGAGAGAGAGAGAGAGAGAGAGAAAATATGCTTTGTGGCTAATAATACAAATGATGACTAGAAATTGAAAACCTTATCTTAAATAGTAGGGTTTAAAAGTTAAAAAATACAAAAATAGTAGTGATTTCATTTCAGTGCAATGAGGGAGAAAAAAAAGAGGAAATGATGGAAAAAGAGACCAGCTATGTACCTGAAAAGGATCAACAATGATTATGTTGTTGACGAAAATGGATTTTCCGGGAAAATGAACCGGAAAACTGTTCACGGGGACCACCCAACCACCAAAGTGTTCCTCAATGCTCTCACCCTAATAATGCAACCTTGATGAGGAGACAGAGAGAGAGAAAGAGAAAGAATTTGAAATGAAATGGAGATGTTAAATGGTGGGGGGACGGTTAAGAGTGAAGATTTTTTTTTTTTTTTTAAGAAGGGAAGAGTGAAGATCGTATGTATGTGTGTGTTTGCATTTATGTATGTGTTGTCATCGGTACCCGGATTCTAGGAACGAGTCAGTTTATCACTCTTTTTTATTATATATAATACTAGTAAATAAAAAATGGGAGCAGCTTCCTCCGGTCCTAAATTGGGTCAGAGGATATTGTTAGGTCTGTAAAAATTTATTATGAATTTCATTTTCATAATTCGAATCGCTCGATGTCTAAAATTTGTCAAGAATTATATATTTATAAAAAATTGCGTTGATTATATATCGATACCTATCTCATTGAATCAATTTTCTGTCAACCTTTAATTTGTTCATCGTTTATTTTTTTTATACAAAACTAATTGATGACATAGCTATCGATATTTGATTAACGTAATTTTTTATAAACATATAATAATCAATAATTCTACACATTGAACGGTTTAGATTATCAAAATGAAACCCGTGTAGATCCCCACAGGCCCAACAATAGCCCAAAAAAAATCAGCAACCCTAACGATTCAGGAGGGGGAAAAAAAAAATTGTGTCTTGTTTAAAGTTTGCTTATTTAATATATTTTTAAATTTTTTATAAAAAATATATTAAAAAATAAAGAGATAATATGACCTAAATAAATGTACTTATCAAATAAATACACTCATTTAGATCATTCTCAAACAATTCCTATATGGGGTGTAAATGACATAGTTTAAGAATGAAAACTCAATTTAAACAATAAATATATTATGATATTAAAAATTTTAATTTTATTTTTACTTGAATTGCTCACACATTAATGATTTTTCAAATACTAATTAATTTGTTTGGTTACAGTTTTTAGAAAACAGTTTTCAAAAATTCTATTTTTTTATTTTTCATATTTTAAGGTTTTCAATGAACTTTTTTAATATTTTAAGCAATTTTTTAAATTTTAAACACACCTAACATAAATACACTTAAAAAGTATAATATTTGTGAATTTTTTTTAAAAAAATACACTAAATACCAAAAAATATATTAAAAAAATACGAAAATTCAGTAAATTTTTCATATTTTTGTGTATTTATTAATTTTTTAAAATATTTTTTTATAAATATTTTACTATTTAGATATATCTAATTAAGGTGCATTTAAAAAAGTAAAAAAATTACTTAAAATTTAGGGCAAAGGTTTAGTTGAATTACAGATTCCCCCTGAGGTTTCAAAAATTATATCCCGGCCCGCAAGATTTATATTTGCATAACAATTTAATCCCTACGATTAACTAAACGTTAAGAATGATTAGCTGACATTACCAAAATATAAATTGATGGACGATATTGCCTCTGCTGAAATCACTTTGATAAATTAACAAAATTTATAAAAGAATTACGTTAGATGAAAAAAAAAAAAAAAAAAAAAGTTTTTGGAACCATGTTTGATTTGTTGTTTAGAAAAAAATTTCAAAATTTTTTAAAAAAATAAAAACTAATTTAATAAAAATAAATATAAAAAAATATATTTAATTTGTAAGAATTATTTCTAATCACTCGGAAGATAAAATTATACAAAAATAATAATAATTTTTTATTTTTTATTTATTAACCAAATTAATTTTAAAATTTTTTTTAAAAAAATTAAGAATAAATTTCTAAAAATCAAACCAAACATATTCTAAGAATTTTTTGACATGTCATTTCTTATGTTTTTAACTTATTTAATTATTTGTTAATTTTATGATATTTTCACCATCTAACACTACAATATATAAGAGTTTTAGAGATCAATTTTTTTGATTTCTAAAAGTGAAAATTTTGTTACAAAAAATATTTAGATACTATTTTTTATCGTCGTGAGGATAGTCGATAAAAGGTCGCTCTTGAAAAGTCAAAAATAAGGCTTTTAGCGATAAAATTTCGAAAATGTCAATAATAAATAGACTTTTAGGATAATTTGGTCTCAAAATGGTTTATTTTTTGAGACAAAAATTTTGGGACAGGATGTAATTTTTGAAACCTTAGAAGGAATTTGTAATTTCGTTAAACCTCAAGAGAGGTGTACTTTGCTCTAAAATTTAAAAAATATTCACTAAAAACAAAAAAATACGAAAAAAAAAACTTAATTTTCAAAAAATTGAATTCAGAAAACTGAAACCAAACGCACCGAATTTTTCTCAATTAACATATCAATGAATTTTTTTTATTATAATTTTATCTTAAAATAAAAATATTATCACTCTTTTATAATCTTTTACTTAAATCCTAATTCTAAAACAATAACTACTTTTCACCGTCATCTCTTCCATCTGACATTCGCTCTTGTCGCTTCTTCTTGTTTCATCACGAACTATTCTTTCCTGCGAAACTTCTCCATTGCAAACCCCCATCGTTGCAAGCAGTCAATTGCAACTACCTTCGCCATAAGTAACTTCCACTTCTTCATTGTGAGCCTGCCTTGCAATTGAGATTGACAGAAAGAAAAATCAAGTAAAGAGAGTGGGATTTGTAGTGATAGGACTAATAAGTAGAGAAGAGTTGCGGAAAGGCGAGGGTGGTGACTCAATGTAGAAGGCGTTGTGGCCACGCGACAAGTTAGGGTTTGAATTTGAAGAATGAAAAAAATGAAGGTATTTTTCGTATGGAAGGTTGTGTGAGATAAGCTCGCCTTCATACTTTTATTTCTCTTTTGCATCTTTATACCCTTTTTGTAAACTCTAATTTGAACCCACACTGATAATTCGAACTATCAATCTCGTAAGTTTCATAATAAAGTCATTTATGCAAAAAAATGAGCTTTATCAAAAAATTATAAATTTAATAAAAAATCGCATGTTGTTTTATAAAATAAACAACAAATATAATTGCAAACTTAAATTGATCTAAATGATTATTTTTAAAATCATTCTTGCTATATATATATTTTTTAAAAATATATATATATATATATATATCTACGATTACAATTATTAATCAATTTTTTCATAAGAACAATGAACCCATAGGAATATGTCAAAATAAGGGTCGTGACCAGTTGGACAGCCCAATTTAGAAGATGTTTGGGTGAAATACAAAAGTGTATTGTTTTTTTTTATCTTTTTATTTTTTTAAGTTAAATTATTTCTCTATTTTTTTTATAAAAATAAAAAAATATATATATATTTATTTAAATCATTCTAAATACTCTCTTACATATGTGGGTGGGAGGAAAGTTGCGCTGTAATTTTTTTGATTTGTTTGAAACAAATCAAAAAAATTACAGAAAAAGCATTTTCATTTATAAAGTAAAATAATATTTTTATAATTTTTTAAATATAAATTCTACATTACTGTTTTGAATTGCAATTAATGGGATTAGGATAGGACCATTTCCTAAGTAGTTGCCCTTCCTATCATGTTTGGTTGGTACAACTGTAATGCTCACATGCACACAAATGGTAATAAAAGTCACAGTCAAGACACATATACATTTACAAAGGCAGAAATGCTAGAGACCCGTAGGTAGGACCCACAACCCCCGCAGAATTTGAGAGAGAGAGAGAGAGAGAGAGAGAGGAGAGAAGTAAAAAGAAAAATCATAATGAATGACTACTAATCAATTAAAGATTGTGAGGGTTACAAAATTTGAGGTTCCAAAATATTTTTTTTATAAAAATGTTTGGAAGTTTTAAAATAAGAACTTTGTTAGGGATGGTAATTTGAAACCGACCCGACAGAAACACGATCTCTCAACTCTGATTTGAACAGTTTTTTTTCAAAAAATATCCCCAATGGAACGGAGATGGTATTAAAAAATCATTCCCCGATCAATTTCCAGCCGATGAAGGTGATAAATGTGCTGGCCCTAACCCTTGGCCCGGCCCCGGTCCCGTTTGTCTCGAAGTGGTACATATATATTATATACATGTTTTTTGATTAGTTTTCCCAAGTAGTACTCAGATTTCTCTTCCTCTCTGTGATGTTGATGATGTTAGTTGATGATGTTAATAATGTTTGTCTGTTTTTTTTTTTTTTTTTTGATCGGATGTTGATGATGTTTGTTGTTGATGATGTTGAATGTTGCTGTTGTTTTTTTTTTTGGTCCGAGAAATTTTTGGGATCGGGAAAACCCGATCCCCGTTGGGGGACGGGGACGGGAACGATGATAGATTCCCCGTTGGGGATCGGGGCCAGGGACGGATAAATGTTTACTATCGGGGATCGGAGACGAGGAGTGCAATCCCTGGCCCCGCCCCGTTGCCATTCCTAAACTCTGTATTTGGTTGGAGATTTGATGAGGAATTTTGAAAGGAAAATAAAAAAATTATCCATTGATTTGATCTTTTGGCCTTTTTTTTTAATTTTTTATTTTTACATTGCCATGTCATTAGAGCTCTGTATCATTACTGACATATTTATAGCAAAGCTCATAAAATTAATACAAATTAAATATTTTAGAAAATTAATTTAAATTTAAATTTTGATTTCTAACCCCAATGGGTTATCGCCACGGGTATTATTGAGTAAGTACTGTCATAGACAAACTCTCCTCAATGTTACTTTGAGTTCTACTGCTTCTTAGGGATGGCGGAGTATTTTATGAGGTAGGGATCTACTGAAGTCGTGTCTTCATTGGGTAGTGGGGAATGGTCAACAAATTCGGTCTTTCGAAGATCAATGGATCCCTTCTATGCTCAATCCCTTACAAGGAAGGGATATTACAAAATTCTTCCGGATATGCGGGTAGAACATTTTATTGATTGGGATCACGGCTGTTGGAGGGAGAATTTGCTAAGATTGTTCTTTCCAGTAGACTGTACTCGAGCTATTATATCAGTTCACATATCTAATTATCCTTGTGAAGACTGACTAGTCTGGAGCCCAATTAAAAATGGAGTTTATTTTGTAAAATCTGGATATAAACAGGCCTTGATTCATACTTATCCTATATTTTATAGGACTTGCTCTACTTAAGGGGTATGGAAGAAGTTATGGAATATAGGCTTACCTCCAAAATGGACTGTCTTCATTTGGAAATGTCTTCATAGAATTCTTTCCGTCCAATGGGAATTAAAAAAACGTGGTGTCCAAGTTAACACTAGATGTGCCGGATGTAACAATGAAGAGAAGACAATTGAACATGTGTTTTTCGAATGTGAGTAGGCACAAAGAGTATGGAGGGGATCGCCTTTGGGTCTGGATTTTAGAATTGGTGTACCGATATCTTTTTTCCAAATATTGAGAACACATTAGAGGAAGCTAGAAAACTCTTTGATATGTTCTCATGTCTAATAAAACAGGCAATGGAACTTGCTCTACTTCTGAAAATAATCTAGACACTAACACATTTACACTTTGCATTTTGCAGAATGTTATGGAAACCAGCAGTGCAATAGATTTTTCGCATGTCATCATAGATGGCTCATGGAAATCACTAACCGCCTACGCTGGAATTGCATGGATTTGCTTGGACAACAAGAAGCAGCTGATCAAAAGGCAGGCTATGATGAAGATATCCTTACCACATGCCTTAGCTAGCTGAAGTGCATTCATGCTTGGATGCAATCAGATGGGCTGTACAGCAAGATTTGAAACATATAAATGTGTACATAGACTATCAGGAACTGGTCCAGATGCTTCAACAACAACGATGTTAGGAGGATTGGCACATTATTACTTTTGTTTATGATATTCTAGTCTATGCAAAGTGTTTGAATTATATATATACTCATAAAGTTGCCAGAAGTGTTATTCAGCCAGCACATAATCTGGCCAAAAATGTAACTACTAATACTTAAAGGTATAATATATGGATGGTTGTTTCGTTCAAAGAAAAAAAAAAACCGTTGCTAAACTTTTATACACAAAATTTCATGCAGACGTCATACTTTTGGGGTTTATTATCCATTAAATTATATTAATAAATTTATCATTATAAATTTATTCATAAAAATAAGACAAATTAATAAATTTATCACATAATAAATTTATGAATACGACTTAATGGGTAATAAATATCAAAAGTAGGACTTATTTATAATTTACCCTAATATTTTGGGTAAATTATAAAAGAAATTGAGGATTTACTGTTATATCAAAACAAATTTGGTGCTTTTAATTTGTCAATTTAAATCACAAGTTTTTGATTTGTTTTTAATTTGAATAATTTGTCTATTTTTGTTTAGTTTACCCATACGGGACTTGACCCGTGAATGAGCTTTGTGTTGCGTCTTATAGGTATAGCACTTTGTTGTGAGTACGTGAAGGCATATTCTAAATTTAATTTAATGATTTGAAGCGTTTATAGTGTAGAGTTCAAATAGTAGATTATCTATGAAAAAATTCAAGTTAATTAGACAGATGTAACCCATAATGAGACCACGTTTATGTTTAGAAAAATAAACGGTTAGCATGATTTTAATAATTTTTTAGAGTTATTATCTGTCTTGATCATGGGATTATACTTGTCCAATTAATTTCATTTTTTATACGAATAATATACTCAACGAACCCTATAATATAAACGATTCGAATTATTAAAATATGATTGGAATAAACCTCATAAGGTATGATAGCATGGGTGCTATCACAATACCCACCCCTAATCCATTTATCCTAGTTTTAATTGAGCCCTCCACAAGTCGACCATCGATAGATTGGTCTATTGAATTAGTTAATTCAATTGGCCGAATACCAAATTATCAAAAAAATAAAATGAAAATAAAATTGAAAAGAAAATAATATTTTAATCATTACACTTAAAAAAAAAAAGTATTTTAAACAATGTATACATAATTTATAAAATCTTATAAAATAAATAATTACAATTATTAAAATGAAACTCATAAACCTTATAGACTGAGACAGTACACTCCAATTCAAATATGGGAGGGAGACAATCAGATCAAAAAAATAATAACTTGTTCGGTTTTGGTTTTCAAAAAACACTTTTCAGAAAATTATATATTTTTATTTTCCGTATTTTTTTGTTTTCAATAAATTTTTTTAATGTTTTAAGCCATTTTTTAAAAAATTTTTTAGACACCTAATATAAATACACTTAAAAATATAATATTTGTGAAAAACATCTTTAAAAAATTCACTAAATATCCACAAAAAAAAAAATGAAAATTCAGTACATTTTTCATATTTTTGTGTATTTATAAATTTTTTAAAATAATTTTTCACAAATATTTTATTATTTAGATATATTTAAGTAAGGTGCATCTAAAAAAGTAAAAAATTCTTTAAAATTTTACAAATATTTACTAAAAATAAAAAAATACGAAAAATAAACTGAATTTTTTTTTTTGAACTATGAAAAATAAACTGAATTTAACCAACTAAAACCAAACACACGGAATTATCGTGAAATTGAAAGAATCCTTCATTCTAGAATAGAAGCCGCACGATATGTTGGACTGTTCAACGGTCAGCAGATGGGGAGTTGGCTCTACAGGTATCAGCAGATAAAAACCGGTAGGCCGTGTGGGGCCTACTCGGAGGACTTGCTTTTCCGCGTAATACGACGTCGTGGGAATAAAAAAATTGTTTGTTTAGAAAAATGGGTCTTCAAACGTGTTGACAGGGCTTCCTTGCTACTATCCTGGTAAGAGGCCCAGGTCCGCGTAGGTAATTGGGCTCTTGATTATTGGTTTGGTTAAAAAACTATTTTTAATTTTTTTTTTCTTTGTCAAAAATTTAAGTCTACTATATTTGAAAATACTCGAGTTTTTTTAGATGGAAAAAAAACTATTTCATTGTTTTTATTTTTTAAATAGAACCCTTAGGCAAGAGGTCCATTTTTAAAATTCTTGAGTCAATAAACTTAAGTTTAAATCTCGTTAGGCCAAAAAAATATTATTTGTCTAAAAAGACGTATATCTATTCAAAATTTATTTATCTATTTATTTGTTTAATTATTCCACTATCTGTATACATGTTACCTATTAGTGCAACTATGTATTTAAATGTCTAACTATTTGTTCACTGATCACTTATTTGTTCAACTTATTACCACCACTTTTCTGACATCAACCACTTTTCGTGCAAAATTTCAACATGCTTCATTCTTACCAAATAAGATTAATTATTGGACATAATACCTAAAGCACCCGTCAACTTGGATTTACTGACAATTTTTTCTTTTGAATAATGCACAAGCATTATATAATTGTCATATATATTTTTCTTTTCTATCCGTTACAAAAATATTACAAATTAAATAACTCACAAGAATTATATAATTTTCATGTATGTTTTTATTTTCTACCGATTACAAAAAAAAAAAAAAAAAAAAAAAATTACAATTGTAAATGCATTCTATCACCTATTTTATTATATATGAAAATACCTGAGTTGGTGTTGATATTTGTTGTCCCATAATTTTTATAATTTAAATAATTCACAAGAATTGCATAATTTTTATGTCTATTTTTTCTTTTTTATGTCAATTTATAAATATACTAAGTGGCTCATTATTGTACCAATTACTGCACTACACAGATTGTTTCTCATTTCTCCCTCTCTCGACGGTTTCACTTTTTCTCCTTTCAACAATACTTTTTTCTTCTCAACTATTGGTTATATATTTTAAAAATAATTTTCTATGGTTTATATATATTTTTTATAGTTGCATTGAATATATGAGTGTGAGAATAAATTAATTGATTAATATGTAGAATGTGTAAGAATGAGAGAGGAGCGAAAAGAAAAAAAAAGAGATTGATTGAAGTATAAAAGAAAAAAGAAATGAGAGACAAAAGACAATTTTAAAAATAATTCTCTCTCATTGTAAACCAAACATGTTTTTGAATTTTTCAATCCAAAAATTGATTTAAAAATTAAACCAAAAATTGTTGAATTAAACCAAACACAATCAAATATTGCGAAGTATGTTTTCTTTATACTATTTCGTAATAGTAGAACAGTGACACTCTTTTAATGTTGAGAAAATCTTATGATACAAACCTATATGCACCCTTTCACAATTTGTATAATTTTAGTATGAAATTTTATAATATCAATTATAAAATACGTAATTTCGTCACAAATTAGTGTAATAAAATGTCTAAAATTTGTGATTCATATATCAAAATTTTATGATTTGTTTATGATATTTTTTGTTATGTCAATTTGTGATGAAATTACACATTTTATAATTGATGTTACAAATTTTTATGATAAAATTATACTAGTTTATAATAGGAACCATAGGATTTCCATTATTGTTGTGATGGATTCATTACTTTCTTTTCTCTCATTGTCTCAAAAAATTATTAGTGGGTCTTGGTGTACCTTACCCACCCAAAAAAAAGGTCTTGGTGTACCACGTGTTGGTACTGCTCAACATTCATAGCCTATTATATCTCTTATATTTCTTAATTACTCAATATAAAATCATAGATCTCATTATCTTCACTAATCACAATATATATAGAGTATCACGTGACACTACTCCTGAATCAACCAATAACTTCTCCAGTGTCTCATGCACTGTCTGCTAATGTTATGATATATCAACTCAACAAATGACAGTGATCTAATGGCCTATTTCACCAATTGGATTAAAAGTCAAAAAGTTCACTTTTAATTTTTTTAAATCACATTATTATTTTTTTATTTTTTTACACAATTTTTTTTAAAAAATAAAAAAATTGTTTTTAGCCTACTTTCCAAATAAGCTAATAGAGAGAATGAGTGGATTACTCTAGAGTGTTTTATTTTCCCTCCGCAGATCCTTTTTTTTTTTAAAGCTAACGTGATTACTGTTTCTTTTCATCCATTTCTCTCTTAATTTGATTTCTTTATTATGGTATATCAATTATATGCCATCACATATCTTCCTCAACCGCACCATATTTTATTTGGTATCCTTTTAGTTTCTTCGTTTTTAATATAATTTTATTTATTTATTTCTTTTCCTTTCTAGTTACATTTTAATTTTTAATTTTATGTATACAAATTAATTTTCTCAATGTAATTTCCCCGTCTCCGGTGATTGTTCAAATCAAAACCTCATAAACTAATCAAATTCGTATTTAGATCAAAATTTGTTATCTATAACAGCATACTCATTGGGTGTACAAACACCTTTAGTGTGTGCATAGATATACTATTTTAATCCTCCAAACTTTTAATGTAATTCCAAAAAAAAAAAAAAAATAAATTTGTTGTATTGGTAACATTATTATTATTATTATTATTATTTGCTTTTGTTCTTCATTTTGTTTTTTGAAAATTAGAAACAAAAGTTTATTTGATTCGTATATTGGCTTTTGTTTTTTTTTTTTTTCAAAGATAAAATTGATTTAAAAAATTTTTAAACAAAAAAAAAGTGTTTTAACTTGTCTTCGTTGCAAGTTTGGATCCATTGCCATTCAACCTGCTTTCAACAACTTTCTTGTAAACTCTGATCACCTTACAGTGACTTTTTGATAATTCTTCATAGATTGAACGGTTACCGGCAATGACTTTTGATAGCCTTCCATCCACCTTGTAATTTTTAATAATTCTACATCACTAACTACGGTGGCCACCTCTGACCACCTCTCCACCAATATCTGTCCATTCTCTACTATTGGCCATCACATTTGACAACTCATCAAATATGTTTTTTTATTTTTAGGCCCTGTTTGTTTTGGGCTATAGGAGAGATATTGACTAGTAATACCAAGATTACTAATGTCCTTGCTTTGTTTGGAGAGATAGCCTTGGGACTATTAGTCCCTAGATACTAATACCCTTGGAGGGGGGATTGGTATGGAGGAGGTAGTGATGGTATTAGAAATTAGTGCAGGATTTAGAAATTTTTATTTTTTATATATTGGGAATTTTTTTAAAAATATAATGTTTAATTTTTTATATTTTTTTATTTGTTTTATTATTTTATATAAAAATAATTTAACAATTCCTCATTATTAATCTCCTCACTATCAATCCCTCACTAACAATCCTCACTATTAATCCCCATTATCAATCCTCTCAATACTGTCGCCCAAATCAAAAGGGGCCTTATGTTCAAAGCTTTTGTGTATACAAAAAGTGTTTGTTTTAGTTATTTCATAAAAAATAAAACAAAAAATTATTCCCTGTTTTTTTGTAAACAAAAAAACTTGCAATCTTATCAAAAGATACATTAGCTTCTCATTTGAGCATTGAAATTTCATAATGAAACTTATGAGCAAAGGTAAGAAAATTTCATAATGAAATTTCACTCATTACATCATCTATCAATTAATATGTGTTACAACTTAAATTGAAGGTGAATTTCGCCTGAATCTGTATGTTTTTTCTTCTTCATCTTTATGTTTCTTTCTTCTGTGTTAAGTTATTTTTTCTTAGTTTAAATTTTAAATTATAATAAAAAAAAATACATGATCTAATGTGATAATTTTTTCATTTTTATTGATGATTAGACTGTATTGACTAATTAGAGAAATCAAAAGGTTCTAATAAAAAACTAGAAATCAGAAAATGACAATACAAAAATTAGATGAAGTTAGAAGAACCAAACAATAATCTAATTTTTTTTTGGCTTTATTATTATTTTTTCGAATTCCCATTTGAGGAATTTAGAGAGAACTTTCATAGGTTTACCAACAATTTATTTATTTATTTATTTTTTAAATGGGGTTAACACGCTACGCTAATGCAATATGGACGTGTGGATTGCTACATTTGAGATTACTTACGAAGGTGCTATAAATTTTATTTATTAAATTACAAATATACCCTCATATATTTATTTAAAATATTGATTGTACTTGTACTTCTAATAATTACATTTTGCCCCTGTTTGGCATTTATGTTGGGGGCTAAATAATCACAAAAAGATAAAATTGACTACAAAAGTTAATAAGACAAAATACTACTTTTTATTTATAATTATTACATTTTTTCTCTCATAAAAATCAAAAAAGCCTCAAAATAAAAACCAAACAAGGCTAAAAAAGCCAGGCTACCAACACAAAAAAGTTGGTTATATTAGCCGATGCCAAACGAGCTTTTTATCTCTTTAAATTTTTAATCGCATAACAAATGACATGTTTCGTTAATCAATTATTAAGTCAAACAGTTTTAATAATGTTACAAATATATTTCAATTAATAGTTATAGTAATTTTATTGTTGTATAAGAGGGTAATTAGAAATTTTATTTTTTCTATAACTTTGTTAAATGACAAATTTTGACAAGAGAGTAATTTCTAAAAGCATAGACGGCAATTCATATTTTAATAAATTTCAGGACGTGCATTTGTAATATACCCAATTTTTATTGAAAATAAAATACAACCAATTAAAATTGATTAATGCGTGAATTATTCGTTCGTCATGGATATATTTATAAAAATTGTGAGACATCATATGATAGATCAATAATATTAAAAAATAAAGGTAAACTATAAATACATCCCTTGAGAGGTTTGATTAAAATACAAATTGTCCCTTATAGTTCTGAAAATTACATTCCACCCCCTGAGGTTCTAATTTCATAACAAATCGCTCCTGTTATTAATAAATCATCAAATCAATTAACAGTTTTTAATGATGTTAGAAATATATTTCAATTAACAATTTAAGTAATTTTATTATTATATAGAAGAATTATGAATTTTATTTTTTTAGTTGATTCTGTTAAATAAATGTTTTTAACAAGGAGGTGCTTGTAATTTTTCAAACCACAAGGGGCAATCTGTATTTTAAGCAAACCTTAAAAGATGTATTTGTAATTTATCCAAAAAAATAATTATCAAAATCATTATAAGAAAAAAAAAAAAAAAAAGCGAATCGTGTACATACCTCACAAAATAATTTCCATATAATAAGATTTCATAATAAGAACACTACAACTAAATATTCAAAATTTTAAATATTTTGAGTAATAATACTATAAAAAAATTAAACATAATTTTTTTACAAAATAATATAGCTAATTGCAATATTTCATTTTCAAAAAAATAACTTTTGAGTTATAATACTATAAAAAATTAAACATAATTTTTTTACAAAATAATATAGCTAATTGCAATATTTCATTTTCAAAAAAATAACTTAAATTTCAAAAAATATTATCGACACAACATTATTATTGTTATTTTTATTTTTGTGGGGATATAATTGGAACGTTAAGAACTCATTTTACAACAATGACACCTTTTTTTTATTTTTTTATTACTCTTTTTCTTCTTTCTTTGCTTGATAGTTGAACTTGGGCCTACGGGCCAAGCATTAAAAACCACTTCATGTCAAAGGCTGGCCTAGAACTAGAACCAACTATCCCTACCTATGCACTTACCATGCCTTACAAAGATGGCCCAATTGGGCTTTCTTTGAGAGTTAAATAAAAATTTAGTTTATTGATTAAAAATAAATGCTAAAAAATTAATTTATTTAGTAGATTTTTATTTATTTTTTATTTTTAATAATTTTTTAGAGTGATTAAAATAAACTTTTTGACGAGAAAGCTAAACTTTTTATCAATAATTTTTTTTAAACAATAAATTAATTTTTAAATCACATGTGAATGAAACCTTAAGAGGTCTAGTCTTTGGAGACTGAAAATTTTGGTCTTGATCCATTTGAGATTGTTTCTTATAACCATAATCAAAGTGTGTTTCTTTGGTGAACAAATCAAAGAAACTAGAAAGTTTCTTCAAATTATCTCTGTTTTTAAGAAGAATATTGAATTTTTTTATTTTTTGTGTAAACCATCTCTATGTAACCAAACTATTTACTAGAAGAATAGCATCAAGAAGTCCTATTGCATTGAAGTTGGATGCATCAACAAGACTAGATGCAAATCAAAAGTACTTAACAAAGAAAATACCAAGAAAGATAAGTGAAAGAGATAACAGAGAGAACACATCAATTATCACATAAATTTCATACAATTTGACATTCATTATACCTTTTTATACTACATCTATAACCAATTTCACTCATTCATTGACCAACTCTATCAACTTAACTAACTATTCTAACCCACTCTTGCTTACTCATCAACTAAGTAATTCTCTAATTGTATCATGACCAACATCAAAATAGACTTGAAGAAGTATTTCAAAATAAAAAGAACTAAAAGATATCTAAAATGAGGAATTTTTTTTCTTTTTTGTAGGAATAGCTCCTTTCATACTCTCATTTTTCATATTTCTCCTTACTTTATTTCATATATCTTACCCCATACCCACAATAATGATCCGAACTGTTTAACTCGTAGATCTAGTAGTAAAAATTAGTTATGCAAAAAATCAATTTTATAGGATATTATTAGACAAATGAACAAATTACATTTTGATTATTTTTTAGATAGATAGCAGCTATGAGTTTCAATTTAAACCATATATTTATAAAATAAAATGTGATTTGTTTATCTATTCATCGATATTAGATGACGTTGATTTTTGCACAATTGAGCTTCATTATAAGATTTACAAAATAAATGACTCGTTTGGGAACAGGTTTTTTTAGTAACTTTTTAATTTTTTAGCTAAAATATGATATAAAAAAAACTAGTATGTTTGGAATGATTTTTTTAGCTTTTTTCAAAAAAATGTGCAAAAAATAGAGAGAAAATAAAATTTTTGACTTTTTAATGTAGGTTGTTGGCTTTTTATATATATATATATATATTTTTAATGACTTTTAGCTAAAAAAATCACTTGCCAAACGGAGTCGATATCATTTTTGATCCAGAGTAAGACTCACAAAATAAAAATAAAAAATTTGAAATAAAGTGGTATGAAGAGGCCCTTTACCATTTTTTTTTTAGCATTTATCATTGGATATCACCAAGGCAAATTTGTCACATATAAAAATTTGTCAAATAACTTGGATCCTACTTTCACGTTGCGTTTGTTTGGATGGAAAAGATTTTTTAATAAAAATTAATTTTTATGGAAATTTTTTTTCAGAAAATTTTTTTCTAAAAAAAAGATTTTTTAATGAAAAATAATTTTAATGGAAATTTTTTTTCAAAAAATATTTTCTAGAAAAAATATTTTTATATATTTGGTGATAGTGGAACAGAGGTGGAGATGGAGATTGTAGCATGGTAGTGAAGCGATAGAGGTGGTGATGGTAATGGTAGTGTGGTGGTAGAAGTGAGAGTGTGGTGACATTGGTAAAATTTTAGTCCGTAAAACGTTTTCTGTCTTTTAAAATTAAAAAATATTTTTTGCCCAAATAAACTTGTTTTCCTTTGACCATAAAAAATATTTTTCGTCAACTTTCATTTTTTATTATACCAAAATCAAAAAATAAGAAAAATATTTTACAAAAGATATTTTCCGTGTAAATAAACAGAGCGTTATTGGGGAAAAAGCTTTACCCCACCTAGCTTCTTAGTGCAATCTATTGGTATGCTCAACACAAAGAGGTCGTGTTTGGTTTGATTTTAGAAAATTGTTTTAGATTTTTTTTTTAAAAAAAATTAAAAATTAATTTGGTGAAAGAAATTAAAAAAATAAAAATACTTATTATTTTTATATAATTTTATCTTTTGAGTGGTCAGAATTTTTAAAAAATATATTTTTGATATTTATTTTTATCAAATTAATTTTCATTTTCCAAAAAAAAAAATTGAAATTTTTTTTTTTTCCCCAGAGAAACAAACCAAACACGGAGTTGAAATTCAAACCGAAGCAGAGAGTTGTGATTAAACTAATGCAGGACCCATAAAAAAAAAATCAAATTGCATATCTTTTTTATTAGAAAGAAAATTTGATGAAAAGTGAAAGTGATAGAAAATGAAGTAAAAAAAAAAAAAAATAGTAAATATTTAATTAAGATGAAAATTTTATGAGAGAAAGAAAAATTTAAAATTTTAGTTATAAATAACTCTTTATATAGGCACATTCTTCCATTTTCTTGTGTAATTTGTAAGAAATTAGAAAGTCAGTTACATGCTAATATGAGTTTTATAAGACAATTAACATTCTTTTATTTTTCACCACTTCCATATTAAACAAATTCATAAAAAGTTATATATATTTATCTTCCTTCACTTTCTATCATTCTCATCGTAAATAAAGAGAATCTTATTTTTGAATGCAATATTTTTGGTTCATGAGAAGGTCACCTAAGAGCATCCTTACTAGCCTACTTATATTTTGCTCTAAAATATTATTAAAAATTCTTTTGTTATTTTAGGAATCACTTTTTTATTTACTTCTCCCAACAAACTCTCTATTCTTTCTCTATTCTATTAAAATAATATTTTTAATTGCTTTTAAATTTGAATATTTTTTTAATAATAAAATAAAGAAAACACATGCCAACCAACTTTGCAATTTCAAGCGGGGTTCCTACTCAAATTGTGAAAATTTTCAACAATGAAGCACACCGGCAACATTGCACAGTCACCCGGCGTGGGTTATTGAGCCCGGTTGTGGGTTTTGTGACCCACTTGGGTTTCATTCGGAACGTCCGAGTGGACGATCGACAGTGGACTTTTGACCTAGTTTTCTTCTTGAGAGAGTCTTTGGCGCCCTTCAGTTTCCTTTTTGCGTGTTCAACAAAATAAAATAAGAATTTATTAGATATGATGGAGCTATAGTGACTCTCTATTTTTAGGGAGTCACTGTAGTAACACTTATATTTTAGGGGGTTGGATAAGGGAATTGCTGGGTAGGGGCGGGCAACAGTTTATCTGACCCACATAACCCGCCCAAACCGACCCTACCTGCACAAATCCGTCCCTACCCGTATGCATAAATAGAGTGGGTGCAGGTCTATTTTTTCATGCAAATTCAGGTTCGGGTTAGATCCGACCCTACATGCGCGACAGCATGACCCGCCAGCAAATTATGTTTAAAATAAAAAAATCTCACTCCCACATCACATGTTGAATTCATTTTTTTGGTCCTCTCTCTCTCTACCCAGCTCTTTCTATTTCTTTCTCTTATCTGGCCCTTGTTTCTCTCTCTCTCTCTCTCTCTCTCTCTCTCTCTCTAGTCTCCTCTCTGCTGCCGCCACTACCACCATCTCTCGCCCTTGCTCACCGTCTCCTTCATCTCCTCTTCGACGCTATCTCTCTTTTCTCCTCTACCGTTGCCTTAATCTCTCGCAGATCAACCCCTACTCCATCACCGCTCCATCACCACCAGCCATGTTGTTGGTTGCTTGCCGTTTTCCCCTCATTTTCTCTCTGTTCCACTAGATCTGGAAGATCTACTGCAAAAAAAAAAAAAAACAAAACAAAATGTTTGATACTTGGAAGATACTTGTATCTGCCAGATCTGAAAGATACTTGTTTTGTTTATTTAATAAAACAAAATGTTTTTATTGTTGTAAACTTGTAAGTTGGAAAGTGATGGAAGAAAGAGAAAGGGAGGGGTATGGATGGTTTGATACTTGGATGCAAAGAAATAAGCAGTATATGAGAAAAAGTAGGTTCTTATAACTAGTATGTGATAAAGCTAGCTGGGTTGAATAATAATAATAATAAAATTGTTTGTCTTTTTTTATTTATTTATTTTTTTTATGTCTTTATTTGTTATATACATATTCAAAGTGCAAAAAAAAAATAGTTATGCTTGTTTTTTTATGGCTTCAGAAAATAGGAAGGCCCTAACGCAAAAGCTCAAAAATAAAATTTCAAAAAAAAAAAAAAAAATCTAATTCACAACCGCCTGCACAACCGCATGACCCACCCGCTCAATCCGCAACCCACATTGCGGGCACACGCGGTTCCATTTTTTCTCAATCTGCATCCCATCGGGCGGGTCTAACTCGTCATCCGAACTGCACGGAACCGATCTGTGACCACCCGTACTGTTGGGGGTGTTTTTTCACAAAAAAGCTCCTTGTTTTGGCTAAAAAAGTAATATAAGGGAGCTGCTAGGAATGTTCTAACCATGTTGCTTATTGGTTAGTATGAGGAGTGGAAAAGGGGTAGTAGCTTAGCTTCCTTCATGGCTTTCTAGTCCGGGTCAGACTTCTCTTCTGTTCGAACTGGAACGTATTGTTGACTTTGTAGAGGCCTATCACATATTTTATTTTAATAATTTGAACCGTTCAATATGTAAAACTATCCGAGTATTTTATCCCTTCAAAAAATCACGTTGATCGGACACCAATAGCCACTTAATTAAATCGTATTTCTATCAACGGTCAATATGATTTTCAAAATAATTTGTTCACAGAAATTTGATACGATTAAGTAGCTATCGATATTTAATCAACGTGATTTTTTTCAAGAATGTACTTAACGAGTTCTACATATTGAACGGTTCGGATTATCAAAAAAGATCCATTGTGGGCTCCATGGGCCCAAACAATACAGTCCAGTCCATATAGTAGATTGGAGAGAATCTAAGTCCTTCCAATCCTCCTTGATGAAAAAGGTCATGCATTTGATAATATAATTCAGCAATTAAAAGTGAATCATATTAAGTGATAATCAATTAAGTCTGTTTAATAATTATGATTGATATCACTTAAAAATTTAAGGTCTCTTAAAATGTAAGTTAAAACTTATGAAAATTTTATTACCACTACCACCATCACCATGCCACCGTTACCACCACCACCATGATACTACCACTATCACAATATAAAAATTGTAATATACAATTTGAAATTAATTATTTTAAGTTTGATTTTATACGTATGAAATAACTTGTTTTAGTTTAAACTTAAATTTTTATCAAATAGCTCTTCAACTTAAAAGATTCAACATTCACTTTTCAGTACTTAATTTTTAGTTTTTAATTTTCAATTTTCAACTTTATCGAATATCACCTCAGTGTGCTTTGCTCTCTCTTCCATCTCTATGTGAAAGAGCCAAATTTGGATGGGTGGTGTAGAAAGAGTTTTTATTTTTCAATTTAGGGTAAATTTGATTGAGATTTACAAACATAATTTCACTGAAAGAAAATGTAGAAAATATGGTAGGTGTATAAACTAAAAAGGTGTGTAAATAAAATCACCCCAACCAAAAACACTTCCAGCCTTTTTGGGCTTAAGCTTTAAGGCCTTAGAAAATCCTACCACTATCATGTGACCATTTTATACAGAGGAAAATGCTATCCGCCACTCATTTCATAAAAAAGTGACTAGTTTATTTATTTATTTATTTTGAATAATTAGGTATTCGAATTAATTTGCACACATCTCAACTAATATTAAGTCTGTTTGTAATTATTTATAAGTTAACTTTTATGATTATAATATTTTACACATGTTTAGTTAAATATTTAAATATGTTGTTACGTAAATTATTTTTTATTTTTTTGTTTTGTATATTCAAGATGTCCTCAAAAGTTGTAATTAAGACAAACAAGATGAGACTGTTTTTTCCATATGTATTTAAAGGTTTCAAATAAGGTAAAATAGTTACAAATTGTAGTTTAAGAAATTTTTTTTTTTTTGGGTGCTAAATCAACTAAAAAAATCAAATAATTTATAATTTAAAATTACAACTAAACACCATTAATTAAATTATTTTAATTAAATAAGTTAAATAAATTGACTTATAAGTGCTACCAAACGTAGTCAATGATAGGTGTGCAAAAAATGAGCAATAAAATATAAAAGTGTACAACAATAATAGTTTTTTTTTTTTTTTTTGTTGATTTTATTTAATTCTTAATTAATGCCCATTAAAAGATGGTTAATAGGACCCTTTTATATATGATCAAAATCTAAGCATGTAGGTTAAAGGGAATAGAACATCATTTTGGGCCATGTCATATATTATTATTGAGTTCGAGCTTGTTTAATAGTGCTAATAAAACATAATTTTCAGTTAGTTTAAAATAATGGAATCCATAATTTTTGCTGAAGTTAACACACTTTTAATGTTGGGCTCACAATTTTGAATTAATTAGATTATATGTTTTATTTTAGTGCGTAAACAAATTTATTTTCTGTATGAATTTTGTTAACAAGTGTTCTGGTGTTCAAGAAAGAAAGTTTAAGAAATTGATAGATCCTTATACACTATCACTAAATTCATTACACTTTCAGAAATTTCAAAATAGGGGAAATTACTTGTCAGTGGTGGTTTGAGAAAAAAATTACTAAAAGGTAATAAACATTATAAATATTAATAATTATAATTATAATTTTTTTCATTAATATGTAATAATTTTTTAAGATTACCATTGAACAGTAATTCCCCTCAATTAGCTCTTACACTTTTTTAAAAGAGCCTTTGTGACGTCCCGGATTTCGGGCTTAAATAGTATTGTCTAGTGGAGTAGTATGTACTTCTTTCAGTATTTTGTTCATTATTTTTAGTCATTGAAAATTTGTTCGACTCTTACTTAACCTCTCGTAACTTTTCCGGGTTGTAAACTTTGAGTTTTGGGTATTGGAGCTTGCCTTGGTTTGTAAAATCATTTTCTGAATTTTTGGGCAAAACTGCTCGTGCAGAATTGAAAATCGCCCGAGTGGATCCTTACAGGGTTTTTCAACATTTTCAAAGTTTTCTATGTAGAAAACCGCTCGAGCGGCTTTTGGGTGGTTTTTTGGACAGTTCTCTAGAGCAATCTGCCTGTGAAGAGAAAATTTTTTGCTCGTGCGGATTGGGAATTCCAAAGCTTAAAGTAGGGATAATCTTTGAGTTATATATACATTTTGCAAGTTTATACATGTTTTTAGTATTTTATCATGTTTTGAGTGATCAACTTGGGTTGTGGAACCCTAGATGATGAATGGAGTTGATTCATTTATTTTTCCCAAAACTCTTTAAAATATAAGTATGTTATAGAGTAATGCTAGAGATCCTAAAAATTGTACCAAAATTTTACCAAATGTCTCACATGGGCATGAGACCCACACAATGTGGGTCCGATGTGGATCCCATATGCATGTGAGACATTTGGTAGAGTTTTTGATAGAATTTTTGGAGCCTTTAGCATTTTTGTATGTTATATGGTGTGGAAAAAGTTGTGAGGTTGGCAAATTGATACTTGATAATTTACCATGTAAGTAAATAATTGAGGAAATTCTATAGTTGTATCAAATGAAGAGATTTCATGAGAAAATGAGAAATTCTAGAAATTGAAAAGCTTGAGCTGGTTGTTGTTATTGTAGAAGAATAAATGCTACAAAAGATGTTTAACATGAGGAGCCTTCATAAATGATGTTATTGTCTCTTGAAAAAAATATACTATGATGTTATATTGATGAGAGATGTGAAATTTGATTACAATAGAGGATTGTGTGGATAATTTGGGAAATTTCAAGGCATTGATATGGAATTGTATAGCATTGTCATGGGATTTAATTATTATCACCCTTTTTGAATTGACATTGTTGAGATGTCTAAATGGAACCTTATTATTGCTTTGGGCATTTGCATAGTCATTCCATTTTGTCATGGATACTATTGATTTAGAACATTGCATTGGAAAAAGGTATTGTTTTGAGAAAGAAATTTTTTTTTGTGAAACAAAATCATGTTGATTTGTTTTTGGGGTAAATATGTTGGTAAGTCTGGAAAGAGGGTGTAGTTGGTATTGGTTAAGTTGGTTTGAGTGTCTATGGTGAAAGACTGAAAATACTCGCGGATGAGGTACCACGTGCCTTCCAGTTAGCAACCGGCAGAGTGGGGATTGGTAGTGCTTGTTAAGCTTACTTACATATACTAATCTAGAAATTACCTGAGTTGTATTTACCGCTCCTGTTAACTACATTGAAATTGTTAAATTGTTGAATTCTCAAGATTGCATTGTTCATAAAGGTTTTCAAAAGATAAAGATATATGTTTTTGAACATGACATGGCATGTACATTCATCACATGAGATTGTATAAAATATATATACTTTATTAAGGTTTTCCTACTAGATTTTGTGCTCACCCCTATGAGATTTTGTGCAGGAAAGAATGTGGTGATCCCGTCAAGTTAGAGGCATGTAGGTTTGTTTTGAGAGCATAAGGCTCTTATCTTTTGTTGTAATTATTTTTAGCAAACTAAGGGTTTTATATGTATAGGTTTGAAAACCACTTTTATATAACTGGGCTTAAGCCTTAGAATTTGTAGTTCTTGAGGACATTTATTTGTACTTGACTTGTTATGCTACATGCTATAGATTTATATACTAGAGATGTTGAATGTATATTTGCATGTGGAATACCATTTGTAAATCTCTTAATGATCAACGAATATAAATGTTGAAGATTTGTAGATTATGTTAATATTGAAAATTTACTTATGTTTATATTTAACAATGGGAGTTGGTGAATCTTTATTGTGTAAGTTTTTGGGGCATGACAGCCTTTATCACATTTCTAATATTAAAAATGTATAGATACTATAGATACTTTTATCACTTTCTGAATAATTCTATATATATTAACACCCTTATTAAAAATTAAAAATCTTACTAAAAATATAAGAGGCTAAATATAATTGTTTGTCACACTTGAACACCTAATGATGTTTAACCACATAAAATTTTAGGATAAATTACACTTTATCCCCTTTATGTTTGGCCATTTTCTCACTTTGGTCCTTAAAATTTCTTTTTTTTCCACTTTGGCCTTTTTATGTTTTTAGTTTTTCTTACTTTACTCCTAAAGTTAATTTCTGTTCAAAATTAGATAGAAAATGACGCATTCATAGTCACGTAGTATAAAAATATTGTATTATATATGATTCACATTTCTATTATAAATTTAAATTCTAATATAATAATATATATATATTTTTAATATTATGTGATAGTTATTATAGTATTTTTTTGGTCTAATTTTAAACATAAGTTAGTTTTAGAAATAAATTAAAAAAAGAAATTTAAAAGGCTAAAGTGGGAAAAAAAAACCCTTTAAAAGTCAAAGTAGAAAAGTGACTAAAAAGATCATAGTATAATTTATCCAAAATTTTAATAAGATTTTAAAAAACAATTTTAGTATATAACATTGCTCTTTTTCTTTTGCATAGGTTTCGGCTTTCCTAAATGCAAACACATTTTCAACTTGTGCCTAAGACTTCAAGTTCTAATTTCACAAAGCTTCCTAACTCATACTGGGGTCCATTAGCATCCCAATTGGGGTTGAACTGAACGTTTAAATTGATTTTAAAATTGAGACAAACCTGAAATTTGTGGTCCATTCACATAGAAGTGAGGAAAAAGAACCCTCTTATCTCATCTCCTTTTGGATTGATGGTGAGGATGTGTGTGACGTTCAACCCCACTCAAGAAAAATAGCACCATTGCATTTATTAATGTTGTGTTTGGTAAAGAGATTTGGGGAGAGATTTAAAAAGAAAAATGAAAAAGGTAGGTGAAATGTGAATAAATCATGCCTATATTTCACATAGTTTCATACACCTTTTCTCTTTTCCTTTCCAAATCTCTTCCCAAATCTCCCAACCAAACACAGCATAAATTTGTTTAGTTTGCATTTGATAGCCGAATCATTAATCGATGAAAAAAAAAATATATAAAGAAGTTACGTTCGGAACACAAATAAATATTGGGGGTGTAAGAGAAAAAATCCTAACCCATATTAGATTAGGGATTAGCTACCACAAGCCTTGTAGTTCTTGTAAAATCCACGATCAATAGTTAAATGATCAAATTGAAAAGTTTAATGATTAAATCAATAAGAGTTCTCCATAAGAGACATGGAAACAAGAATACATGTACTCGAGACTATCATAAGAGATGGATTAACAGATTCTACAAGACCGTTGATCCAAAACAATTAATGGGCAAAACTATAGTTGGACTAAACTTGGGAAATGATCCCCTTCTTACAATTCTAGTTGTAAAAGTGAATGCGAAATTAGTGATTGACCTTGCCTTAACTAAAAACAGTACACATCACAGATTGAATAACATCATTCTTGACTATAAGTACTTAGCTGTTTAACCCTAGAGTTTATCGCATTTATCGGGAGGGAAACAAATGTGCTGACTTGATGGCCAACATCAACAATAGGGCACTTGAAATCAAAATTTTCTATACTTCACTTCTATGTATTACCAATCACCTGAAACTACAAACTATTTGTACTAGACTTATTTAATCTATAAAAGGAACTACTTGTAATAGACTTATTTAATCTATAAAATACTTTTAAATAATCCCAAAAAATATATTTATTGAATATTTTGAATTTTACTCCCTTCGGTAACATTTCTTATTTGCATAAGGTAGGTAAGTCTAACGTCGTGCAAAATACCGTCTAATCTGTTAAAAGTTGCACTAATCTATACCAATCTACACCGTTCTATCCACTAACCGCAGATTAAATGTTAAAATTTATAATCCGCTTTTGAAACTGCTCTATTCTGCTCTGCTCTACTATAGTTAATACATATATATTCTTTAACCTCTATGTTGTGTTTGGTTGAAGGATTTTGAGAGGGATTTGGAAATGGAAAAGGAAAATGTGTGTGAAATTAAGTGAAATGTAAGTATATCTTATTCTTATTTCACCTATATTTTTCTTTTCCTTTCCAAATCCCTTTCCAAATTCTCCAACCAAACACAACTCTAATGAAATATTAAAGTAAAAATAAATGTGAGAGAAATTTAAGATGTGAAATTTGTTTGAAAAAGATTATATAAAATTTATTTGTGTTATATGTATGAAAAATATTATACAAATTAGTGTTATATATTATGCAAATGCTTAATAAAATTGAAAAGTCTAACCCACACTTTTCTTTAAAACCCAGGTATTACGGAGAGGGAAACTGGAACTTTATAACCAGTACAAATGGAGCAATTCTAGGCGATGTGGGATACATCCTAACAAATAATTGGTTAAGAATTTTTTCAATTGCTAATCCACCCCAAATTGTCCAAACCACAATTTGTTAATCAGCCAATTCGCCATTTGGTTTATAATTGTACTCTCAAATCGCCTGCACCATGCATACCTCTAGGTAGGTCTCAATTTTTGAAAGTGACTCCAATGCCTTGGGTGCCATCCAATTAAGAAGTGCCATATGTTGCTCCTAGTTTTGTCTATTCATCATATTGTGCTAATACTTGCTAAGCAAGGATGGAGATTGCTCACTAATCCACAGTCTTATTGGGTAAGATTATTTAAGGAGTTGTGTTTTCCACACTCTACTTAAGATCCACTAGAGGGGCGAGTGCATCTTGGGCTTGGAGCAGTTTACTTAAAGAGAGGGAACTTCTTCAAAAGGGGGGTTTGGCGGCAAGTCCAAAATGTCAAAGTCCATTCAGTCATGGGAAGACAGGTGTGTAGGGAAGTATTTTGAGATGACGCCACGTGACTAAGGTGACGTTGAGGTGTCAGCCGAGGTGCCACGTGGGCAGATCATGTTTGTCGAGATGTTTAGGGCACTGCCGAGGTATTCTGCAGGGATACCAGAATCCGAGATATTTGGATAGAGGACTAGTGTAACAACCCGAAATAATCCCAACATACCTAAGGTGTATAAGACTGCATTCATTAAATAAACATAACCATTCTCCAACCTTTGCATCATAAATCTCCAAGGTTTAAACAAAAGTTCCACGTGCAATTTATACATTCAATGATCTCAAAATACATGAATCTATAGCATGTAGAACGTTAAGTTTCAAATAAAAAGATGCCTTCACAGGCTACAACTTCCAGGGCTTAAACTCGGTTACACAAATGTGGCTACTTGGACCCATACAAAAATAGCCCTTGGCTAACAATTTAATCACAACAAAATAGAGCTATGTACTCTTCACAAATTATTCGTGCCCTTAACTCGGCAGGAGCACCACATCTTTACCTGTACCAAATCCCATAGGGGTGAGCATAAAGCCCAGTAGAGAAATTTCTAACAAAGTATATATATTTATGTAAGATATCCAAAATTAAATGCAAGTGTAATGCGTTGCAATGTCTTTTCAAAATAATCTCATGCCATGCCTTTCTTGAAAATCACCATGCTTTTTATTATCATTTCGCAATCTCATCAATTTTCAAACTTCAAATTTTAGATCATAAGGGGGCGGTAAATACGACACAGGTAATCCCTAGGTTGGTGTCTGCAAGTCGGCTCAACAAGTACTACCAATAACCCCACTTTACCGATTGCTAACCGGAAGGGAAGTAGTACCTCCTTTGCGCGTGTTTTCGGTCTTTCACCCTGGACACTCAGGCCAACTTATCAATTTCATCTACACCTCCTAACCGGACTTACCAACGTATTTACCCCTTAAACATTTTCCATAGCTTTCATTACATTTATCTTTTCTCAAAGTAAATGTTTCCAACTCAATCAAGATGCGCAATGGTGATAAATAATTAATGAGAATATGATACAATAAGTAACACCTCATGCTAAACCGATGCTATCAACACATGGAAATAATTTCTCATCATGCACAATTCTTGTCATTCTAGTCATTTGAATACTATGTGTAATCTTTCAAACATTAATTTCCAAGCTTTCAATTCCCATAATCCATGATACTCAACAATTATCATCTCATGATTATACGTGTTCAACAAAATGTAATAACTATCAATTGAAATGTGCATTTAACCAACTCTCATGTCTTTACCAAATGTAAGATTCACAAGATGACTATGTGCCCAATTAACTCATCAAGAATAACCACATTTTAACCCTTATGAGCAACAATAACCATTCCACAATTTCTTTACCATTTCTCATTCATCCACATGATTAAGAAGCCCCTTTTTTCTTCATTTCATTTGTCACACAAGAAAAACATTTCTAACATTTGAAAGTAAATAAAATTTATCAATAGAATCCCCAACATGTTTTCCCCAACCCCACATTTCTAGGGTTTTTCTTCTAAAACAAACATTTCCTATCTTTTGAAAGGGTTTTCCCTCAAGACATCAACCCTTCTATTATGTGAGTTGAAAATCTTAAGAAGATGGTTTAGGAAGAGAGAGAGACAGATCATACCCAATTTTTAAACCCTAGCATTTATGAGACAAGACCAAACTCCAAATATCATTAATGTAACCTTTAAATTAAACAAATTTAACATAAATATATATATATATATATATAACTTAAGGAAATTTCCTTACCTCAAGGTTTTGATGAAGAAGAGGAGTTGAAACCCTAGGATTGATGGTGCCAAGAATCAAATCTCCACATCACACAAGAGAGCTCTTGAGATGTTCTTAATCTTTAACGAAAGAGTCAAGGTTGGATCTCAGTGGATGGAAGAAGATCAAGGGTTTTAATCTTGCCTGGAGGTTGAGATGTAGAGAGAAGGGAGAGGGATATATTTTTAGAGAGAGAGAGAGATGAGGTTAAAATGATATACAAACAGCCTAAAAGAAGAAAGAAAATAGAGCCTCGGATCTGCCCAGACTGTCGCACGTGCGGCGCCCTTCCTCGCATGTGCGGTGGCCCTTTGCCGCACCTCCCTCTGCACCTGCCTTTTAGGCAGTGTGTAGCTTCCCATCTCCCTTGAATTTTGCACGTGTCGCCTCACATCCCGCACGTGCAGCCCTAGGCCCCCGCACGTGCGGCTAGCCAAGCAACTCAAAAAAATTGTTGGCCCGACCCCCGGCACTCTAGACCTAACCTCACGTTCCCCGGGAATAAAGGGACTTTAACACCGAATAAAACAAGAACAAGGACTTTGTTTGGGAATAACCTCTGAATGTTTCAAACCCAATGACAGCGAGAAGAGAACAGAATGAAGAAGAAAGTAAAAGAAAGAAAACAAGACCCAATCATCACAATCTCCCCACTATAAGAAATTTCGTCCCCGAAATTTGAACAAACTTCTCAAAATTAAATAACTCATCAAACAAGAGTGTTCTAACAACTATAATCATTTGTAACAACATTATCAAGTTGCAATATTTATGTCAACCAATATTTATCTTTCTCTTCATTATCACTCCATCAAAACAACAATTACCCAATTTAGATTTTATGAGATACAACATCTACAACAAAATATCATTCTTCCATAAGCTCATGCTCAATTTAACAACAAATACAACAACATGTGATCAACAATTTAACATTCTCCCCTTCATCACTAGGGGACATTACAATTAAAATAAAACAACTAGGCATGCTCAAATAAATCCGGATACTTGGAGCGGACCTCTGCCCCCTGTTCCCAAGTCGCTTCCTCAACTCCTTGGTGTCTCTACAACACCTTCACTAACGGTATAGTTTTGCCTTGTAACACTTATTCTTGGGTATCTAAGATTTGAACGGGTCGCTTCTCATAAGAGGCAACTCTATCTACCTCCAAATCAACCCAATCCAACACATGAGAAGGGTCGGGTTCGTATTTCCTAAGCATGGATACATGAAACACGTTGTGAACTCCCGAAAATTGTGGCGGTAAGGCTAACCGGTATGCCACTTCCCCGACTCTCTCCAATATCTCGAAAGGTCCAATAAACCTCGGAGACAACTTCCCACTCTTGCCAAACCTCATCAAACCCCGCCTAGGTGAGATCTTAAGGAAAACATGGTCACCCACTTCAAAGGACAAAGGTCGTCTCCTCTTGTCAGCATAACTTTTCTGTCAGCTTTGAGCCGTAGCTAATCTCTTCCGAATGAGAGCAGATTTCTCAGTGGTCTCCCTAACAATCTCCGGACCCAACAACAGTGCATCACCCACCTCGGCCCAACAAATTGGTGATCTACAAAGGCGGCCATACAAGGCCTCAAACGGTGTCATCTCGATGCTAGCCTGATAACTATTGTTGTAGGCAAATTCAATCAATAGTACATGCCTCTCCCAAGACCCCTTGAAATCTAGGACACAAGCTCTAAGCATGTTCTCCAAAATTTGAATGGTGCGTTCTGACTGCCCATCGGTTTGAGGGTAATAAGCGGTGTTAAAGGTCAACTTGGTTCCCAATGCCTCTTGAAGGCTTTGCCACAACCGGGCGGTAAAACGAGGATCCCTATCTGACACAATGGTCACAGAAACCCCATGAAGTCGAACTATCTCTCTAACATACAACTCTGCCAAGTGCTCGACTGAGTCGCTATTATGCATTGGAATGAAATGTGTGGACGTAATCAACCGATCCACAATTACCCATATGGCATCATTACCCCGCTGTGTTCTAGGAAGCCCAACTACGAAGTCCATGGTAACGTGCTCCCACTTCCATTCGGCTATTGGTAAGGGTTGTAACAAACCCGCTGGTCTTTGATGCTTGGCCTTTACTTGTTGACAAGTAAGGCACTTGGATACAAAGGATGCGACATCCCGCTTCATACCCCTCCACCAAAACTGACGGGTAAGGTCACAATACATTTTGGTGCCTCCCGGATCTACCGTAAGGCCTGAGTGATAAAACTCCCGAAACACTTCCTCCCTACAAGATTCAAGCACAAATATGCGATCTAGGTAACGTACACTCTGATCCGAGTAAATGTTCAAACCCTTCTCTTCCTTCCCGTTGGAGATTCTATTACGGATTAACTCTACTTCACGGTCTCCTTGTTGTGCACTCAAGGTAAACAATGTTGCACTCTCTTCGAACTTACCCAATTGCAACTCAAACTTGCCGACTTCACCTAACATGACCCACTCCTGAATGGCCATACTTGCCAAACCACTCACGGTTTTTCAACTTAAGGTGTCGGCCACTATGTTGGCCTTCCCCGGATGATAGTGTAACTCAAAATCATAATCTTCTAGGAACTCCATCCACCTTTGTTGGCTTAAATTCAAATCTTTTTGGGAAAACAAATACTTCAAGCTCTTGTGATTAGAGAAAACTTCAAACTTTTCACTATACAAGTAATGCCTCTAAATTTTCAAGGCAAACACTACTACGGCTAACTCTAAGTCGTGGGTAAGGTAATTCTTTTCATGAATTTTCAATTGCCGTGAACTGTAAGCTACAACCTTTCCCTCTTGTATCAAAACACAACCAAGTCCATCCTGAGACGCATCACAACAAATGGTGTAACCCAAACCTCTCTCCAGAATGATCAACATCGGTGCTGTAGTCAACCTAGTTTTGAGTTCTTGGAAAGACTTTTCACAAATCTTACTCCATACAAACTTAACCCCCTTTCTAGTCAACCTAGTCAAAGGCGTGGCTAATCTAGAGAAGTCCCTCACAAAACGCCGATAGTACCCCGCCAATCCCAAGAAACTTCGGATCTCAAAAACATTTTTAGGTTGCTCTCAATCTTGCACAAAATCTATCTTCTAAGATTCTACAGTTATTCTCTCTCTTGACACCACGTGACTCAAAAATTTCACCTCGGTGAGCCAAAACTTGCACTTCTCAAACTTAACATACAATTGATGTTTTCTAAGCAATTCAAACACTACCCTCAAGTGATCCCCATGTTCCTCCTCGGAAGTCGAATAGAGTAGGATGTCGTCTACAAAGACGACCACAAAATGGTCCAAGTACTCCCTAAAAATTTGGTTCATCAAATCCATAAAAGAAGCCGGTGCGTTAGTCAACCCAAATGGCATTACAAGGAATTCATAGTGGCCATAACGCGTATGAAAGGCCATTTTTTGGATGTCCTCCTCTCGGACTCTCAATTGATAGTACCCCGACCTCATATCTATCTTTGAAAAGCAATAAGACCCTCTAAGTTGATCAAACAAGTCATTTATTCTGGGTAAAGGGTATTTGTTCTTGGCAGTAACTTGATTCAATTTGCGGTAATCGATATACAACCGCAACGACCCATCCTTCTTCTTCGCGAAGAGAGCCGGCGCTTCCCAAGGTAACGTACTAGGGCGTATGAAGCCCTTGTTTAAAAGCTCTTGGAGTTGAATCTTCAACTCATGCAACTCTGCGGGTGCAAATCTATATGGTGCCATAGAAATTGGTGCCGTGCCAAATACTAAGTCGATGGTGAACTCAATCTCCCGGTGGGGTGGCAAACTAGTAAAGTCCTAGGGAAACACGTCCGGGTATTCACACACTACCCTTGGCAACTCAACTCGAGTCCTGCCACTCTCATTATCTAAAAGAGTAGCAAGAAGATCACTAAGCTCATTCCTACCACGAGGATTGAATATTGGCGACAAGACCCTATCAACCCGGTCTCCCAGAAAATAAAAACAATCACCACCCGAGGTGCACATTGTGACCCTCTGACGAAAGCAATCAATCACTACCCGATACGAAGACAACCAATCCATGCTTAGAACGACGTCAAAACTCGACATGCCTAGCAACACAAAAGCAAGCGGGAGTCTACGCCCGGCGACCTCTATCTCACAATCGTGACACCCCCGATCTAAGTCCACTGTACCCCTAATTGGTGACTCTACTCTGAGCGGAGACGCTAACTATGCCACCTCTAACCCCAATGCAGATGTGAATGCAGTAGATATGAATGAATGAGACGCCCCCGTATCTATTAACACACTGGCCAAAGAATTACATACAATAAAAATACCTCTCACTACTGAGGGCCCTGGCAACTGCTCTGGCGCGGTAACAGCATACACGCACCCTTGTGGCCTCTGATCAACCTGCTCGTCCCTAGGAGCATAGGCCTGCTGTACAGACTAAGCCGAAGTGGCTCCCTAATGAACTCGTGAAGTCTGAATTGAGTGAGCCTACTGATTGCTCTGAGTCTGCCTCGATCTCGATGCGCCAGATGCGCCTCCCAACTGCGGGCAAGCTCTCTTCATGTGCCCTGACTGACCGCACTAGTAGCAAGTAGGCCCCTGACCCTTACTCTGAGACTGACTCTGAGATCGGTTAGGTGGTGGTAGTGGCAACATCTGCTGTCTTCCTCCCTTCTGTGGACATACAAAAGCCTTGTGACCCGATTGGTGTAGACACCCCATTTTTGACCGACCATAAGACTCAGACGTCACTAATTGAGCGTTTGGTGATGTTGCATATTGTGCTCATTTTGAGGTTGCAGAGTCTCGGCTGCAAGCCTTGCCTCCGAACTTCCGGACTCTTTTATACCTTGCCTCGGTTTGCGAACCAAGTCTCGTTTTCTCCGTTTTCTTTTCCCGAAGGGAGGAAGAGGCCTCGTAGATCATCTCTCAGTGGCCGTAGGCTACGTTTCGTGGTTGTAGGCCATTTTTCCCGTTTGGAGCCCGGTTTTTGATTTTTCGGAACCATCGGTCGTGTGTCTCGGTTCGGGACCGCTTAACCGCCTCCGTTTGCTCCGATTTTTGACACACATCTTATTTACTCCCTTTTGAGGGACAACTTTGTAGCTCGAGACCAATTTGCTGCCCTGGGCTGCGTGTTTCGGCCCCCGAACCTTCGATTTGCATCAGTTTGGGTTTATTTTTGGCAGGGACCTTATTTTCATTGTTATGAAGGTCGTAGAAGGGTGGGAGGCCAGAAATTGTTCTGAAAGCTAGCTTTATTCCTTCATCGCTCTCCGTCACCAGTTTTCCTTGCTAGAAAGCTGGTGTTAACCATTCCCGGACCACTTTCTTTGGCCCTCAACCACATATTTGTGTTGTACACACCTGGGAGGCCACCAATATGACATGGCCGGCCAGCAATTGTTCCTGACCCTTTTGAACCCCTCTAGAAAGTGGGTTTTTCTCTCTCCTGGGTTACATTTCCTGGTTTTTCTCCACATATCTGTGTTATGCACACATGGGAGGCCACTTTTCTGGGGTGGTCGGCCAACAAATCTCATTGAACCTTTTGACCCTGGCCGGCCGGCCAGGGGAGGTGGCCGGCCGGCCACCTGAACCCACTGAACCTGGCCGGCCATGACCCTCTCACCTGGTTCCTTACAGCTGCACCCTCTTTTCCCCTCCAGATCCTGTATCCGATGGGGGGTCTTTTTAGGGGGAAATTTGAATTTGATTTTCCCCCCCTTTCCTCCACTCCTCCCTCTATAAAACCAGACCCCCCAGCTCCATTTTAGAAGGTTAACAAAAACTTGTTTAGAGCCTTGCTTACGTCTCTCCCTCTCCCTCTCTTCCAAGCCTCAAAACCCTAAGGTTCTTGCACATTTTACACTACAATCCATAGCACCACACCTCCACACTCCATTCCAGCCTTTTGAAGTTGATTTCCAGAGGCTAGGAGCTCCTCTTCTTGATCCAAAGGCTGCTGGTTCATTGCTCTTCAAGGGTAAGCACACTTTTTCCTTTTCTAGTCTTTTCTTGGTTCATTTATAAGCCATACTTGAAAACATTTTTGGGCTCCGACCCAAACTGAAAATAGTCTTATTTTGAGCTCATATTCATGTTTGATCAGGGAACTTTCTCTGTTTGAGGCCATCTACTATCCCTTTCCTTTTATCACTCTTTTAGGGCCTAATCTTGCATGATATGTTAGCCCTGTTTGTAAGCATTTTTGGGCTTCGAGCCAAACTGTAAAGTGCTTCATTTTGAGCCCCTATTCAACTTTGTTGAAGGGCTCTTTACTGTTTGAGGCCAGATACTACCACTCGCCTCCTATCTCTCTTTGTAGGCCCATTTTTGCATGATAGTTTAGCTCTACTTGTGCTTATTTTCGAGACTTGATATAAACTATAAAGTGCCTTTTTTTGAGTCCCTCTTCAACTTTGTTGAAGGGCTCTCCTCTGTTTGGGGCTAGATACTGTCCCTTGTCTCCAATCTCTCTTTTAGGGCCATTTTTGCATGATAGATTAGCCCTACTTGTGTTCATTTTTTAGAGTTGTTATAAACTGAAAAATATCTTGTTTCAATCTCATCTTCAAGTTTGTTTGAGGTCCCATTTTTCTTTGAGATCATATGCCTCCTTGTATGCTTGATTGTCTTTTATTTTGAGCCCTACACCTAAGCTCTTGTTGCATGCTTTGTTTGGCCATATAGCCACTGAAATCTAGTGAATTTTCAGTGGCTAACACACTATTTTGAGCCTCCAAATCAGAGGGGGATGCCCCCCTCTCGCCTTGACTTGTTTGATGGTCATTTTGACCTTCCAAAGAGGCCCTATCTTGTATGCTTTGTTGACTGATTTCAGGGCCAATTTGATGAGTTTTAGGACTATCATATTTGATTTTCAGAGTTTTTTGTGCCATGCTAAGTTTCCTTGATGCATGTGCTTAATAACCCCTTGTATGCCCTTCCAAAGGAGCCCCTCATTTGTGCATGTGTTGGCTGCATTTCCATGTTTATTTGGGCATAATTTGGCATGTTTTGTTCACTGATTTTTTCTAGTTTGATGAGTTCTCTCCTGCTTCATGTACATGCCATGTAACCCATGTTTGCTAGTCAAAATTGCGTGCTATGTTAGGCCATCTTGCTAGCATCTTTTGGTCATGCTTTGAACTAGAAATGTTCATGTTTTGGGACTGCCTTGGTTCTGTCTTTATGCTTCATGATCAAATAATGCATGCTTGGTATAGCTATAGGTCAATGCATGTGCCTAGTTTTGTATTTCGGGACCATTCCATGCATCGAGTGCCATTTATCCATGTTTCGGGATCACTTTGCATCACATTTCAGTGCTGGAACTTACATGTTTGTATGCCATATTGCATCCCTTGCCATGTCTTGTTAGAGTGGCATTTCGTGCCTTAGGGTTCGGTCCTCCGTTTGCGTGCATGTGTGCATGCATCTCGAGTGTCTCATTTTCATCTTATGGCTACTGATGTGAGCGTGGCTGAGGTTCACTCATGTTGGTATAAGTCCATTGTGCATTGTGTATGCCATTTCATTTCATAGCATTGCGTATGCTAGGTTACATGTTAGAGCATTGTGTATGTCGTGTTACATCGAGCATTGTGTATGCCATTTCATAGCATTGTGTATGTTAGGTTGTATATTAGTTGCATTCATGCATGTCATGCACATTGCATTGTGTTTGGGATAGGAGTTAGCCCGTGCACGGGAAACGAGGGACGTTTCGTACTCCGAGTGACAGAACGTGTCTTAATTCCCGGTCGTCGACACTCTGGATTAACCATGATGGAGTCTTGGTCTTGTTGTGTCTATACGTGCATTCATTTTATATTGAGTCGTGCAATTCGACTCCTCGGCCATCATGCATCGAGATGCGTGATTGGTGACACGAGGATCGAGGCAAACATACATATGTGAAAATACATTGCTATGCCCCTTTCTTGCTCTCTATTGCAGCAAATCAGAAACCGACAGCCTTTTAGAGCTTTGCACAATATTCCGAGCTTAATTGTAAACAGAGGCTAATTGGGGCATCGCGATGGATTTCCGCGCCAAGTAACTCAAGCATGTATCATTCATCATCCGGAGCAGAGTCGAGGCAGTCCCTAGCTTGCATGCTAATTTACTGCTTTCCTAGATTAATTTGTTAGTTAATTAGGATTTTGTATTTATTTGGACTGTAATCTATTTATTTGGGACTGTATATTATTTATTCGGACCCTCCGAGCGAAGGCAATGTTGTAATAAGTGTGCGTGCGTGTGATGTATGTCTTCCAACCCCACATCTTTCTCCCTTTTATTTACCAGCTTATGATGGTTAGATTAGGGCATGTTTCAATTAGCACACAGTATGATAGCATGTTTGTATTCATTCATCTGTTTTGCATGCACCGGGCTCGGAGCATCATAACTCACTGCATTGTATTTTAATTTCGAGTTGAATACATGTTAGCTGTAGCATTCCATATGCCATGTTTAGAATAGCCGAGCCTATCTTAGTTGCATTCCTACATGTGTTGCATTAGGCATTTCTGTATATTTAGGATCATGCATGATTTTTAATTAGCTTCTGTTTTGGCTTGGAGTACTCGGTAAGTTTTTATGCTTTAGCATCCTTGCGTGTGTGTGAGTGACTGCCATGATAGCATGCTTACCATGAGACTATGTGCTTATGTGATATACCTGCTTGAATGCCTGTGGGTGAAGGTTGGGTTATTTGAATTGGAACAAATCATCAACTGTGAGTTTTAAGCCCACTAGATAGTGGCAAAACCACCTTTTCTAAGTCCACCTAAGGGTGGCAAATCTGCATTTTAAGTCTACCTACGAGTAGCAAACCATCTTTCAAAAACAAACATGAAATGTTTTGTTCCAATTCAGACGATCTAGTCTATACTTGTATGTTGTGCGCATCACGTAGTAAATCTAGGCTAATAACCGGAATAAGAATGCATAATGTTTTCAAAACTAGATATCATGGTTAGTAGAGGCCGATCTTTGATCGAGCGAGCGGGGGTGTTCACGAAGTGACCTTTCTCAATCGTACCCAAGTTCCCGAGCCGAGGCAACTTTGGTGATGACGGACACGTGGCCTTAGGCAACGAGTCAGGGTTTTCTAAATTTCCCAAAATAAAATATTTAGGTGGCGACTCTGTATCTGGCAAAGCAGTCCATGTTTGGCACTTCTTTCAAAAACCTGTTTTCTCAAAACGATTTGCCAGATTTGGACTCTTTGGTTCAGATTATGAACCGTGACATTTGAGTCCGAACTGTAGTGAGCCCAAAACGAACGGAACGGGGGACTCATCCCTCCCGGGGCGTTCGGGAACGTCTACAGTTGGCCATACTTGAAGCAAGAAAACCCACTCGGTGTACTCTTCCCCAAGCCCGCACTAGGCAAGAGAAAAGTAGATCTAGACTGTTGCGGCTAGGAATGGGATGAAAAAGTGTTTTTGCTCTTCTTGTTGGGCCTATAGTCTCCCTGTAACCCTGGCCCCTAGACCTCGAATTTCGAAGTCTCTCCTCCTCGGCCTCCATGGTACTTTCCACATGTACGGCCGCCTCCACAAGACGGTCATAATTTCGGATCATGTTCCCGGCAACCTTGAACAAGATCTTGATTCTAAGTTTCTTCTCAAACTCAAAGCAATGGCGTTCCTCTGTCGCTACCAACTCCGGTGCAAACTGGGACAAACTAGAAAAGGCGCTTCGAACTCGGCCACGGACATGTTAAGCTGCTTAAGATCTTGGAACTCTTGCCTCAACCTCTCTCTAGCCGTGGGAGGAAGATACTTGTCTTGGAAGGCCACCACAAATGCCTCTTATGTTGGTTCAATTTGACCCTTGGCATACGTCCATCATTGGCCTGCGCCACCATTGAGATAGTAACTCGCAAGAGTCACTCTAAGCTCACTGTCCTCAATGTGAAGCATCTCGAATGTCTTCACTATCTGTTCAAGCCATTCATCTGTTTTCTTTGGCTCAGGGCCACCATGGAATTCATCCGGTTTGGCCCGCAAAAACTCCCTCGTAAGGAAGTTCGCCCTTGTCTCCACGGCATTATCCCTAGCTTGGTTCTCCGCCCTCAAAATGTTCATGGACTCCCTCAAGGCCCCTGCCATTTCTCAAGCTAGGGCCCCCATTGCGGCTTGACCCGCTTGCCCCGGTACCTCCGTCTGCCCCACTTGTTTGGCCATGTTGGCTTGGCTTAAACCCTCTTCTTGCACTGGTACCTCATGAACCGGTACCCCATGCACGCCCCGACGCCCCCTACCATGTCTTTCGCCTCTACCACCACGACTTTGAACCCTTCCTGACATCCTAATTAAGGAACAAGATAAATAATTTAGCACATAATTCGAAATGTGCTCGCAACTTGCCTCACACGTTAAACTATAACAATTATAGACATTCTAACACACAAATAATTCAATTCACTCCACATAAGCACGTAGTCACGTAAACACATACGAATTATCTTTTAGTGATGAGATTCGTCTCATGAGAAACCAAGAATTCTTAGTAGAAGGAGTATTGATTAAGTAGTCTTCTAATAAGACCTCGAGGAATCCAATAGGAACAAATAACATCCCAAAAGTCCAATCCCATACACACATAGCCACATAAGCATGTTATCATATAATCACAAAAGCTAAACATTTCCTAATCATGCTCAATGAACCCATTGTGGTGTAACAACCACTTCCCGTAAGCCCCAAGTATTCAAACTTGGTAGCTCTGATACCAAATTGTAACACCCCGAAATAATCCCAATATACATAAGGTGTATAAGACTGCATTCATTAAATAAACATAACCATTTTCCAACCTTTGCATCATAAATCTCCAAGGTTTAAACAAAAGTTCCACATACAATTTATACATTCAATGATCTCAAAATACATGAATCTATAGCATGTAGAACGTTAAGTTTCAAATAAAAAGATGCCCTTGCAGGCTACAACTTCCAAGACTAAAGCCTGGTTACACAAATGTGGCCACTCGGATCCATACAAAAATAGCCCTTGGCTAACAATTTAATCACAACAAAATAGAGCTATGTACTCTTCACAAATTATCCGCGCCCTCAACTTGGCGGGATCACCACATCTTTACCTGCACTAAATCCCATAGGGGTGAGCATAAAGCCCAGTAGAGAAATTCCTAACAAAGTATATACATTTATGTAAGATATCCAAAATTAAATACAAGTGCAATGCGTTGCAATGTCTTTTCAAAATAATCTCATGCCATGCCTTTCTTGAAAATCACCATGCTTTTCATTATCATTTCGTAATCTCATCAATTTTCAAACTTCAAATTTTAGATCATAAGGGGGCGGTAAATACGACACAGGTAATTCCCACGTTGGTGTCTGCAAGTAGGCTCAACAAGTACTACCAATAACTCCACTTTACCGGTTGCTAACCGGGAGGGAAGTGGTACCTCCTCTGCGCGTGTTTTCGGTCTTTCACCCCGGACACTCAGGCCAACTTATCAATTTCATCTACACCTCCTAACGGGACTTACCAACGTATTTACCCCTTAAACATTTTCCATAGCTTTCATTACATTTATCTTTTCTCAAAGTAAATGTTTCCAACTCAATCAAGATACGCAATGGTGATAAATAATTAATGAGAATATGATGCAATAAGTAACATCTCATGCTAAACCGATGCTATCAACACATGGAAATAATTTCTCATCATGCACAATTCTTATCATTCTAGTCATTTGAATACTATGTGTAATCTTTCAAACATTAATTTCCAAGCTTTCAATTTCCATAATCCATGATACTCAACAATTATCATCTCATGATTATAAGTGTTCAACAAAATGTAATAACTATCAATTGAAATGTGCATTTAACCAACTCTCATGTCTTTACCAAATGTACGATCCACAAGATGACTATGTGCCCAATTAACTCATCAAGAATAACCACATTTTAACCCTTATGAGCAACAATAACCATTCCACAATTTCTTTACCATTTCTCATTCATCCACATGATTAAGAAGCCCCTTTTTTCTTCATTTCATTTGTCACACAAGAAAAACATTTCTAATATTTGAAAGTAAATAAAATTTATCAATAGAATCCCCAACATGTTTTCCCCAACCCCACATTTCTAGGGTTTTTCTTCTAAAACAAACATTTCCTATCTTTTGAAAGGGTTTTCCCTCAAGACATCACCCCTTCTATTATGTGAGTTGAAAATCTTAGGAAGATGGTTTGGGAAGAGAGAGAGAGATCATACCCATTTTTTAAACCCTAGCATTTATGAGACAAGACCAAACTCCCAATATCATTAATGTAACCTTTAAATCAAACAAATTTAACATATATATATGTATATATAACTCAAGAAAATTTCCCTACCTCAAGGTTTTGATGAAGAAGAGGAGTTGAAACCCTAGGATTGATGGTGCCAAGAACCAAATCTCCACCACACATAAGAGAGCTCTTGAGATCTTCTCAATCTTTGATGAAGGAGTCAAGGTTGGATCTCAATGGATGGAAGAAGATCAAGGGTTTTAATCTTGTCTAGAGGTTGAGATATAGAGAGAAGGGAGAGGGATATATTTTTAGAACGAAAGAGATGAGGTTAAAATGATATACAAACAGCCCCAAAAAAGAAAGAAAACAGAGCCTCGGATCTGCCCAGATTGCCGCACGTGCGGCGCCTTTCCCCACACGTGCGGAGCGCCCTTCCCATAAATGCGGCCCTCATCCCCGCATATGCGATGGCCCTCTGCCACACCTCCCTTCGCACCTACCTTTTAGGCAATGTATAGCTTCCCATCTTCCCTGAATTCCGCACGTGCAGCCCTAGGCCCCCGGACTTGCAGCTAGCCAAGCAGCCCAGAAAAATTGTTGGCTCGACCCTCGGCACTCCAGACCTGACCTCACGCTCCCCAGGAATAAAGGGACTTCAACACCGAATAAAACAAGAACAAGGACTTTGTTTAGGAATAACCTCCGAACATTTCAAACCCAATAAGAGCGAGAAGAGAACGGAATAAAGAAGAAAGTAAAACAAAGAAAACAAGGCCCGATCATGACAACTAGAGTCCTAGATGACATCAAGCTACCTATTTGGATAGAGATGAGACTCTTGAGGGAGTTCATCTTAATCTGAATAGTATGAGTTGTGATAGATGTTGTCCTTGTAAAGAATAGAGTCCCATGAAGTAAGACTTCTAGGGGAAGTTGGACACTGATCATTATAAAAGTAAGACAACCTCGTGGGTCTAAAGTATGCTTTTATTTGTGATGCCTTGACTTGTGTATTAAGTACTGTTTTGATATCTGTGAGAGATAAGATTTATTGACTTGATCGTTTGAGTGCCCTTGGGTGGACGAACTACCGTGAGAATTCTTATGTTTTTGTTACAGGTTGTTGGGCTTAATCTATTTTACCGGTGCTCTCCAGCTGAGTTCCTCCTTTGGTTGTGTGATTGGAAATCAACATTCGTAATTTGGTGCCATCTGTGGGAACTTAGTAAGGATAGATGGCCAACAACAGACAGAAAGTGAGGATTGGGGACGACATCCACAGTGAGGAAGAGGAGTATGTTGATCCTAACACTGAAAGGAGGAGACCATAAAGAAAAAGTACAAGAAGTGAATCCTAAGGCAAAAAATGTCGCCAAAGGCCGAGAAGGGAACATGAAGGGTAGCCGAGATGAGTACTACCGTGAAAGCGACCTTCAGGTATGGAAGGATAGATGCTGGAGAAAAGACGAGGAAACTGAAAGACATGGCAAATAAGTTGACAGATGTACAGACAGTGGTCAACCTCATGATGCAGAATAACGTGATGCAGCAAACATCCCAATTATAGAACATGCTGGCACTAATAACCAAAATTGGTACCCAGAAGACAAGATCTCGATCTAGATGATTAGGTTCGAGAAGAAAAGAGCTCAGCCTCCGTGAGCAGATCCTAGATTCAAGAAGACAAGATCTCGGCCTAGATGATTAGGTCCGAGAAGAGAAGAGCTCAACCTAAGTGACCAGATCCTAGATTCCAAAAGACAAGATCTCGGCCTAGATGATTAGGTCCGAGAAGAGAAGAGCTCAGCCTAAGTAAGCAAATCCCAGATTCCAGAAGACAAGATCTCGGCCTAGATGATTAGGTCTGAGAAGAGAAGAACTAAGCCTAAGTGAGCAGATCCTAGATTCCAGAAGACAAGATCTCGGCCTAGATGATTAGGTTCAAGAAGAGAAGAGCTCAGCCTGAGTGAGTAGATCCCAGATTCCAGAAGACAAGATCTCAGCCTAGATAATTAGGTTTGAGAAGACGAGAGCTCAGCCTGAGTGAGCAAATCCTAGATTCCAGAAGACAAGATCTCGACCTAGATAATTAGGCCCGAGAAGAGAATAGTTCAGCCTAAGTGAGCAGATCCTATATTCTAGAAGGCAAGATCTCAACCTAGATGATTAAGTCCGAGAAGAGAAGAGCTCAGCTTGAGTAAGCAGATCCCAGATTCTAGAAGACAAGATCTTGGCCTAGATGAGTAGGTTCGAGATCTAAGTAAACAGATCCCAGATCCCAAAAGCCAAAAAGGAACCACACAAGATCGGATTGAAGTCGGCCAGGTTCTGCCTATCGGCAGCAGGCCATCTATATAGAAGGGCTTTTTACTAGACCTCTATTACGATGTGTACATCCTTTCCAGGTTGAAGACTTTTTATACAAGGTCCACAAAGTAGCATGTGGAAGCCATTCAGGGGGGCAGATCCCATATCCACAGAGCTATATCGCAGGGATTCTGGTGGCCTTATATGCAAAAGGATGCTGAAGCCTATGTAAAAAAGCATGAAAATGTTGTTGAAATACATGATCATGCAATAAGACCGAAAAGTCTTATGACGATGTCTCTTGGTGAACATGACGAATAACTTAGACTTGCTGAGATGGTAGAATTGAACTAAGTTTGCGATGTTTTAGTATGAAACATGATGAATAACTTAGACTTGCTATGCTGGTAGAGTTGAATTAACACTTTCCATATGGTAAAGTTGAACTAAGTTGGTGATGTTTCCGAATGAAACATGATAAATTACTTAGACTTACCATATGGTAGAGTTGAATTAAGTTGGCGATGTTTCCGAATGAAACATAATAAATAACTTAGACTTACCATATGGTAGAGTTGAACTCAACTTGCCTATGGTAGAGTTAAACTAAGTTGGTGATGTTTCCGAATAAAACATGACAAATAACTTAGACTTACCATATGGTAGAGTTGAACTTAACTTGCCTATGGTAGAGTTGAACTAAGTTGGTGATGTTTCCGAATAAAACATGACGAATAACTTAGACTTACCATATGGTAGAGTTGAACTTAACTTGCCTATGGTAGAGTTGAACTAAGTTAGCGATGTTTCCGAATGAAACATGACGAATAACTTAGGCTTGCCATAACGATAGGGTTGAACTAAGTTTGATCTAGTCAAATTAACGGAGACACCGAGGTAGAAAACCTTGGCTAAGATTTGTTTGAATCAGACTTTTGCAAAATTGAAGATGCATGCTTAATGTGAACATAAGTGATACTTAGGTTCACATTAGAGGGCAGGAAGCAGGAATAAGGAATAGGCTTGACACTTGTTCAAACTTTCAAATTAGAGTCGGCCGAGGTATCTAGATGAAGGAAACAGGAATAGGCTTGACACTTGTTGAAATTTTTGAAAAAATTTACAAGTTGGAGTCAGCCGAGGTATCCAAATGAGGGGACATTCGAGTTTTGGTTACCCGAGATCACCAACCAGGTCGTCAAAACCTGGAAATGTTGGAAGGGTGAAATCTTGATAAAAGACAATAAGTACAAATAAGGAAGCAATACGTGTTGAATGTTATTCAAAGAATTTTTATAAAGTGTTCGTTGGCCGAGATCATAGTAAAAGGTGAACTCCGAGATAAGTTGGTCTAAGGGGACCAACTAAAGGTGCACCCAAGATGAAATGGATCCAAGGTGGTACATGTCAAATGTGTTCTAATTCGAAGTGATTACACAGTTAAAGTATACTTTGGAGAAGTACAAAAATATTTTAAGTATGAAATCATACAAGACAGTAAAGACAGAGACAAGCATTCAACACTTAGTCAAAAAAAGGACTTGCATTCAAAAAGACAACTTGTTCAGATACAAAAGAAGGCACCTCGGCCCGAAGCAAAACAAGATGTCAAGATGGAATCTGACTCCACCTTTGATGATAGATAATACAGGGAAGGACATATATGTCTCTCCAGGTATTATGGAATTCTCCTCCCCAGCCAACTTTAGATGAACGTCAGCTGGAATGGAGAATTCCTGACGAAAGTATTCTAGTTTATTGGAGGAGTCTACCTTCCATTTGAACATCCCCATGACCTCGGTTAGGGCGATTTTGGCAAGGAAGGTTGGATTATGTGGATTAAAGACCTCAGCGAAACCTTAAGGACTGCTGGGTTATCAGTTTCAGGGTTTTGAGAAAGGTTTGGGGTATGAACAAAATTGATAGAATATGAGAAAAATAAAGCAAAACACTCGGGGGCACTCCGACGATCAAATCAATAAATCTTATCTCTCACAGATATCAAAACAGTACTTAATACATAAGTCAAAATATCACAAATAAAAGCATACCTTAGACCCACGAGGGTGCCTTATTTTTATAATGATCAGTGTCTAACGTCCCCTAGAAGTCTTACTTCATGGGACTCTATACTTTACAAGGATAACATCTATCACAACTCACACTATTTAGATTAAGATGAACTCCATCAAGAGTCTCAACTCTATCCAAATAGGTAGTTTGATGTCATCTAAGACTATAGTCCTCTATCCAAATATCTTCAATTTTGATATCCCCACATAATACCTCAGTGTCCTAAACATCTTGGCAAATATGATCTGCCCACGTAGCACCTTGGCTGACACCTCAGCGTCACCTTAACCACGTGGTGACATCTCAAAATACTTCTCCATAACCATGCACCAGTTAACCCGTCGGAAACCATTGAGAAAATAGCCCATGTATGGAATGAGTTTCAAGACTAGCGTAATAATGATCATTCTCTCATCACAGAGTCTCAAACCAAAGCAAGGAATGAGGACTAAGGGTGGCAACCTGCACCACTTAAGGAATTTAAAATCAGTCGTGACGTGAGCTTCAGCAAAAACAAAGCCAATGCATCAGCAGTTGCTATCCTTGGAGACTCTGTGGGTCGCCTCATTAATGGCTTGGTTTCATCTTTTTCATCATTTTTTGCCTTTGCTGCTAAAGCACATGCTGTGCGATTGGTGGGTTTATTGGCACAAGCTTGCAACCTCACATCTGCCATCATTGAGAATGACAATCAAAAAGTTATTAAACTTGGTGCTTCAGAGAATGTGTCGCCACGAGAAGGCTTGGCAATCTTACTTGACATTCGTCAGTTAGTCAGAGTGGGTAATTTCAGGGGTGAAGCCAGGATTTGGTGGTTGGGGGGGCCAAAAGCAAGATATTGGGCAAGTTCAAGTGGTTGAGTTAAGAAAAATTTTAACAGTTTAGATAATTATTTAAATGAATAAATTATTGTTAAAAATAAACTAATAAATAATGAAAATACTCTGTAAATGTGTTCTACAGACTTGTATTTCAATGACTCACCACTACAAAAAATACAAAATTAGCTGTAGCATCACATAATTCACCTAATACTTGAAGGGCATGTTTGATTAGTGGGATTATAGTATAGGATTGGGATTGTTAGTCCATAGACTCACAATCCCGTGTTTGATTGCAAATTTTATTAATTGGATTACATGTACGGCGGATATTCAATCAAACAAAATTGGTGAATTTTTAATATTGAGAGGTGTTGGGGATCATAATATCAAGTATGAAAGAAAAAAAAGAAAATGAATACATAATGAATGGTTATCTCACTAATTTAATTGGATGACTAATCCTACACTAATTCTTGGGATTGTTAATCCTTTCACTATTAATCTTGTTAATCAAACAAGGCCGAATGGTAATATATTACGGATTGCACTTTATACACAAAATTTTAAATTGTATGCAAAAGTTGCATAAATTGTGCCTTTTCATAACTATACAATAATGATTTGTAACAAAATTACAATAATTCATAACTTTTCTCATTTCGTAGCATTTTAATGTTCATAACATAATTACAATAATTCGTAGCTAAGTCATTCTTATGGCACACCCCTTTATACCATAATCACAATAATTTGCTACTAATACTATAAAATATCATAACTTTTCTTATCACAAGGGGTGTACCATAATTTTCTCTTAAGTAAAAGAAAGAAATGAAAAAAAATTAATATAAAATTTGAGAGAACTTGAAATGAATGGAAGAAAATAAGTGGCCAAATGTATTTAAAAAGAATATGAATATAAATATATGATATTGGGGGGCCAAGTATAATTAAACTAATTAAGTTTCATATACATAATACATATATTCATATAGTTTTGCAGTGGCTAGCGGGGCCAGGGCCCCCCGACCCCCATGTTTGTAATCTTCTTCGTTTGGGCTGGGTGACCTACCCACCTTTAGCTCTTTCTGCTTTAGTTAGGACTGATGTATCTGCTCTTTTTCCTTGATCTATAAATATCTTTTTTGTTCAACAAGAAAATAAAAAATGTTAATTCCGATTTTCATATAATAAAAAATTTCCTCCCACGGTTGGATTTAGGGGTACAACTTGAGCGGGTTAAGAGGTTGTTCAAATCTAACTTGAGTTTTGTTAAGAGCTGCCCAGTCCTACTTATTTGTCCAAGCCTGATTCTAATTAAGCTTGAATTGATTGAGTTGCTCGAATTGCACAAAAAATTATTTATTGTGTTTGGTTTCAATTTTCTAAATTCAATTTTCTAAAAAATTGAGTTTTTTTTTTTTTGTATTTGGTGAATATTTTTAAAATTTTAAACGATTTTTTATTTTTTAGATACACCTTACTTAGATGTATCTAAACAATAAAATATTTGTGAAAAAATTAATAAATACACAAAAATATGAAAAATATGTTGAATTTTCATTTTTTTTTAGTATTTTTGGTATTTAGTGATTTTTTTAAAGATTTTTTTCACGAAAATTATACTTTTCAAGTATATTTATGTTATGTGTGTCTAAAAATTAAAAAAAATACTTAAAATATTTTTTAAAATTTAGTAAAAACAAAAAAATACAGAAAACAATAAAATAGAATTTCTTGAAAAGTGTTTTCAAAAAACTGAAAACAAACATGGTGATTATTATTATTATTATTATTATTTTGGTGGTGCAACTAAGTTTATTAATTTATTAAAATTAGACTTTATTAATTACTTCTTCTTCTTCTTCTTTTTATTTTTTATTTTTTTATTTTTTGTAACATCATTAATAACTTTAAACCAAATAATTTATATGATGTAAGAGATATAAGAGTTGAAGAAATGATGTGCCGCTAGGATGATTCTTACAATTTTTAAGCGAGAAAAAAAATGTAAGGTTTTATATTATGTTATTTGTGTTTGTAACATATATTTAATATGATCTAATAATTTAAATTATTTTAACATCATCCAATGACTATTAATTTTTATATATATTTAATATTTTAATATATTTATATCTATATAATTCGGTCTTCGGCTTGTTTGGGTTATTTGGTCGCTTTATCCAAGTCGGTCCAAATTTAGTTCAATTTTTTAAATTTTTGCCTAAACCCGTACAAAACTCAAAAATATTTTGTCTAAGCCCTTTAAAAATTCGAGCTGGACTTAAATTGCTTAAATTGAGCCCGTCCAAATTACACTTCTGGTTAGACTAGACATTTTAGGTAGGGGAATTGTTATATAAACTAGGGAAAATTACCCATAGGTTCTATTTGAAATATGTATACACTATTTAATCCAACAACTTTTTGAGTAGACCCAAAAGTCCTACTTTTCCTCTCTCTCTCTCTCTCTGCTTTTTGCCTCATTCTTTACGTTTTCCTCTCTCTTTTTTTTCTGCGTTTTCTTCTCCTTTTGTTTGTCATAAACGACGATCGGTGATCACACATTTCTTATTCTCTTTCTCTTTCTAATATATAGTCACCGGTGATCGACAATCACCATTGATTGGGATTTACCGGCAACCACCAACTATCGACATCAACTCGTGGCTTCATCCTCATCGACGGTGAAGAAGATGAGTAGATCTATTCAAATTTGATGAATAGATTTACATGAGATCCGACTAGATTTAAACAAAAAATAGTTGTCAAAGTACAATATTCTTTCTATATCTATTCTTTCCTTCGATTTCTCAATTGTTCTACCTTTTCTCTGTTACACAAGTCTATTTTTCTATTTTAATAGAGAAAATTTTTAAATTCTGAATAAGTTGCTTTCAAGTATTAGTTACAAGCGGTGAAAACTATAAAATTTTACAGTTTCAATTTTTTTTGGTGCTGGAATGAATCATGGTTTAAAACTATAAAATTTTGCAGTTTCATAACATTCTGTAGAACTGTAAAATTTTGTAATTTCATAACATGTTTTTCAGTTTGATTAATAAGGACAAATACATAATAGATTTTTTCTCTGAAGCTGTAACATTTTACTGTTTCAAAACTTGTTTTTCAGTTTGATCAATATTGTAGATTATTTGCTTAAACCCTATAAAAATTGAAAAATAACATATATTTTTTCTATTGTTGCTGTTTTTTTGTCGTTATATTTTTTTCTTTTAGTTTATCAATATTTAGCACATTCTACTATGTTTTTTCGCTCTAATTTCTTCATTTATTCTTTTTTTTTTTTCGGGCAAAATTATGGACATTCTAGTGAGTCTCCAATGATGTTCTTAACGTCCAGCGAACGTTCTGGACATTCCGATGACTTCCATTGGCGTTCATAACAGTCCGGTGAACTTCCGGCGACTTCCCAGCAATACTCCGGCGACTTTCCGGTGATGTTGAATATTCCGGTGAGTCTCCGATGACCGTCTGACGAAAGTCCGACAGTAGTGGATGTAACAACATTTGTAAATTTAAAAAAAAAAAAAAAGATTTTTTGGTAACAATTAAAAATATATAGGACTAATTGATACAAATATTTTGTTTTGGGATTAGATGTATTTTGAACTTTATATATGAGACTTATTGATAAGTTCCCCTATAAACTAATAAATTTTACTATTTTTACTTAATTTATTTATTGATGTGATATGCCATAATGAAATTTTCGTAAAATTTGCTAATTTATACAGCATTAGCTGTGAAGATCCACTTTCAAGATATTCTCAAAAACTCAAGGGGAAGTTACAAATTAGTCGGACAATCCTAAAATAATTTTATTTTCATGGAAGGCGTAAGATGTCTTTCATGTGCACCTATAAAATTCTCATATATAATTCAATTATTTTGATATTATTCCATTAATTTTTAATTTTCTCCAAACTCTATACCTCATGTTCTATGCATATACAATTGTAAAAAGTGATTTATTTTTATTTTATTTATTTATTTATTTTTTGTAGCTACTTGCAAAAATCGTACGAGAGGGCAAATATTCCTCATTTTAAATGGTCACGTGGTTCTTCCTTATCACTACGCTTGAAAGATCTTTATGTCACATTAATTAAGACTTGAATTTTATTGGAATATATTTCATTTGTCTTTCTTAAGAACAAAATATATCTAGATAAAATTAGCTTTTGGGATAGTCCATGATTGGATTTGAAAGGCTAATACGTTAAATTGTTTGTCAAATTTTGAAATACTTTAAATTATTACACTTTTTTAAAAACTTTTTTGGCGAAAAAAAAAAAATGACAATAATTTATAACTAAATCAGAATTTTTAAATTTTTAATTTTTTAAATCGCAAAAAAAATAAAAATATTGTGCCTTAATAAACCCGAAAATAAAGTTGCATATTTTTTTTTAAGTGCTGAACTTAGGCCTATCTTGGGAAAATAGTTATAATCAATTTTTTGGTGAAAAGTTACTTATAAACAATTTTTTTATGAGAAAAGAAGTGAGTTATAATCTGAAAAGTAAATTATAACCCACTTCCCAAAATAGGCTTTAACTTCTGTTCATTTTAGTGAGCCAAACCATGCAATTCAAATCCATGGGCCCACCTTGCGTCTTACTCAGATCATCCAATTAGATCATTTTAGATCATTCATAAAAAAAAATAAAAAAATAAATTGATGTGATAATCATGTCACTGCATGATTTCATCATATTTATTTAAAAATAAAAACAAAAATGTTTCATGCCCTCTTTTCCCCCACCCCCTTTGACCCCCTCTCTCTTTTATTGGTTACATTTTTTTTTTCATTTTTCATTTTTTCCTATTCCTCCAATCACCACCTGCCACGTGTGTGTGAAGGTTGTGGGGGTGGTGATTTGAGGGGGTCTCTATCATGACTCAAATAAAAAATAGATTACAAGCACGATTTTAAAAACAAACCATCCACTTGTTTGAAGATAAATATATTTAAATTATATAATTATAATTATTAAAATTAATTAATTTTTTTATTTATAAATTCTATATGCCAATATGTAAACAAATAAATGAATCTGATTATCAAAATATCCACAAATCTATAGCTTAAACTGTATGATTCAATCTACTTAACATCTCTAACCCTTCATTAATTTTTTCATCTAATTTAATTTCAAATTTGAGTAAAAAGTTTGATTTAATATGAGCTATTTCAATCCTTTCATTAAATTTTTGTCAAAATCTTTTTTAAAAAAATTCTTTTATTCCAAATTTTCCTTTTCATCAAATTTGATGAAAAAAAAAATCATTTCCAATTCCATCTTTTTAAATTTTTATCTAATCTAAATTTAATGAAAGATTTGATGAATTATCAATTTGATGAAAAAAATAATTTTCTTTTGATTTGATGCATATTTAATGAAAGAATTAGAGATAATTTTTAAATTCTTTTTTTTATTAAATTTAAATTTAATAAAAGAAAATGTAAAGGATGAGAATAATTCTTCTTTTTATAACATATACTACTTAGAGAATAATAAGGAATCTAGCAATAGTATAAGATAATGAAGGAAACAGATGAAAATGGTTAAGAATTTGTTCCCACTTATCTCGACGGGTTGATAGGGCATCTTTAATGAAATAAATTTTAAATTGATTTTTTTAAGTCTTTGTGCTGAGTCAAATAAGAATATCTATTTGACTTTTCTTTTCTTTTTTTAAATAAATTACACTAACAATTTTTAAGATTTAAAAAAATATAAAATAAACTTTATAATTTTAGTATAATTATATTAAATTGAATTTCTTTAAAGTTTTATTTACATAGCACACCTCATATGAACTCCATTTTTATTAACAATTATTTAATCATATAAATAGAAAAATAATATTTTTATTTTTATTATATTGAAATGCATGTTTTCATTGTTTATCATTATTTTTATATCATTTTTATTAGTTTCAATCTTTTTAATCTTAATAAAAAGAAGGTCAATATAATTATAAAAAATTATGAAATTTATTACATTTTCATTAAACTTCAGAAAATATCAGTGTAATTTATTTGTTTATTTTTTCTTTAAAAAAAATTTGCATGGGTGGGAGCAAGGGTGAAAATTGCAATTATTGGAAAGTGAGGTTATAAGCGAAGCAGAGCTGGCAATACACAGAGACCGAGGTGCCTTTTTGTAAATTTGACAACATCTCTGTCTCTCTCTGAGGCTCCGAAAAGAACGCCTCAAATACTTCAGGTCGATCCGAAAAGAACGCCACAAATACTTCAGGTTGATTAGCTGTTTTCTTTCTTAAAGCCACCCTGTTTGGTTTACTAGAATAGGTACATTTACCTAAAACCTTCCTCAGACCATCTTCAATAACAAATGCTATAATAATATTATTATTGTCAAATTATGGCAATAAATAATAAAAAATAAATGAAAAATAACAATAATGCTTTAATGATTTAGTTGTTATTTTTGTCATTTTGACACAAAAATTGATGTATTCAGATGATCGGCCGGTCGTTCGAATACACCAATTTCTGTGGAGTGTTTTAAGAAAATGGTTAAAAGTTAACTTTTTAACTTTTTTTTAAAATTTTTTTCACTCTTTCATATGAGAGGTGGTGTGACCAAAAATAGGTTAAAAGCTGACTTTTAACTTTTTTGACTTCTTGCCAAAGGAGTTTTCTTAAGTGTGCAAGTGCACACCATGTGCCACTTACACAAAAGGTGTAAGTGTAAGGTGTAAGTATAAGTATAATGTGTAATTATAAGGTGTAAGTGTAAGGTGTAAGGTGTAAGTGGGTTGCATATGGTGTGCAACCTCAAAAAAGGTGTAAGTGTAAGGTTTAATTTTTCACAAAAGGTGTAAGTGTAAGGTGTAAGTGTAAGGTATAAGGTGTAAGGTGTAAGTTGTACATCATAACCAAACCCCTTGCCAAAACACCCCTGTGTTTCTTCTACAAAAATGACAAGAGAGAGGGAGGGATGTTTTGCTGGGAGGAAGAAGGGAGGTATTTTTTGATAATTTGATACAAATAGCAATTGCCAAAACTTGCGTTAAATTTGACATAAATTTTGGTATTTATCAAATTTAACAGCTACTATTTCTTGGCATTGGTGTACACTACTTTGTTGCAATTGTCAAATCATGACAATAATAATTCCAATGATTTACCATTGGAGATACTCTAATAATCTTATTAAAAACGAAAATGTTTCGTAGCTCGAAAGGTCACCAGCCCGAATGGCTCGACTGCCCAAAACGGCGTCGTTTTGGGCAGGTTTTTTTTTTTTTTTTTTTCTTCTTCATTCGAGAAACAGATGACAGAAGAAGAAGAAAATGAGAGAAGGAGAGAGTGGGAATAGATTTGTGACAAATCTGATATCCCAATCCGGTGCAAGCTATGCTGGCGAGATGAATCGGTCACGCACTTGGTGGGTTTCAGTTTTGGGCAGTTTTTTTTTTTTTTCCTCTGTTTTTCTTTGAAACAGATGACAGAAGAAGAAGAAGAAAAGGAGAAAATGAGAGAAGAAGAAAAAGGAGAGAGGAGGAATAGAAAGGGAGAGAGGGAGAGAACAAAGGAAAAAACAAATCTGTCAATGAAGGAAAAAACAGATCTGTCATAAATCTATTCAGAACAGGTCCATGTTTACTAAATTTGTCATAAATCTATTCATCCATTTGTTAATTGTATGAGTAAATTGATGAATAGATTGTATGAGTAAATTGTATGAGAACAGGTCCATTTGATGAATAGATTTTTGATGAATAGATTGCACCAGATTGGGATATCAGGTCCATGTTTTATGGAACAAAGGAAAAAGAAGACGAAGGAAAAAACAGGGATGAGAGAGAGTTAAGTGAAATTCGAACACAGCAGCAGAAAGTTAAGTGAAAGAAAATTCGGGCTTCTCGAGCCAATGAAAATTCGAGCTCTGTAGCGGAGCCGTATTAAAAATGTATATGTCCAACCATTATTAAATATTTAAATATCATTATTTTTTATAATAACCAATCACATTAATAGGTTTTTGTATCCTTAAATTTTTTAATAAGATTGTTAATATGCGTGAAATTATTGTTACTAGAAATCATTACGATGAGCTGTAAAAAACAAAAGTTAAAACTCTATTTCAACCTCAAATGAATTACAAAATTACAATTTATTTTGATTTTTAAAGGTACGGAATATTATAATTTTTATAATATCTATTTATTTTTTTATAAAATTTATGTTTCTAGAATTAACACAACGAAATCTATTAAACAAGACTAATATTAAATATAAAATTATATAAAAATAAAAATTATATTTTTATTATAAATTTATAATTTAAACTATTTTTAATAGCTAACAATATTTACTTGGTCTAATTTTTTCTCATAAAATATATGGTGTTGGTTGAGTTAATTAAGAGAAAATTTCATACAAAATTGACAAAAAAATCATACTTAAAATGAGAAAGTTACACTAAAAAACTAATTAAAAAATTATATTGCAGCTGTAAAATTTCTCTAAAGTATATGATTTCTAATATTTCAAAAAGAAAGATTTATTTATAAATCTCATTTAGATAACTTATAATCCAACAAGTCCACAAAATATTCTTGTGTTCCATCTAATTCCATACATTTGAACTAATATTCCAATAAGTCCTCTTTTCCATATTAGAAGTATTATGTAGACTATTTTACCCTTATAATTTTTTATTATTAATATATATATATATAAAATACTGTGTATAAATCTAACAAATTATTATTCTTGATATTTTTTTTACCTCAACGTAAAGGATTCACTTGATCAAATATCTTTCTTTGCCTACAATAAGGTCATTTTATTGAAGAATATTTGGAAGAAATGTTAGTTATGCATTTAGATCAATGATAGAGATTATGGACTCGCAACAAAAATGATGGTAAAGCGGCGATGAATAATCATTTTTTTTTTTGTCATTATTATACATAAACCGTAGTCTCTTTGTCGGTTTGTGTAGTGACCCAATTTTTTTATTTAGCCAGTGTATAATTTAATTGAGCAAATTTTAGAATTTGAGTGCTGTGTAAATTCTGTACGAAAACAGTTCGGTTTTGTATTTTTTAAAAATAGTTACCAATTTCAGAAAATTATGAAATTTTTATATGTTATTCCCACATGAGTCTAGCACGTTGGATAGAAATTTCAGAATTAAATGACGAGTATTTATTTTATAAAAATTCACAGACTAATTGGTGTTTAGTTTAATTTATAGCAAAATTTTGTTATTTAATTTTTAATGTTTAAATCATGATTTGGATAGATTTGTTGGATCTACTTTGATATGTAATTGAGCGATGTTTGACTTATGGGTGAGAATTTAATTCAAGACCCATGATTTAGATTTAATTTAATTTGAATTTGTTTAATTACTCATATTTAACTGTTTGGTCCTTTTTGATTATGTGATTGGTAGTAACTACATTGGGAGTTGTTATTATTTATTATATAGGATAATAATAAATATTTGTTAGTTGATTTTATGACGTGTACCATATGATGAAAAAATATATATTTTTATAGTGAATAAAATGTGTATATATTTCGTGATGAGCAAAATATTATATTTTGTGGTGTACAAAAATATTATATTTTGTGGTGAGAAAAAATTATATCGTGTTATAATTTATATTATAAATTCTGAGATATTATTATAAAAATTATATATATATATATATATATTTGGGAGACAAACCCATGTGGGTGGGCCAAGATTCAAAAGAATTGAGTGAAGTGTTTGTTCCTGAACGACGGAAGTGGAAAGACACTAAGGGAGAGGGATATACTCCTTTATTTTTGTAATCACCGAAATTGTACGACGACTCAATCTATCGCTAAGTTCAGGCGACTGTCAGTTCACTTCACTCACTCTACTGCTCTAGAAGTAGCTAGTGGATATCACCTCTGTTTACTCAGTCAAGTAGGACACTTTTAGGGCATTGTCTCCTTGCCATCATTTCTTCTTTCTTTCCATTTCATTTGATTTGTTTGGCTTGAGTTGGCAGATCCCTCTGCATCTCTCTCACTCTCTGTCCGTCTCTCTCTCCCTTTCTTTTTCCTCCATTTTTGCTCAAGCTTTGAGTTTCAAATGGGAGTCCTTAGAGTGAGATTTTGTAAAAACTTTGTAAATGAAAGTCGGAGAGCTCGTCGTGATCTTCGTAATGGTAGTCTCGGATTCATGATCTAGTAAGATGTGCCTTCCAAATCTACTCTTCTTCATTATTTGAGGTAGGAATTTTCTTCATATTTTTACATTAAAACTATGTTAGGGTAATTTTGAGAAAATATATCATTAGAAGAGGTATTGCATATATATATATATATATTTTTTTTAAGATTTTGTTTAGGTAATTTTTGGAAGAATAATTATGTTGGAATGTTAAGAAAAGTGGTATTTTGAGGTTGATTTGAGAAAACCACCTTGTGTTGAAATTTTGTTGCTAAAAATTTGAAAATTTAATTTTAATAGTTGTGTGGATTGTATCTACATTATATTATGATTAGATGATTTATTTTGAGAAATATTAAGATGAAATATTTTTTTTTATCTTTGATTTGGAATTTATTTTTGAGAAAAATAAATTTATGTTGATGAATATTGAGTAAATGCCTAAGTTGGAATTATAGAGTTATTTTAGGATTAAAAACTCTAAAAGTGTTATAAATTAATGATATTTTATAAAAGATGATATGTTGATGATTAAGTTGTGTTTATTTTTATGAAAATAAAAATGTAAAATGTGGACTTTCAAACTCATAACCTTGAAAATGTTACTATTGGGCATATTTCATAATTTTTGATGTAAATATTATGTAGGTTAACTAATTTTAGAAAAAGTTGTGAAATTGTTATTGGTAGAGAATTTGATAAAAATATTAACTTTTTAAATAGTTTGGCATGAAAAATGATTATGTTGAAATATAGTTATATATATGTTTTTTTTTGTAAGATTTTGATGATTTTCAAAATCATCCTTTAATTTGTTTTGAAAATTGATTGTTGATTCAAGAAGATGAGAGATTTTTTTTGAAAGTGGATTTACTTTCTTGTTCCTTTTAAAATAGAAATTGAGAGTTTTGAACTATGAGAATTGAAGAGAGATGTTTTTGGTGACTTTCTTTCAATAAATGAAGATGAGTGGTTTTGGTGAGAAAATCTAAAAATTAAGGATTTTTAAGAAAGATGTTGACAAACTTTGAAGATATTATATTTATTTTGTGTGCTAAAATAAATGATGTTTGAAAAATTGTTTATTTGTTTATATATAAATGATGGTTTTCATGGAATATGAGAATTGTTGAAATTTTGAAAATTATTGTTCAAAATGTTGATATAGTCTTGAAGTGACTAAATGATTGATATTACTCCAAGTGTGTGAATTACGTTGTCCCATGAATAAATTGGAATAAAAGTATTTATATTCATCTTGAGAAATTATATTGAAATGGGAAATGAGAATTTTGATTACAATGGTAATATTGTGTGGAAGTATTAAAAGTGGAAAAAATATTACATTGTATTATTAATCATTACATTGGCATATCAATTCATTTGATAATGAAGAGTTTTGAAATTTGATTTGAAAACTTTGTATTGAGAAAAAGGAATATTGGGAAGCAAGTTTTCATGAAATGATTTTGGGATAAATACGGTGGTAAGTCTTGAAAGGTGGTGTAGATGATAGGTGTCGAGCCTTCCAGTTAATACTGGTAAAAATGACAGATTACGGGTGTCGAGTTTTTCAGTTAATACTGATAAAAATGACAGATTACAGGTGTTGAGTCTTCCAATTAATACTGGTAAAAATGACAAATTGATAGTACTTGTATAGTCTACTTGTAGACACCAGCTTAGGAATTACTTGAGTCGTATTTACTATATTGAAATTTTATTGAAATTGTTAGATTAATGTATTTTCAAAATGGCATTGTGCGTAAGATTTTCAAAAGATGAAAAAAATATTTTGAGCAAAGCATGACATGACATATGCATTTATCTCATAAGACCGTATAAAATGGATTTGATGAATTGTTTAATTATTTGATTCAATTGATAATGAGATAATTGAATGAATTGAAAATGATGTCCTGTTGCTATTGAAACATGTTTATTTATTTAAGTTAACTTGTTGTGGTTAATTAAATAAATTAGATTTAAGAGATTATGTAATAAAATCATATGGTTTTGACATGATATGATTTCACGTATATGTATGAGTATTTTGGTATTCGCATATCTTCTAATGTTTTAATATGAGATTGCTTGGTGAGTTAGTGGTTGCTTACCCCTTGCCTGTACATACGTACAGAGAATGCTTTTCGGATTTGAAGATCAAAAAATGGGATTTACCATTTCATAAGTGTAATGTAGTGATGGATTGCACTACTTCATTTGTTATTTGGTTGAGTGCTATTTTTTTTTGTAAAGAGTAGTGTCCTCTTTTTTATTGTAAGTCTCATGGTATTTCTTTTATTTATATGCAAATATCATTGTTGTATAACGAGAGAGAATATGTATATTTAATTATTCATCATTTCATCCAATGATGAAATGTTATTTGTAAATAGACTTAATTAATGAATATTAGTAAGGTTATCTGAATGATAAAATATGGGGCATTACAGTATGTGTAGTTACCAATATTGCGTATTTTATTCGTCGGTATTATGTCGAAGTTAATTATATATAGATTTTGCTAAAAAAGTGTGTCAATATATATAAATTATTTGATAATTTTTTTTTTAATATATTATTTGATGATTTGTTGTATATTGATTGTTACTATGCTTTTTAGTTGAAGAATCATTTTTATTATCATTACACAATAGAAATAGTTGATTTTTACTTCTTTTTTTTATTTTTTATTTTTTTTTATTTTGTTTCATGTTTGCATGTTACAATGTGAATGTAACATTGGTATGAGTTTTTTTTTTTTTTTTTGTAAGGCTAATTGTATGGTAATTATAAATTTTGAACATTCACATTATATTTTAGTATAAATTTTATTTTTTTGAAGGCTAGTTATATGTTTGTTATTTTTGTTACTATGTTTGTTGGTTGAACAATCATTTTTGTTACCATTAAATAATGAAAATAGTCGATTTTTACTTTTTCTAATTTTGTTTTATATTTTCACATTGTAGTGTGAATATTCACATTGGTATGAGTGCAGTTTTTTAAGAGTAGTTGTATGTTAATTGTAAATTGTGAATATTTATATTGTATTTCGATATGAGTTTTTTATTTTTTTAAGATTAATTTTATGTTTGTTGTTTATTGTGAATATTCACATTATACTTTGGTTTGTGTTTTATTTTTTCGAATATTAGATGTATATTAGTAGTCATACTACCCAAACATAGTATGTTGTGAATATTCGCATTAATTCTATAATACAAATAGATAGTAGCACCTAATATTAATGTTCACACACATGTAATATTTAGTGTGTGCATGGTTCCATGAGGAGATATTATTTATCAGCATGCATTTGTAATATGAAAATTCACATCAATATTAGTGAGAGATTTTCAAAAGGTAGATGATTTAGGAATCTGAGAGATTTTTTCTGTGAAATAAGAGAGAGATTTTTTTCCTCTAAAATGAGGGAGAGTTTTTTTTTCATGGAATAAGAGAGAGATTTTCTTTATAGAATGAGGAGACTTTCCCTATAATGATGAGAAATTTTCTCCATAAAATAAGAAATTGTTATTATTTTTTATTGTGTATTAATTTCAAAATAGAAACAAGCGTGGAAAGTTAGAAGGGTGATCTGGTCATATTACACCAAATATGACCTAATAGAATACTAAAAAAGCATATGGGTTAAACGAAATAAAAGTCTTAAGAGCATCCGCATCAGCATAGCCAAAATAACAAAAAGGTAAAATATAGCTAGTAAATCACAAATTTGTTCCTCCATCAGTCTCAACAAATTTTTTCTAAATTAACTTTTTGTTAAATTTGCTATAGTATCTCAACAACTTTGTTGAGGCACTATTCATTAGTTACATGATTTTTTATTCTATTTTCTGAAACAAAACTGGGCCAAAATCTTTAAACCGAATGTCTTGTGAGTGCTTGTAGCAAAAGAAGAAAAATGTCCAAAATTAGCCTAGTCGTTCGACCTGCCGGCCAACGGGTCAACAATAATTCTTTTTTTATATTTTAAGAATTGTTTGGGTGGCACCTCATCAATTTAATAAAAAAAGAAAGAATAACAAATACAATAAGAAATTAATATTTTAATAAGATTGAGTTAGAATAGAGAGTTTGATGTAGTGAATACTAAAAAGATGACTAGTTAAAACAGTAAAAGTGGATTTTAGGTTATAATTTAACTAAAAATTTGAAGACGCTGATGTGGATGTTGTAAGAATAAGAATTACTAAAAAAGCTCCATTTGAAAAATATTTCAGTTTGAATAAATTTCCCAGTTTAACATTCTTAATTTTTAACCATAAATTAAAATTTTAAACAAATAAAGGATCTCTTCCACACATAAACATATATAAAAAATTGAGAAATATTTCAATTACAGAACCAAGAAAATTAAAAAATTTCTTAATTTAACATTTTTGTGCAAAACTCATCAATTTTTCAGTTTTATTAGATAATTTTGCATGCTGAGAAATTGTTAGTTTCGTATAACTAAAAAATAATATTTTATTTTTATCAATTTATATCTTTAATATTGATCTTATATGATAGATTTTATTGCATAGATTTTAAAAATATAATTTTCATTAAAAATAAATGTGTATAATAAAAATTATGAAAATTTTAAGTTCTCAAATAACAAAATAAAAGTAAATTATCTAGTGTTTTTGCGGAATGTTCGGGTGGTTACTAGGAGATTTGTGATTCGTAAAGAGGATGTAACTCATAATTTTGTGTTGGGCCATGAAATATAATTGTTGGTGATTGGTGGATAATGTTATCATGTAATGCATTTGGAACACCAAATAATTTATTTTAGCACTTATTGAATTGAGACTTCTCAATTCCTTCATCTCTTCGTAAAGGTAAAACATTCATGTACACATAAATATTTTGAACATGAGATCTTATTGATTAAAAATAAGGGTAAATTATATTAATAATTCCTATAATTTGAAACTTATGCCACTTTGATCTATGACCTTTCAATTATGATACATTTGACCATTAATTTTGAATTTCATTCAAAATAAAGATAATTGAAGACATAATTGCTCTATTTGAACGGCAAAGTTGTCATACAACTTATTTTATTTTGGTTAACTTATATGTGTTTTGAAATATAATAACTTTTTTTTTAATGAATAATGTTGGGATTTTTATGGTTATAAAATTATATTTGGTTTGATTTTCATAATCTATTTTTAGAAATTTCTCCTAAACTAAAAATTAAATTGGTAAAAAAAACTAAAAATATATTATTTTAATATAATTTTATCTTTTGAGAGAGTAGGAATAAATTTTTTTGATATTTATTTTTGTTAAATTAGTTTTATTTTTTCCAAAGTCAAATATGGTGACAACTCTCTTATCGTTATTATCCATTAAAATATACTATTAAATATATTGATTATACATTAAAAGCCTAATAACCATCCATTACATGATAACTGTCCAAACACAAAAATACTAGAGACCTCAAAAATTTTACAAAAGTTCTACCAAATATCTCACATACCTACAATTGTGTGGGTCTCACACTAATGTGAGACATTTAAAATTTTTGGTAGAATCTTTGGGATCTTTAGCATTACTCATCCAAAAATATTTGTTAACAACAAATACAATCATCTATTACATGATAATCATCCAAAAATATCAACAAAAATAACCACCCATTACAACATCATTATCCAAACACATATTAATAATTAATTTGGTAAAAAAAATAAAAATGTAAAAGATTTATCATATTTATATAATTTTATCTTTGGTGAGTAGAAATAATTTTTAAAAATTTAAAAATAATTTTTTGACATTTATTTTTATCAAACTAGTTTATATTTTATCAAATTGACGACTTTGCCCTTGAAATGAAATAGCAATGTCTTCAATTGTCCTTATTTGAAACGAAATTCAAAATTCAGAATTAAATGTATCATAATTGATAGATTAGGGATTAAAGTGACATAAATCCCAAACTATAGGAATCTTGGTGTAATTCACCCTAAAAATAATGAAGACTTAATAGAGCACTAACCTTACAAATAAGATTTTTGAGTAATTAATCCTTTTAATAAGGTAAAACAGTTATATATACATAAATATTTTTAATATGGGATCTCATTTATTAAAAATAATGAAGTAGAATTTAATAGAGCACCAACCTAACAAATAGGACTTTTGAATAATTAACCAAAAAGAATTTAGAATTTGACTCTTGTAAGAGAATAAATTATGAATTTTATCGATTTAAATTTTTTAATTTATTTTTAATCTAAACCATATATCAATTTCCATAACTAAATCTGATGGAAAAAAAATTGATCGTTAAACTCAATCATTAATGACTTGTATTGCGTGTGTATATATATATATATTTTTTGTTTTGTTATTTTGAAAATCTATGACAAACTATTTGGTATAGTTTTTATTTGTAGTTTTTTTAGATAGAAATAATTTTAAAAAGTTAAAAAAATTATCTAAAAGTTGAATGATGAATACTTTCAGGTGCCGTTTGGCAACATTTACAGTTTATCGTTTTTAGTTTACAGAAAATATTAAGGGGTTGTTTGGGATGTTCTAAATAAGTGTACTTTTTGACTTTTTATAAAAATATGAGTTGAGTTTGAAGTGATGTGATAGAGAGGTGATGTGACTTAAATAAGATGATATGACTTGAATAGGATAGTGACTTTTTGACTTTTTTAAGACACTCCAAACAAGGCCTAAATATGTTTATGTTATTTTGGGTGAAAATGAAAACAAAAATCGTATTTGGTACACAAGTATTTTAAAATTTTATTTTGAAAATAAGTGAAAATGAATAGTTACAAGAGGTGGTTGTTGATGGTTAAAGATGGTGACTGGAGGAGGCTGTCAGTCGCAAGGGCTAGTGGCTAAAAGTGGTTGCCACTAGTGACAAGTGATTGGTAGTAGTTGGAAGTAGTTGATGGCCACGGGAAGTGGTGGCCGAAAATGATTGCCTGTGGTCAGATATGGTGGCTAATTGATTGCCTTAGGTGGTAGTTGACGATAATTCAACAAATAGTACCCGAAGGTGGTTACCATCGATGGAAGGTGGTTGGTGGCGATTACAATTAGTTGGCGGCTGAGAGATGGTGGCTAGTGGTGGTCAGTGGAAGAGGTCATTCACAATAGTGGCCAGTAATGATGAACAATGGGAAGTGATAAAAAATAGTAGGAGAAAGAAAAATAAATGAAAAAAAAAAAATCTAAACAATTTAAACAAAAAAATGAAATCAGCTTCTTTTTTTTTTTTTTTTTCCTTTGCAAGTTACAACTTTCTGAACGAAAAAAAAAAAAGAGTTTTTGTTTACACATCTGTAAATATAAATAAAAAATTATAAATATAAACATATTACCAAACAAACTCTTAACTTTTATTTTTTGATTATCAACTTTTAATTTATAATAAATTATACCAAACAAAGTGACATTCAAATCCTCTCGAGTGATTTTTCGTAAAGTGGTCTTAAAGTAATTTTTTGTATAGTTGCGATTTGAAAATAAAATAAAAATTATCAATAAATTATACTCTCAACTTAGTACTATTCTACTCTCAATTTTTGTTTGTAGAATTAAATTTTAGCTATTCAAAAAATACTCTAAAATCATTGTACGGAACATTGCTCTAAAGGTTCCTGATTCAACAAAGTGGCCTTTCGTTTCATGGTTTTGCTAATCAACAACACTATAAATCCATTTATAAACCCAAAATTTATTTAAGGAATTAGTGATTCAAATTCATTTTATTCACAAATCTCACACTTTATTAATTTAATTTTTACTACATATACACATTTAAAATAAATTATATATTAATTAGGGTGAATTCATAACATTTTTATATACCAATTGCTTCCTCTTATTGGAGGAGCAAATATTATTATTGCACATTGGAAATGACTTGCCTTGCAAAAAATAAAATAAGGGACACTTTTTCATAAATTTCTTTTTACCTACTTATATTTCATTTAGTCCATATTATTTTTTTTATATTTCAATAAGTCTTATGAGTGACATAGTTACCAAAATACCTCTAATAATATTCATATTTACAGTGTGAATGTTCCGTGATGTGAATGTTAACATGTTAATATGAATGTTCACATGTTCATACTATAAACGTGAACATTCACACGTCAATGTGAATATTCTCATTGTAAAATATGAATATTTACATTACTAAATTACTAACCGTTCAAAAAATATTTGTAAGAGTAAAAATGTCCATAAAATACTGTAAATATGAAAATTAGGATTTTGTAGATCAAATGTTCAAATAATAGGACTTATTAGAATACAAGAATATCTTATGGATTAATTGAAATACAAGCATTTGAAAAAAGATTTTTCAATAAGTCTCCCATAAAATAAAATGAAAAATAAAACTAATGCAATGCTTGCCTAAACAAAAATGGTTGTGACTGTGAGTGGTGCTCAGTTTAACAACGTGTGGAGTGCATTCTAATTATGATAATCATAAACAAATAGTATTTTTTTTTTTTTTTTCTCTCTTTTTCTGGGGTGCTTCGGAAAGTTAAAATTTAAACAAAAATAAACATGGACAAAACGTAAAGGGACAGACACCACCTAAGCAAACTGCCTTAGGTATGTTGTCCGATCATATTAGCCAGACTTGGCTCCTAATCTCATCACTAGGTGTGTATATGGATCCAATTGATTCTGTTTTAGAGTAAAACAAGAATTGAATTATAGGAATCAGTTCTAGAAAAATTAAAACTGTAACCAAATTTTTAAATTGTAGAACCGGATCAAAATCGAACCATAAATACCAGTTTGGTTCAATTCAATCTTACGGTTCTAACAATTTTATATAACAATAAATATGATATATATTTTATGCTAATAAATAAATTAATGATAATTAATTTAGTTAAATTGGTTAGAATTTATCAATTTTACAACGAAAGCTATTGTTCAAATCTTATGAGAGATTTTTTATATTTTCACTTTTACTTATAAAAATAAAAAATAACAATAAACAAATATGTCACATTCCGATTCAGTTCAAAATCATAACCAAAACTTTGGAATTAGGAACCAGGCCAATTTGAATTGTTCTATCATTTTCAGAACTAAAACCAAAATCAAAATTAATAAAAACTATACCAAAATGATGATTTAGATCGGATTAAATCGATTAACCCGTTGTATCAATTTTTTATAATACACCCCCAAGTGGGATCCTCCATCACCACCAGCATCACTTCTTGGTTAGTTCCATGTTTGCTAGGTCATCCGCATATTTCCTTCTTTCATGACATGCTGGATCGAGCAACAACATTTGTCAGTAAGGAATTTAGACTCATCCACGAGACTCCCCATCTGCGAGTTTGAGGTAAGACATCCATTTTGCACTTCCATAGACATGGTAGAATCAGTCGCCAGGGCAAAAAATTCGGTATTATTCAATCTGTTCAAGCCATCTCATGGCTCATCTTAGCTCAGTTGACTGTTCAGTCCGTCCCATCTGATAGAAGATGGTTTATAATTTTGGACAAAGCTTTGAAACTTAAGCCCACCCATGAACCCGACTTGTACAAGCCTGTATAGGTAAATCCAGTCCGACCAGCCAATCAATCCTACTCAAATTATCCCGTTAAAAAAAAAAAATTAAAAAATTAAAAAATTATTAAATTCAATTTTAATCCATTAAAATCAATACCGTTCCATTAAAAAATAATATTTGACAATCCATATTATCCTTCTAAATTGTACTTTAAAAAAATGAACAAAACACAATTTGTTAAAATTGAATTTGACAGTGATGGATAATATTTTCCTAACTCAACTTTTTATATATAACATTGTCATTGTCATAATTTGTTAATTTAGTGAGTTTATATTTTAATTTGATTATTTTAGTAGTATTAATTAATTTGATCATATGAATTATTAAAAAAGAAAAAATAAATGTGTAAAACTTAATAATATAAGTCTAATAAAAAAATTATATAATCTGGTTCAATTTTATTTTGGCTCGGAAGATTTAGGCTTACAAATAGGATGTGATTTTAATTTTTTGAAATAAGCCCGGTGTAGACGTTCTCGAACTTTCCGGGAGGGAAATCCCGTTTTGTTCATTGGGCTCACTACAGTTCAGGACTCAATGTCACAGTCCTGTATCTAATCTCGCAGAGTGCAATGCAAGACCGATGAATCATCAAAGAGTCCAAATCCGGCAAATCGTTTTGAAAAACAGATTTTAGAAAGAAGTGTCAAACATGGACTGCTTTGCCAAATACAGAGTCGCCACCTAAATATTTATTTTGGGGGAATTTAGGAAACCTTGACTCGTTGTCTAAGGCCACGTGTCCGTCATCACCAAAATTGCCTCGGCTCGGAAACTTGGGTACGATTAGAGAAGGTCATTTCGTGAGCACCCCCGCTCGCCCGATTAAAGATCGGCCTCTACTAACCATGATATCGAGTTTTGAAAACATTATGTGCTCTTATTCTGGTTATTAGCCTAGAATTACTATGTGATGCACACAGCATACAAGTATAGACTGGATCGCCTGAGTTGGAACAGAACATTTCATGTTTGTTTTTTAAAGCGGTTTGCTACTCGCAAGTAGACTAAAATGAGGATTTTGCCACCCTTAAGTGGGCTTAGAAAACATGGTGATTTGCCACTATCTAGTGGGCTTAAAACTCGCAATCAATGAATTATTCCAATTCAGATAATCCAACCTCCACCCACAGGCATTCAGGCAGTTATATCACATAAGCACATAGCCTCATGGTAAGCATGCTATCATGGCAGTCACTCACACACATGCAAGGATGCTAAAGCATAAAAGCTTACCGAGTACTCTGAGCCAGAGAAAGGAGATAATTAGAAAACATGCATGAATTCTAACTATGCTGAGATGCCTAATGCAACACATATAAAAATGCAACTAAGATAGGCTCGGCTATTCTAAGATGGCATGTGATGATGCTATAGCTAACACGTATTCAACTTGAAATTGAAATACAATGCAGTTAGTATGATGCACCGAGCCTGCTGCATGCAAGACAGATGAATGGATGCAAATATGCGAGCATAAGTATGCTAATTGAAACATGCCCTAAACTAACCATCATAAGCTGGTAAATAAAAGGGAGAAAGACGTGGGGTTGGAAGACATGCATCACACACACGCACACTTATTACACAATTGTGCCCTCGCTCGGAGGGTCCGAATAAATAATACAGTCCGAATAAATAATTAAATATTACAAAACCCTAATTAATTAACAAATTAATTAGGAAAGCGGATAAATTAGCATGCAAGCCTATGGACCGCCTTAGCTCTGTTCTGAATGATGAAAGATGCATGCATGCTCGGGTCGCCTCGTCGGAAAATTCCTCGCGATGTCCCGATTTGCCTCTGTTTGCAATTGATCTCGGAATGCTGTGCAAGGCTTTAGAAAGTTGCCGATTTCTGGTTTGCTGCAATAGAGAGCAAGAAAAGGGCATGGCAAAGTATTTTCATATATGTATGCACACCTCGATCCTTGTCTCACAAATAACGCATCTCGATGCATGATGGCTGAGGAGTCGAATTGCACGACTCGATGTGATATGAATGCACATGACAACACAACAAGGTGTAGACTCCATCATGGGTAATCCGGAGTGTCGGCGACCCGGGAATTGAGGCACATTCCGTCACTTCGGGTACGAAATGTTCCTCATTTCCCGTGTTTGGGCTAACTCCTATCCCAAACACAGTACAATGAGATGGCATACACAATGCGACTAACATGCAACCTAGCATACGCAATGCTATGGACTAAAATGGCGTACACAATGCAAGATGGACTTACACCAATATGAGTAGACCTCAGCCACACTTATATCAGTGGCCATATGATGAAAATGAGATAACCGAAATACATGCAAACATGCACGGATGCAAAGGACCGATCCTAAGACACAACATGCAACTCTAACAAGGCATGGTAAGGAATGAAATATGGCATAGGATGGCACATGATACAACTCTGAAATGACATAAAAGATGGTCCCGAAACATGCAAGTATGTCACACAATGAATGCAAGATGGCCCGAATATTGAAACTAGTGAAGTACGTTACACTAGAGGTACACAAAGCAATGCACAAATGGCAAAACCAACCCCAAATAGACCCTAGGCAAGTCTGAAACAATGGGGAAATGGCCTAAAATGATGGCTCGGAATGCAAAGAAATTGAGCTCATTCAATGGTCGGTAAATGAGACATACAAGCCCGACTCTTAAACGCACTTAAAGAGTATAAAACATGGCAATATGGCATTGATACAAGCTCTGAAATATGATGTATAATGGACCCAAAACATGAACACACCTCAGTATATGTATGGAATGAGCCTCGAAACTCAAAGTTAAGCATGGGTATTGAACTACAAGCATGCAAAAAAAAAAAACATCATACGACCATGAGACCCAAAAACAGAGCTAAAGTAGTCCAAAATATGCATAAGATCAGTTTAAGGGGTGGCCAAAAAGTGCTAACATGAAGGGCCAAAACAACATGCAACATAGGCTAGTAAGCATGGTTTACACTATATGTATGTGAAGCACAAGAGAGGTCACCAAACCAGCCAAAAACAAAAACATGGCATGTCAAATAAACCCTAAAACCCACTGAAACAAAGTCCACACATGCTAAAATGGGATGCTCCTTTGATAAGCTACAAGAGAGGTTACTCTACACATGCAGCAAGGACACTCAACATGGAAAAACCAGCTTTGGAAATGACTTATGGGGGTCCTAAAACCCACTGAAAAATTCTTGAAACAAAGCTTGGAAGCTTGCAAATATGAGCTCCTTTGGAAGGCCAAAAAGGCCAACAAACAAGACAATGAGAGAGGGGGTCACCCCTCTCTGATTTTGGCTCTCAAAATAATATGCTAGCCACTGAAAATCCACTAGATTTTAGTGGCTAGAAGTCCAAACAAAGCATGATACAAAGGCCTAGATGCAAGGCTCAAAACAAGATGCAAACAAGCATACAAGGGGGTAAATGACCTCTAATAGAAAAATGTCCTTAAACAATCTTGAAGAGAGGCTCAAAATAAGACACTTTTCAGTTTATGTCAAAGCTCTAAAATGCTTGCAAATAAGGCTATGATATGAAGCAAAATAAGCCTTAAAAGAGGGATGGAGCATACAAGGGGGTAAATGACCTCTAACAGAAAAATGTCCTTAAACAAACTTCAAAAAGGGCTCAAAATAAGACACTTTTCAATTTATGTCAAAGCTCGAAAATGCTTTCAAATAAGGCTAAACAATGAAGCAAAACAATGTCAAAATGGGGGAAATAAAGACTCACCCTTGTAGAGAAGACCTCCAACAACTTCTGGACCAAGATGATGAGCCTTCAACCTCTGCAAATTAGTTCCAAGGTGCTTGGATGGATGGTGAAGGTGTTGTGCCAGGAGGTGTAGTGTAATAGATGCAAGAACAATGGAGTTTAGAGCTTGAAGAAGAGAGTTATGGAGGGAAATGTGTGTATGCCTCAGCCAAAAAGTTTTAACCCTTACAAATGGAGAAGAGATCCTCTCCTATAAAAGACAAAGGGCCAAGGTTTCTCTAAGAAGCTTCAACAAAGGGTCAAAGCTTCTAAAAGAAGCTTAACCAAAAGGGTCAAGCTTCTTGAGGAAAACAAGACCAAAGGGGTCAAGCTTCTCCTAGAAGCTAAGCAAAAGGACCAAAGCTTCCTTAAGAAGACAAACAAAGGAGTTAAATCTTGGAGGATGGGTCAAATACTTCCCAGCTGGCACAGCTGTGTTGCACTCAAGAAGGGCAAAAAGCAGATGGCTGGCCAACCAGTTCAAGTGGTCAGCCGACCACTTGCCCTGGTCGGCCGACCAGTGTTCAAAAAGGTCAAGAAGAAAAGCTGGTCGGCTTACCCAGAAAGGTGGCCTCCTAGGTGAATGCAATACAGTAGTGGTATGGGAGACCAGAAAATGTGACTCAAGAGAGAGGAAAACCAGCTTTCTAGCAAGGTTCAAAAGGGTCAGGAAGAAAAGCTGGTTGGCCTACCCATATTGGTGGCCTCCCAGATGAATTCAACACAATGGTGGTATGGGAGACCCGAAATTGTGGCTCAAAAGTGAGGGAGACCACCTACTTGCCAAGAAAATCGGGCGGCGAAGAGAAAGGTGGTCTCCAAGAAGAATTGCTGGTCTCCCACCCCTGTACCACCTTCCTAACAATGAAACTAGGGTTCATGCCAAAAATGAACCCACACTGATGCAAAACGAGGGTTCGGGGGCCAAAACGCGCAGTCGGGGGCCCTAAAAACTGACTATTGAGCACCGGAGGTGGCGTATGACCACGAAGGTGGTCTCCCGGGCCACAGTGTCCCTCTAAGGAGAGGAAACAAGGTGTGTGCCAAAAATCGGAGCAAACGGAGATAGTTAAGCGGTCCCGAACCGAGGCATACGGCTGACGGCTCCAAAAACCTGAAACTGGTCTCCAAACGGGAAAAATGGCCTACGACCACGAAACGTAGCCTACGGCCACTGAGAGATGGTCTACGAGACCTCTCCCTCCCTTCAGGAAGAGACAACAGAGAAAACAGAACTTGTTTCGCGAACCGAGGCAAGGCACGAAAAGGTTTCGAAGCCCGGTGGCAAGGCTCTCAGCCGAGACTTTGCAACCTCAGAACGAGCACAATATGCAACATCACCGAGCGCTCAGTTGGTGACGTCTGAGTCTTAAGGTTGGTCAAAAATGGGGTGTCTACACCCGGCCAATACCAGTTCCTTGAATGGTCAAAATCTGAAAAATCCATTAATATATGGAAGGTGGACACGATAGTGTGGACCCGGCGTCCCATTGATGACCCCAAAGTCTCAATTAGGGGTGTCCGCGGTTTGGTTTGGGACTATTTGCGGTTTGGTTTGAACCCACCCACATGTATGCGGTTTGAGAAAAAGTCAACCCGCAATTGTCTATAATGCAGTTTGTGGTTTGTGCGGATAGGGTTCGCAGTTGCGCGAGCGGTTGCGGGCGGTTTGCGGGTTGAACTTTTTTTTCAAAATTTTTTTGTTAAATCCTTTTTTTTCCCCATTTTTAATCAATATTTCTTTTAGATCTTTTTCCTCTCATTTTCTAAAATACTCTAACATTAATAATTAATGAATTAAAACTTCTAAAATAAAAAACACAACAAAATCAATTCGTAACCTAAACAAATCATTCAAAATTTACCTTCATCATTAACTTGCATTCATCTCAATTCGTAACCTAAACAAATCATTCAAAGTCTACATTCATCATTAACTTGCATTCATCCTACATTTATCATTCCAAACCCAAATTAAAAAATCCTATATTCATCATTCCTAACCCAAATACAAAAAAAAAAAAAAAAAAAAAAAAAAGAGGTAATTTTTCATTAACTTACATTCATCCAAAATGCAAAAAAATAAATATAAATAAATAAAAATAAAGGGGTTTTTTTGAACAGTCAAATTTTAAAAAAAAAAAAAAAAAAGTTTTATGCGGGCAGGTTGGACGGGTGCGGGTCAAACCCGCAACCCGCCCGCAACCCGAAAATTAGATAAAATTCAAACCGCACCCTACCCTAATGTGTTTGTGAAACCGCCCATACATGTGCAGTTCGGATCGGGTAGGACGGTTTGGGTGGGTCGAATGACCCTATGCCCAGCCCTAGTCTCAATAGTGTTTGTTGATAAAATATAGGATTTGGATTCTCTTTGATCTTTGGAGAGACATTATTGAACTTGATGGGTTCACTTCAAGTCTAACTTAGCTATTTGAATCATTCACTCTTTAGAGTTTGTTGAGAAGAGTAGAGAATTAAAAAAGAAAAAATAAATAAAAAAAGATGATTGAGGATCATTAGACGCCTAATTTGCATTTAAAAAAAATAGGACTAATTGCTAGTTTATCCATCATCTGGAGTCTTATCTTGTCCTGTATCAAATGAACTTAAACCTCTGATTATAATTAGGTGGTTCTAATTAGGCCCACAATTGCATGTGCTTTCCATTTAGATTCTCTAGGCTTAACTTTGCATTTCCAAATAATATCTCTGTTGCATATTCTGTACACTTTTGCCGAAAAGTTTCTCTTTAATTCTATATATTGGTAGCATCGTGAGTGGTCCTAATTAAATTATCTAACCTGTCTTAATCTTTCTTTGTCATGATCATATGACTGGTACTTGAAACCTTTTTCTTTAAAAAAAAAAAAAAAAAAATTTAAATGAGATTAATTCTTCTTACAAATGTTTTCAACCATTTGCATTTAAGTTGCGTTTAGAATTTAAATTTATGAAAAGAAAAAAATAAATGAAATGAATCTTCAATTTAAAAAAAAAATTTAAAATTATAATGCATACACTAAGTGTAAAAAAAATAAAAATAAATAAATAAATGGATACATTTAAAAGCTCCCTTACATTATTAGAAAATTGTTTAACAGTTATTGTGAAATTTTAACACTTGTTAATTTAGGAATATTTTAAATAAATATGATAATTATTTTGAATTGTGTATTATATATAATAGGATAGATTATGTGTGTGCTTCATGCATCAAGTAATCATATCCACTACTACATCAAATGAATCCTACGACGAATACTAACATCAGTAAAATCATTACTCTTTGCAATTTTTTAAGAGAAAAGTTAGGGATTATGAAAATTTTTTCATGAAAATGATTATGAAAGATTTATGATCCTTAGATTATTTTGATTAGTATGTGGTGCTTTATTCTAAGTGTAAACCAAAGGTTACAAAGTTTTCATGATTATTTTCATGAAAAAATTTTCATAATACCTAACATTGCTGATTTCCTAAAGCAAAACTAAAGCAACTTTTCGTTTTATGCTGATTAGTTTAAAGTTTTCATCACATAGAACATTATTTTGTGGTACATCAAATAAAATCCACTATTTAAGGAAGGAGAGGAGTTGTTTAGGGGTTGAAATTTTTTAAGTGCCCTATCAGAGAAAAAAAAAAAAAAAAGAGAGAGAGAAGATATTCTTTGAGTATTTTATATATTGGAAAATGAAAAATTCCCCTAAAAATATTCCCCCTAATCCCCCTAATTTCCTATTTTGGTAAACTGTTTTCTTTTTTTCTTTTTTTTTTTTTTTTTTTTTTTTTTTTATACCTGATATGGGAATTCGGGGGATTCGGGGCCCCCGAATTCGAGGTCCCAATCTGCGCCGTTATATATTAATTACTAATTAATATATTTTATGTTGTCTTTTAAAATATTAATATAAAAGTGATTAAACCGACAACTATTAAATTGAAAGATAACACGAATTTGCTTTACTAGCACTTGATAACTTCTCCAACATAATTACTTGCCCTATTTCAGTATACAACAACCCTTTAAGGAAATTACACTATGATCCCTAATCTTATTGGTGTGCACGTAATTCTGGTTGATATTTGTTTGTATATTTATTTGATTCTTTTAAAATTACATGTCTTTGTAATAATTTACATTGTGGTTGGTTGAGAGATTTGAGAAGGGATTTGGAAAGAGAAAAGAAAAAGTTAGGTGAAATATTTCACCTAATTTCACACACCTTTTCCATTTCTCTTTCAAAATCCCTCCCCAAATATCTTAACCAAATACAGCATTAATGTATTCCGCGTGTGATACACCATGAATACCCTTTTCTTTGTACTGAAAGTTGAGCTAAGGTCTTTCTAGTTATATATTCTTTATTTGGTCCAAATTTATCACTAGATTGGCAATGACTTTTTTCCCTTTCTCTTTCTAAAGCAGAGAGGCCAACAAACAAGCAAAGATTCTTATTTTTTATGTTTTGACAAAACGTAATAAACAAGTAAAGACCCTAAACCTCCTCTCATTCAAGTGTAAGAGCATTGGCTGTCCCAGTTGGTTTTCTCATTATTACAAACTATTGTAGTATGAAAATATAATTATATATTATTGTCATTAGTAATAGGATTAATCATCATGACAACTGAAATTGATCAATAGTTTTAAGAGTCTTGTTATCATACAAACTTCTCAAATGGTGTGTATCATGTGTACTTTATATATTTTTGTGACATGTGTTATATATATACATTGACAAATACTACATTACGTAATTTCTTAGTAGAGTTGTAACACCTTATAGTTAAAAAAATGAAATTATATAATTTTTTGATAATATTACGCATTTTCGTGATAATATCAAAAAAATATATAATTTTATTTTGGAATTATAAATTGTCGTAACTTTATCAAAAAAAAAAAAAAAATGTGTGTAACATAAATCACAAAAATAAGCAACTCTACAAGAAGATGCACATTGTACATAGAATTTTCCTATTACACACTGCTATTATTGAAAGTTTGAAACAAAAAAAAGCATGGTTTTGTTTTATTAGTTTTCATAAAAATTAATTTGGTAAAAAAATGAAAAATTCATTATTTTCATAATTTTTTTTTTTGGTCAAACTAATTTTTAATTTTTCAAAAAAAAATTCTAAAAACTCAATCAACATAGAGCATTTAGAGATGATAGAATTGGAGACCAAGAACATAGGCTGCATACATTGAACATCATGGGCTATGTCATGGAAGAAGGTTTCAACTACTTCATGGGACCCTCTTCTTTGTTAAACACTATCTACAATGTTATTGTGTAGGCATTTATTTGGTGGATATTAATTTATTTTTACACTTAGACATGTTAGGGAAAATATATAATTCTTCACAAGTAAATCAATTAATTGATCAAAAAAGTGCTGCTGCTCCACAAGCAAAAAAACGGCTGCCTTTTTTTTTATTCTCACCTACGGAAAAACAAACAATACCAATATAAATATATGGTAAACTTGTGGGCTTTTTTTTATCAAACCCTAATTGTAACCAAATTGAATTGGGTCTCCACAAATTAGATATAATATATAAAAATATATTATAACTAATATCAAACCAAATTAAACTCTTTTAATAAACTAATTGGGTCTCAAACTCCAATAAGGAGATATACCCCAACAATTCTCCCCCCTATCGACTTAGGTGGAGACATCAACTATACCTGTCAAAGTTCGACACTTTAAATGTTTGTCCCTGGACAAAGTCTTAGTCAACATATCAGAAATATTATCATCTGTGTGAACCTTTTCGAGTTGTAACAATTTCGAATCTAACATATCACGAATCCAGTAGTATCTCACATCAATGTGTTTCGATCTCGAATGAAAAGTAGAATTTTTACTCAAGTGAGTAGTACTTTGACTATCACAATAATGCACATACCTTTCTTGCTTCAAACCTAAATCTTGCAAAAATTTCTTCAACCATAACTCTTCTATGCAAGCTTTCGTAATGGCAATAAATTTAGCTTCGATAGTTGAGAGAGCAACACATTTTTGTAATTTAGATTGCCATGCCACAGCTCCCTCTGCAAATGTCATCAAATATCCCGAAGTAGATTTCCTAGAATCAATATCACTGGCCATGTCAGAATCCGTGAACCCATCAAACATCGGCTTACCATCCCCAAAACATAAACACACCTTCGAAGTCCCTCGAAGATACTTTAGAATTCATTTTACCGCTGCCCAATGTTTTTTACTCGGATTAGAGAGAAACCGACTCATTACACCAACGGCGTGAGCAATATTCAGCCTTGTACAAACCATGGCGTATATCAAAGAACCAACTGCTGAAGAATAAGGAATTTAACATCTCTTCTTTGTCTTTCTCACTTGTAGGATATTGATTCGAACTAAGTTTGAAGTGACCCACAAGTGGACAACCAACCGGCTTTACTTTATCTATGTTGAACATTTCAAGAACTTTCTCAATGTGGCTTTCTTGAGACAACCAAATCAGTCCCTTTTTGCGATCACGAACAATTTTCATACCAAGTATTTGCTTTGCCGGTCCCAAATCTTTTATAGCAAAAGATTTGCTCAACTCCAATTTCAATCTGTTAATCATGGTAGAATCTTGACCCACAATTAACATGTCATCAACATAAAGAAAAAGAATAATAAATTTGCCATTCGGAAAATTTTTCATAAACACACAATGGTCCGAAATAATTTTAAAAAAATCATTATTCATCATGAAAGAGTCAAATTTTTTGTACTATTGCTGCGGGGCTTACTTAAGACCATACAAACTTTTCTTCAATTTGTAAACAAATTTCTCTTTCTCTTTCTCTACAAAACTTTCCGGTTGCTCCATGTAAATTTCTTCTTCAAGATCAACATGAAGAAATATGGTTTTCACATCAAGTTGTTCAACTTCAAGATTCATAGTTGCAGCCATGCCAAGTACAACTTGAATAGAAGACATCTTCACAACTGGCGAGAAAATTTCATCAAAATCAATACATTTCTTTTGCCCAAACCTTTCACAACAAGACGTGCCTTGTACCTCAAATTCTTGCCATCATTCTTCAATTTGAAGACCCACTTATTTTCCAGAATTTTCTTCCCCTTAGGCAACTTCATTAAATCATAAGTGTGATTTTCAACTAAGGAATTCATCTCCTCTTCCATGGCTTTTTCCAATCATTTTTCTTTGCATACTCAATTGCTTCTTGGTAGCTCTTGGGCTCCCCTTGATCGGAAATCAACACAAATTCATTGGGAGGATACTTTTTTGAAGGTTGTCGGTCCTTTGTAGATTTTCTCAACTCAAGTTGTGGTGACAGTTCTTGAGTTGGATGCTCTTCCTCAATTTCTGGCTCAACTTCATTAGAATTAGCATTATCCTCCATATCTTCAATAGGTGGTTGCACTTCTCCCCCATTTTCATCATCAACTGAAGATGAATGAGATGGATCCATGTCAATGAGATCACTTGTTTTTGGCTCCGATTGATCACTTTTGCTAAAGTTTTCAATTGTTTGGTCTTCAAGAAACACAACATCACAACTTCGAATGACTTTTTTGTCGACTGGATCCCACAAACTATACCCGAATTCATCACGCCTATAGCCAAGAAAAATACACAGTCTTGACTTACTATCAAACTTGGACCTCTCATTCTTTGCAATATGAACAAAGGCTCGACAACCAAACACTCTCAAGTGCTCATAAGACATATCTTTGCCAGTCCAAACTCTTTCAAGAACATCACCATTCAAAGGATAGGAATGAGACAAATTGATTACATTAACCGCTGTCTTCATTGCCTCACCTCAAAAGGATCTTGGCAATTTAGCTTGTGAAAGCAAACACCTTGTTCTTTCCATAATGGTGCGGTTCATCCTCTCGGCAACGCCATTTTGTTGAAGAGTCTTCTTAACTGTCTTTTGGTGTCGAATACCTTGGCTGCGACAATACTCATCAAATGGCGCAATGTATTCACCACCATTGTTTGATCGAATACACTTCAATTTTTGCCTTGTTTCTTTTTCAACTATGGCCTGAAAATGCTTAAATACTTCTACAACTTGATATTTAGTTTTTAGTAGAAAAGCCTAAACTTTCCTTGAATAATCATCAATGAAAGTAACAAAATAAAGTACATCACTATGTGTTCTAACTTTCAAAGGACCACAAACATCCGAATAAATCAGCTCCAAAACATTTTCTTTTCTAGAAGTAAAATTTTTATGAAAAGAAATTCTATATTGTTTACCTGTCAAACAATGAACACAAGTTTTAAGATGCGTACCTTTCAAACCGGATAGAAGCTCTTTCTTGAATAATACTTGCAGCCGCTTTTCACTCATGTGCCCAAGTCGTTTTTGCCACAATTCAGTAGAAGTATCATCTTCAAGTGCATTGACAATATCTTTACAAATTTTTCCTTGCATCGAATAAAGTGTATGAATCTTTTTGCACTTAGCCACCACCAAAGAACCTTTTGTGAGCTTCCATATTCCATCACCAAATTTGTTGTTGAAGCCTTCAGCATTTAGCTTCCCAGTAGAGATCAAATTAAGACGAACGTCAGGAATATGCCTCACATCTTTAAACAACAACTTGTAGTCTAAATTTGTTTCCAAGCAAATATCACCTATGCCAATAATCTTAGACAAACCTTCATTACCCATACGAATAGAACCATATTCTCCTTTGGTGTAGGTAGTGAAGAAATCAACTCGAAAAGTCACATGAAAAGAAGTATCGGAATCAATCACCCAATTGCTCTCTTAGCCCATGAAATTGATACAATCATCTTCACAAACGACCATGAGATCACTATTGGTAGTAACCGCCGTTGTGTCTTCTTACTTCTTATCCACACTTTTGTCACGCCTTTTCTTTTTGTTCTTGAGCTTTCGACATTCTCGCTTCATGTGCCCTTTCTCATAGCAATAATAACACTTAATGTCTTTATTTGAAAAAGAACCATCTCTTGATTTGTCACGGCTTTGATCACGACCAAGTGGAGTCTTACTCCTCCCTCTTGTTTTGCTTCGGTCTCTCATAACAAATGCTTCTGAATGAGAGGAACCCGCTGATTTTCTTCTAGTTTCTTCATTCAACAAGCTACTAGTGACTTGGCTCATTGTGACAACTCCATCAAGTGCCGAATTACTAACTGTCACAATCAAAGTCTCCCAACTTTCGAGTAAAGAACTAAGTAGCATCAAAATCTGCAACTCATCATCAAAAATAATTTTCATAGAAACAAGTTGATGAACAATACTCTTTATTTCATTCAAATGTTCCAGAATGGGGCTGTCCTCTTTATATTTTAAATTAACCAACTTACGAAATAGAAAAGCTTTATTTGTGGCTGATTTCCTATCATAAAGGCCTTCTAATTTTTTTCATAAATCATGTGCTGAAATTTCAGTAGCAACATGATGAAACACACTATCATCAATCTATTGACGGATAACACCAATGGCTTTTTGATTAAGCCTTTTCCACTCATCGTCTTTCATATCATTAGATTTGCTACTATCACCTTCAATAGACCTATACAAATCTTTACAAAATAATAGGTTCTCCATTTTAGTTTTCCAAGTTACCTAATTGCTTCCATTGAAGCTAGACATACAACCCACATTCCTCTCCATTGATTTACACAAATAAATAAACCCTAATAAACCGTCTGTTTTGATACCAGTTGTTAGGAAAAATATATGATTCTCCATAAGTAAATCAATCAATTGATCAAAAAAGTGCTGCTGCTCCACAAGCAAAAAAACAACTGCCTTTTTTTTATTCTCACCCACGGAAAAACAAACAATACCAATATAAATATATGGTCAACTTGTGGGCTTTTTTATCAAATCTTAGTTGTAACCAAATTGAATTGGGTCTTTACAAATTAAATGGTATCTAATACCTATCCATATGAGGAAATTTGAAGTTTGCTTTTTACGCGGTTCTTTTTTTTGACTTATTTTTTTTTTTATAAATTTTTGTATGAAGTTGTAAACTTCTAGATTCTACTCAATGAAACAAAATGAAATATTAAAAATAAAATGAATTTTTTTATAAAAAAAAAGGGTCTGGAAAACAAAAACAAGTAAAAAATAGTATATTTTTTTGACTTACTTTGACTTTTACAATTTTTTTTTAGAATTTTTGTTTAATTTTTTTTTTTTTACTTTTAAAATTTGTAAGACGGAACAAAAAAAAAAAAAGTAAAAAAATTTGACAAAATTCTAAAAAAAGTCACTAAAAAAAAGGTGGCTTATTTGGAAGTTCCTAAATAGCTTAGATGTTTGATTGGGTTTTGAAAATGGTATTCAAACTTGTCATTAATCCAAAAGTTTGACTGGAGGTTTTATTTGAGTTTATGAAGTTCACCATGATTCTATTTTAATAAACCTAACAGTTCATTTTATAAGATTTTTAATGTATATTATTCATAAAAAAAATTTGGTCAATTAAATAATCGTAACTTCTCCATTTTATCATGTTTATTTCAACAATAAAAAAAAATAGATGATAAGCGTATTTTTTTATTTTTTATTTTTAGACACGTGATAAAATGAAGAGGCCAATGTTATCAAATCGAGTTAAATTTTTCATGAATGATATTCACAAGACATTATAAATAAATTATCAAAACAGAACTCGTGATGAGTGTAGACGAAAACTCTAGTCTAGTGGACTAGAGTCACTCTAATCCATTAAAATGATGGAACTATAATTCAGCAGTTCATAATGAGATCAGTATAAACAATTCCTTTATTTTTATTTTTATTTTTTTTTATTTTTTATATTTGGTTTATTTTATTTTAACAAAAACTAATTTGATTCATATTGATTGGTGGAAATCTATCCTTTTTTTTTTTTTTTTTTTTGTTCTTTTGCACTGCCTTTTGATCGAAATATCACTTGCATATATATATATCACAGTAATTATGAGAATATTAAGAGTAATGCTGGAAATTCTAATTAATATATCAATTAACATATTAATTAGATATAATATTAGGTAGGACTATGTTAAGTGATAGAATCTACATATATGTCTTGTATCTTAGTTACTGTGTTAGTTCGTATATTAATTAGTATTTCTAGCATTACTCGAATATTAAATAATTTTTTGAAATGATATATTTGATTAGATTATTAAATTTATATCAAATTTGACCCAAATCTAAATAGTTGTGAAGAAAATCCCCCACCCATAGAAAAACAAATAAAGGAAAGAAACAAACAAGAAATTAAATTTTAATTAAGTTATATTCTCAGGGTAAGAGTACTTCCATCTTTAAAAAAGATATCATTCAAAAAAAATTCTTATTCTATTCTTATTTTGAATTTTATATTTATTGGAAGAGCATAATTTCTAATTTTGCCATTCCATTGTTATTATTGCCAAAAGGCTTAAGATATCCCTCTTTTACTTTCTCAGTAATATAAAATCTATATAATAAAGCAGAACAGATTTTGAAAATGTGTTAGACACAACTGTCCTACTAGGACATTTCAGTTGTTAAGATTCATTTACTTATTTAGATAGATGGCTAAGATTATCCCTAAATATATACCTACACATACTTCCCGCCCAAAGAAAGAGTGAACTTCCTCCTCTCACACGTCTCCCCTCTATTTTATCCTTATCTCTCTCTACTCCCCTTCCCGCTTGCCCACGTCTCCCCTCTATTCTATCTTTATCCCCCTCCCTTCTCTGTTCTCATCAGTTTGTAACCGATGCTCCTCTTCATCACCGACGCTCCTCTTCATCACAAGGTATTCCTGTCCTCCTCCATCTCTCTGTTGTATTTTTTTCCCCGAAATACAATCAGTTTCTGTATTAGATTTTAACTGTTCTTCTCACCCTTTAGAATCAGAATTTCATAGTTCTGAATCTTTTTATTTTCATGTATTTTTTTCTGCAGATTTGGTGTGTGTGGGTCAATGAATTGAGTTTGAGTTTGATGATTTTTCCCACCCTTGGTTGTTCCCTTCGCAATAGGTTATGCTTTACGGTTTTTTGGTGATCATAGTTCAGAGGTGGCAATTTCAGAGGTTGCGATTTCATCGCTCAGGTATGACAATCTCTATCACAACTGTTCTTCTCACCCTTTACAATTAGAATTTCATAGTTCTGAATCTTTTTATTTTCATCATTTGAAATTTCAGAGGTTAATCCCCAACCCATTTCAGTCCAGGGCTTCACACCCATTAAATGTTTGTTTGAACGGGTCTGAGAGGGTGTTCCATTTTTTAACTGAATGGATATGGGTTCATTTATTGCTTATTTTTTGCTTGAATCTGAATTTTTTGTGGGTTTGGTTGTAAAGTTGCAATTCATAATATTCTTTTACTTAAATCTAAATTTTTTGTGGGTTTTGTTTGGTTGGGTTGATTTTTAACTGAGTTTTGAATCTGGATATTTGTCATCATTACTGGTTTTCTTGAGTTGAACCAGTCTGCAATTCGCAAGACATTGTAGAAAAAGAAGATGCGAGAAAAAAAGGGAAATAAAAATGGAGGATTAGAGAATCATGAGTCATGTTTAGGAGCAGAAGAGGACATGGGTTTGAAAGGAGACAAGACAAAAAGTGAATGACAATGTGGGTTTTGATGAGGCCGTGTGTTTGGGGACCAAGAAACCCTTCCAGAAATCAAGGAAAGTGAAACAGAAACTGAAACACAGAAAGAACTAGAACAAGAAAATGAAAGAAAGGAACTGTAGTAACAGACAAGTGTGGTTGTTGTGGGAGGAGTGGAATTGCCAAGATCCATAGTAATTGCAATCTGATTGTATACCAATTGATCAACCATTGGCCAACTTTCTTTCTCTACTCTTATTTATTTATTAGGTTTCACTATATCCAATTAATATATACATGATTAGAGAAGATTGGTTGAGTAAAACCCACAAGATGAGGAAGGGAAGCACTTTGATTTGAAATATATATATGTCAAGTGAAACAGAAACTGAAACACAGAAAGAACTAGAACAAGAAAATGAAAGAAAGGAACTGTAGTAACAGACAAGTGTGGTTGTTGTGGGAGGAGTGGAATTGCCAAGATCCATAGTAATTGCAATCTGATTGTATATCAATTGATCAACCACTGGCCAACTTTCTTTCTCTACTCTTATTTATTTATTGGGTTTCACTATATCCAATTAATATATACATGATTAGAGAAGATTGATTGAGTAAAACCCACAAGATGAGGAAGGGAAGCACTTTGATTTGAAATATATATATGTCTATATATCTATATATCTATAATAGATATATGATGAAGTTAACTGGAGTTCAAAGTAGCTTATACGTAATTGGTACCTTTGACATTATGTGGTGGCCATTCACATATCAAGAGATCAATTATAATCCTTTGGAGATTTTGTTTGAATAATTTTGTAGAGAATGAAACAAATCGTGAACAAAGCCGATTTGTGGAATTAGAATCAAACAAATCGACAAGGTGTTTTATATTCTTATATCTGTGAGATGCATCTCTTGATTTGTGGAAGAAGGTTGGAGAGGCGAATATGGGTAGCTCCTTCTTTGCTATTGTATATACACTGATAATAAAGTTGTCTCTCTTTATGACTCATTTAATCTCCTCATATTACTATTATTGAAACATATTATTTTTTATTTTATTTTAGGATTACCATTGTGTCCAAGTAGATTTTTGTTTAAAGTCTTCAAAGAGTAAGATGGGAGAAATAAAACACTTTTATAGTGTTGAAATTTGGATTTCCAGTATTATGATGAAATTAATTGGAGTTCAAAGTAGCTTGCTTCTGTAATTGGTACCTTTGACATTATGTGGTGGCCATTCACATATCAAGAGATCAATTATAATCCTTTGCGAGTGATTTATTTACCCAATTATCTGCTCTTAGCAGTCATTTGGTGTTTCATTATTGCAATGCCTCTGCTAATGGGGTATTTTGGTCCTTGAACGGTTTTCCTTCATGCATTATCTACTCTTAGCAGTTGCTCATAGACTGGTTGGGGCTCCATTTTGCTTAAATAGGGGTGTTAATTTCTTATTTAAAACAAAAGCTCTTAAACAGCTGTTTGGTAAATTTGAGGACAGTTTAGAAAATAAGCTGCAATTTAGCTTTTCTGAAAAGCACTTTACGAGGTGCTATTTCATTTAAGTCTATTTAAGTCTATTTAAAATGGGAAATTTAACACTTTCATTTAATCAACACTTTTTGTATTGAGTATGCTATGTTCCATGCCACGGAATATGCATTGAAGACTTTATGATGAAGTTATGATGAAGATCATCATAATAGGCAAATTTGGATTGCTAGTATTATGATGAAGTAAAAAAAAAAAAAGGCAAATCATTTAATCAAATCATTTTAATCTTAAATTTAAATAGTGTTGCGATTACAATTATATTATAATCCTAACATTATTCACGGGCATACGCTAGTCAATCAATATAACTAAACAAACCCATACACTAACATAATTCAATTGTCACACGTATAATCCAATTTATGTGAACAGATTTTAAAATTTAAGAGATTTTAAAGATTAAAGGTCCTTTTTTTTTTGTTGCCAAAGTTAGATTTCGTTGATAGACAAAAAAACAGATACATCAAGAGTGGTTATCGCATCTCCAAAAGGAATTACAGTCAAGATTTAGTATTCCAAATACGAACACTCGAACACCCAACAGCAGAGACCGCAATATACTGCGACCACCAATCAAAATTAAAGAACCTTATCCACTAAAATATGTTGAATTGTCCTTCTCTATTGAAAGAATATTTCAATATATATATATACTAGCGTATGCCCGTGCCAGAAGGCACGGTGTAAATAATGTTAGGATTATAATATAATTGTAATCGCAACACTATTTAAATTTAAGATTAAAATGATTTGATTAAATGATTTGCCTTTTTTTTTTTTTTACTTCATCATAATACTGGCAATCCAAATTTGCCTATTATGATGATCTTCATCATAACTTTATCATAAAGTCTTCAATGCATATTCCGTGGCATGGAACATAGCATACTCAATACAAAAAGTGTTGATTAAATGAAAGTGTTAAATTTCCCATTTTAAATAGACTTAAATGAAATAGCACCTCGGAAAGTGCTTTTCAGAAAAGCTAAATTGCAGCTTATTTTCTAAACTGTTCTCAAATTTACCAAACAGCTGTTTAAGAGCTTTTGTTTTAAATAAGAAATTAACACCCCTATTTAAGCAAAATGGAGCCCCAACCAGTCTATGAGCAACTGCTAAGAGCAGATAATGCATGAAGGAAACCGTTCAAGGACCAAAATACCCCATTAGCAGAGGCATTGCAATAATGAAACACCAAATGACTGCTAAGAGCAGATAATTGGGTAAATAAATCACTCGCAAAGGATTATAATTGATCTCTTGATATGTGAATGGCCACCACCTAATGTCAAAGGTACCAATTACAGAAGCAAGCTACTTTGAACTCCAGTTAACTTCATCATAATACTGGAAATCCAAATTTCAACACTATAAAAGTGTTTTATTTCTCCCATCTTACTCTTTGAAGACTTTAAACAAAAATCTACTTGGACACAATGGTAATCCTAAAATAAAATAAAAAATAATATGTTTCAATAATAGTAATATGAGGAGATTAAATGAGTCATAAAGAGAGACAACTTTATTATCAGTGTATATACAATAGCAGCAAGGAGCTACCCATATTCGTCTCCCTCCCGAACCTTCTTCCACAAATCAGTAGATGCATCTGCGTATTATAAGAATATAAAACACCTTGCTGATTTGTTTGATTCTGTAATTCCACAAATCAGTTTGTTCTTGCTGATTTGCTGATTTGTTTCATTCTCTCTTAAGCAAAATTATTCAAACAAAATCTCCAAAGGATTATAATTGATCTCTTGATATGTGAATGGCCACCACATAATGTCAAAGGTACCAATTACAGAAGCAAGCTACTTTGAACTCCAGTTAACTTCATCATATATCTATTATAGATATATAGATATTGTCACGCCCCGAACCCGCCCCTAGAAGTCCTAAGAACGTGACCGGTAATTAAATAAATTACCTCGGCCTTCCTGTACTAAACATAAATAAAAGGGGCTCGCGGAAGCGAAAAAGAAACCTAATAGTCCAAGAGCTGTGCTTAATATGAACATTTATATACATGCCATAAATAAGGTTAATTACCCACTATCTTTACATAACCTGATCATAAATTCATTACAAAACATAGTTACATGCCACTGATGCAAAATCAAAACAAAGCTCACAACGGCCTTCCAGGCCTAGCCCCATCTCGGAGCACTCAAAACTGGTAGGCTTCAAAATGGCGGCTCGAACAAGAATCCGCCTAGGCTTGACTTCCCGAAGGCTCACCTATAAATACATAAATACAAACAATGAGCTAAAGCTCAGCAAGTAACATAACAGTAAAGAGGTTAGTGAACGAAGTCCGACATTCCTTATAAAACTGTAATAAAACATTCATAATCATAATCAGTCATCATACAGAACATACGTAATGGCATACTCCATAGAACATAACATGTGTCGACTAACGACTAGAGTAACCGGTCCCGGACACCGATTAAACACATACCGAGATCTCGTAAACTGGTCATGGGCTTGTCCTTCCATGCCGTCCCCCATGACTCATGACGCATGGGCCTGCATGTTCTCGCCCCCATGACTCAACTGACTATGGATGCCATACTAGATTCGTAAACAGAACACTCGTTCACAGTTAACAGTATCATTCCAAACGTATCATATCATATCATTTATCATTTGAAACATAGTTCATAATAACATATCTTTACAGAAATGTCACTTACAGTGGGTTTCCGTAACCGATGGCACGGTCTTCTCAATTTGACCTGTAACAATAACATATAGCACATTTCTCAATATACATTATTCTTAATCATGCACTTCATTCCTTTCTTTACTTTATTTCATGCTCATTCATTTCATATTCATTCTCTACCTTCATTACATTCATTCATGTCCATTTCATAATCATAAGATCTGAAATAATGCAAGGTAACATAAGAAAATCATGAGAACAACTTCCCAAACTTTTACGAAAATAAGCCTTTACGCCGAGCTCCCACTTGTCTCGCCGAGCGGATCAGAGTCCAAAACCGCTTTGGAAGGGTGATTTCTACGCTCGAGCGGGATCACCTCCGCTCGAGCGGACCCTGCGAAATCTGAAATTCTGGTTCTTCTTCTACTCTTCATCCTTTCCTTTGAAACATTAACTTCCAACTTGAAATCAAAGTTCAAAACTAGTGATCAACAACATGATTTAATCATCAAACCTCATCACAAAGTCCTTATAAACCATAGCTAAGATCAACCCCATAAACTAAGATGAAAATCATGAACATATACATACAAGCTTTATATCTCTATAATCATGGAGGTTCTACCTCAAATCGACTAAGCATGCTCAAATTACACATAATTTCTCTTCCATTCTATTTACTTGCCATGCAATCATGGATCAGTCAACTTCTTTCAAGAAATTAGAGAAGAACTTCTTACCTTAATCACTTAATTAGAAGACTCAAGCTTGTTTCCCCCTTTTCTCTTCTTCTCTTCTCCCTTGTTTTCTCTCTTCTTCGATTCTCTCTTCTCTCTTTCCTTTCTAGGTTCTTCTTTTCCCCCTTAGTTGAGTCAAATGAGGTCAAAGTCCTTATCTTTATCCATATATATCAAATAAATAGCTTATGCCCAAAAACTTGAGCCAAACAAGCCTTACGAATCAGACGAAATTCAGTCTTCAATTTATTTTCTCAAACAGTTCTAAAAATTCCCGGTAACACATAGGTGTGCTCAATTTCATTTTCTGAACCCGTTACGGTCATCAATTTCAGTCCCGAAGTCGTAATCCAACAGATATTTATCTAATTCGAACAGATTTTTCTCAATTACATCACGTAAACACATAATTAATTACTGAAAATGACATCATACGGTTCTGGGTCGTTACAGATATATAGACATATATATATTTCAAATCAAAGTGCTTCCCTTCCTCATCTTGTGGGTTTTACTCAATCAATATTCTCTAATCATGTATATATTAATTGGATATAGTGAAACCCAATAAATAAATAAGAGTAGAGAAAGAAAGTTGGCCAGTGGTTGATCAATTGATATACAATCAGATTGCAATTACTATGGATCTTGGCAATTCCACTCCTCCCACAACAACCACACTTGTCTATTACTACAGTTCTGTTAGGTTTTTATTCTTGGCAACACCGTTTGACAAAACTCCTTTCAGATGTATTTTTTTTCACCGTTTATTTCAGTGAGGTTATGAGTTTTTTAGATGCGAATCCAACCCGAATCGAGCCATGCAGAGAAGTTTGTGATGTTAATGCTTTCAAGATTGCCACTTCGCTGATTATTACGGGGTCGAGCCGCTTGACTTCGCCGGCACAAAATTCAAATTTGCATTCAAAATTGCATGTCAGCCGTTGCTCGCTCGAGCCAAGGAGTGCTCGCTCGAGCTAAGGCTTGCTCGCTCGAGCCAAGGAATGCTCGCTCGAGCCAAGGATTGCGTCCATACAAAAACCTGAAGAAAGTGATTGGTCGCTCGAGCCAAGGATCCGTCGCTCGAGCGAAGGCACTAGTAGAAATCACGAAATTTACTCTCCTCGCTCGAGCCAGGAAAGCTTCGCTCGATCGAGCCTCAGAATCCGGATTTTTTCAAAGAGTTGGTTTTCTTCTGAAACAGGATTTCTTTTGGTGTTCTACAAGAAGTTGGATTTCTTCCAAGACAAGGATTATTTTGGTTCTTTATAAGTAGTTGGTTTTCTCCCAAAACTAGACTACTCATTAATTATTCCTCCAGATCTTCTTTTTGGTCCTTAAAGGTTTATATCTGGGGATATTTTATTTTTCTTTGATGTCTTATTGAGTATTCAACTCATGATCTGAAAAGGCTACATCAAAGGTTTTGTTTGTTACACAAAGAGAGAGTTGTTCTTCAGTTGTGGATTCTGAAGAATTGGGTCTGAAGCTTCGGTGGTGGAATCCGGAGTGGCTCATCAGAAAGACAATTCCGTGGTGAAGATGGGGTTGGAAGAGGCACATAGAGGTTGGTTCAATTAGGCGTTGTGGATTCGCTAGATAATTGAGAGTGATACCTGTGTAATTCCTTTATATCTTCTTAGTGGATTGTTCTGGTGGCTGTGGCCCGTGGTTTTTTGATCACAATTGGAAGGTGTCCAATTGTGGTTTTTCCACGTAAAATCTTTGTGTCTCTTTCTCTTGATTGTTTGATTGGGATTTTTATATTCTGCTTAAAATTGATACATAATCACAAATCAACATCTAGAAGGTTTCTAGATTTTTCAAGTTCCTTTCTTTCATTTTCTTGTTCTAGTTCTTTCTGTGTTTCAGTTTCTGTTTCACTTGACATATATATATTTCAAATCAAAGTGCTTCCCTTCCTCATCTTGTGGGTTTTACTCAACCAATCTTCTCTAATCATGTATATATTAATTGGATATAGTGAAACCCAATAAATAAATAAGAGTAGAGAAAGAAAGTTGGTCAGTGGTTGATCAATTGGTATACAATCAGATTGCAATTACTATGGATCTTGGCAATTCACTCCTCCCACAACAACCACACTTGTCTGTTACTACAGTTCCTTTCTTTCATTTTCTTGTTCTAGTTCTTTCTGTGTTTCAGTTTCAGTTTCACTTTCCTTGATTTCTGGAAGGGTTTCTTGGTCCCCAAACACACGGCCTCATCAAAACCCACATTGTCATTCACTTTTTGTCTTGTCTCCTTTCAAACCCATGTCCTCTTCTGCTTCTAAACATGACTCATGATTCTCTAATCCTCCATTTTTATTTCCCTTTTTTTCTCGCATTTTCTTTCTCTACAATGTCTTGCGAATTGCAGACTGGTTCAACTTAAGAAAACCAGCAAGAAAACCAGTAATGATGACAAATATCCAGATTCAAAACTCAGTTAAAAATCAACCCAACCAAACAAAACCCACAAAAAATTTAGATTTAAGTAAAAGAATATTATGAATTGCAACTTTACAACCAAACCCACAAAAAATTCAGATTCAAGCAAAAAATAAGTAATAAATGAACCCATATCCATTCAGTTAAAAAATGGAACACCCTCTCAGACCCGTTCAAACAAACACTTAATGGGTGTGAAGCCCTGGACTGAAATGGGTTGGGGATTAACCTCTGAAATTTCAAATGATGAAAATAAAAAGATTCAGAACTATGAAATTCTAATTGTAAAGGGTGAGAAGAACAGTTGTGATAGAGATTGCCATACCTGAGCGATGAAATCGCAACCTCTGAAATTGCCACCTCTGAACTATGATCACCAAAAAACCGTAAAGCATAACCTATTGCGAAGGGAACAACCAAGGGTGGGAAAAATCATCAAACTCAAACTCAATTCATTGACCCACACACACCAAATCTGCAGAAAAAAATACATGAAAATAAAAAGATTCAGAACTATGAAATTCTGATTCTAAAGGGTGAGAAGAACAGTTAAAATCTAATACAGAAACTGATTGTATTTCGGGGAAAAAAATACAACAGAGAGAGGGAGGAGGACAGGAATACCTTGTGATGAAGAGGAGCGTCGGTGATGAAGAGGAGCATCGGTTACAAACTGATGAGAACAGAGAAGGGAGAGGGATAAAGATAGAATAGAGGGGAGACGTGGGCAAGCGGGAAGGGGAGTAGAGAGAGATAAGGATAGAATAGAGGGGAGACGTGTGAGAAGAGGAAGTTCACTCTTTCTTTGGGCGGGAGGTAAGTGTAGGTATATATTTAGGGATAATCTTAGCCATCTATCTAAATAAGTAAATGAATCTTAACCACTGAAATGTCTTAGTAGGACAGTTGTGTCTAACACATTTTCAAAATCCGTTCTGCTTTATTATATAGATATATATATATTTTTTTTATAACTCAGGGATCCCCAACCCACTGATTTTAAAGGAAGCCAGGACTAATCCTGAGGGTCTGAAGTTAACGACTGGGCAAACCTCCAGTGACCCCAAAAATATTTCCATATAATAATGTATAATTAATTGAAATATTACAATACCATTTGGTAATATTTACACTTTTTCATTTTTTGTTTACTAAAACATTTGTTTGGCTGTGTTTATGTTTTTATCTTCTCTTTTTATTTTTTAGAAAACACTCAGTTTTTCAGAAAATAAAAACTGAAAATTGATCATGAAAACATGACTAAATTGGTTATATTTTCATTTGTTTTTGTTTTCATCTTTCATATACTCAAAACAAGAGCAGTGAAAATACATCAAAAACACTCATCATTTTAGTTTCATTTTCATTTTAGCTTAAAAATACTTTCCAAAATTCTGGGAAAAAAACTTCTTAGCTTTTCTTAAAAATTGAGTTGGTTTTAGATAAGTTTTTTGAAAATTGTTTCCGGAAGCAGTTTGTCAATTTTTTATTTAAATTTTAAAAAACAAATTAAAAATAAAAACACAAAAACCATTGTCAATAACGGAACCTTAAACCACCAGGGTTGGTGGCCTGGTGGAGGATGCTGTCCATTTCCCAGCATTGGCGCAGGTTCGATTCCTAGGGCGGGAGTGTTTGAAATCACTTCGGTGAACACGCTCTTTAAAGCCCCTCGCCTCATCTGTGGGCGTGGTCCGCCTCCATTGGTGCCTTGGTGGTGGGTCCTCCACATGGTGGGGTTAATTCTAGCAACGGTTACCCGGTTAGGGCCACGGGCGTGACCTCCACCGTCGATCCCCTTTTTTTATAGTTCAAAAAAAAAAAAAAAAAAAAATAACGGAACCTTAATATTATACCAATAATGCTATAATTCTTATCCTTTTTAACAATATTTAGTATATTATTTTATCGGATACATTGTCAATATTAATGGAGCTGGTAAACTTAGGGTGAACATGGTTTAGATTAATTCGGTTTGAGATAAAATGAAAATTAATCCATTATCCATGGTTTCATAAAAATTTGAACTAATCCAATCCAATCTATTTAAATCAGGAAACCAATTCGAACAAAACTATTTAAGCACGATTCAGCTCGATTTGAAACCACGGATTCACATAATTTATTAACAAAGAAAAATCATATAGCATTTTCATTTCAACATTAATTTGCTCATAATTTTTCAAACATAAACATGCATATTGTTTCACTATTAATTTAAACAAACATAATATCCATTCCACAACAGCAATAGTGACAACCATCACCAAATTTCAAAAAAAAAAAAAAAAAAACTAAAATTGGTTCCACAATTACACCATTACAAAACTAAACTCTAAAATAACACAACAATAGCAACAAGTGGCTGCTGCACACACAGAAAAGAAGAGAATGAAATGTTATGAATTGGGGTTTTGGTTTTATATATAAGAGATAGGATAGTATGTATTGGGGATGTATGAGTTGAATATAGTCTAAGTTGTACATGGCCCGGATCGATTCCAATCCGAAATTGTGAAGTGAATTCTAGAACCGATTCAAGGAGAACGATTTCTCAATTTTCCAATCCAAAACTGGACCACGGATTCAAATATTCAATTTAAGCCTACAGGATTGGACTAAACTAGTTCGATTTGTGGATTTTACAGATTCCTTACTCAACCCTATGATAAACGTGCCACATGAAATGATTTTTTTTAACGTGGTATGAAAAATAATAAACATGGTATTACTAATATTTAAAAATGAGTAATGCTATACAAATAAAAAAATTCTTATTTACATAATGATGCGGCTTATTATAGATTTTTTATTTCAAAACAAAACATTAAGTAGATTTATTTATAATAATAGCATCGCTACATCATTTATATGAATTCTGTGTATAGAATTTTCTTTTAAAAAGTGTAGGAACACATAAGTCAATTATAAAATGAGACATAAATTTATTACATTAGATAGGTCATATCTTTTTGTGACGCTCACATTTATGTAAGAGATTTGTATTTAATTTTATAATTAATTTAAAAAAATTATAAATAAATGAAACAGTCTTAATATAAATGTACTAAATTTTTTATTTTATTTTATTTTTTGTACAGTCTAACACACAAAAATAACTTTTAGCAAACACAAGAAAGACTTGCAATATATACACACAAGAAATTTGCACTACCATGAAAATGAAATTATTATTTTTACTATCTAACTAAAGAGCAATACTATACATAAGATCATTTTCTACTTCCTTTTCCCACCTGTAGACCTACTCACTATTGCAGTCCGCATTTATAAATCCATATAAGATCTACTCACTTTGTATTTTGGAAGTAAAAAAAAAAAAAAATTAATTAAAAATATGATTATAAAATGTAATTTTTTGGGTTTAAATAAAAGAAATCTTAATATTTTATTTTGTTGTGGTTACTTAAACCTGAGGGGTGAAAGTAGCTAGGGTGCTCGCGGATTGAGTTGGACATGACTTTTCATTTGTCATCCATTCAAACTTAAACAAATTGAGAAAAATCAATTTGCATCCATCCGTTTAGTTAACGGATGCGAATTGAATGAGTCATGCAGATTGATGGGTGAATATGGATTGATTTGACATTTGAGCTTTACTGTTTTAGCATTTTTCGAACTAGTTTCTCGCAATTATTTACTATTTTGGGCCAAAACATTTATTTTTCATTTTTTATAAAAATAAAGGTCCAACATTCCTATTTCATAAATACCAAATATCATTATTCATAAATACCAAATACCAAATATCTTATTTCTAACACAACACATATGAAAATGTTTGAAACCCGAATAAAATTTTCACAATTTCACTCATAATGATATGAAATAGAAAGTGTTAACTTTTAATTTGTTACATACTCAATTATGTAAGATTTTACTTTCTTACCACATTATTAGGGGTGTTTTTGAAAATTTTCAATGTGAATTTTTAATATTACTCATAAAAGTATAATATCATTTTATTAAGGTGTTTTAAGATTAGATTGAATCGCATGACGTTTCATTAACCATCTATCTAAACTTAGACGAATTAAAAAAATTCATCTAAATTTATCTATTTAGACTATTAAAATTGTCCATTATGTAATGAATTGTTCTAATAATTCAATTTTAACGAATTGGTGGGATGTTTGTGAACCCAAGCCGCAACAAAATTACCATGGTGGAAAATATTAAAGAAGTGGAGCTTACTATACTGATGAGAATCAGTCCCTCACATGGTGACCCCTCTGGAAACCAATCAGCCAGACAAGGACTTAGCTGTCGAACCCCACTAGACAATTCACATTGGATTTTTTTTTTTTTGGGAACCAAATTCACATTGGGTTGTGTTGTGTACACAGTTTCCACCACCCCATGTTTTCCTTCCCTTTCCTCCAACTAGTTTCAAAGTTCAAAACTTCAAACTTCAAAAATCTCCCAGGTTGGAGAAGTAGATTATTGGGTGGAAAATGCTGTATTTATTTGATAAATGTTTTCTTTAGCCCAGTTTTTTTTATTGGTGAAAAAATTTTGTTTTTTAAATTGACTTGAAATTCAATTATTTTATAAAAAAAATTAGATCAAAGTTGTAAAAAGTAGTAGTAGAGTACTTTTTCTAATTTGGTTTATAAAAAAATCTCGCTAATCACTAATCTTGAAATGCTAATGCTGGTGAATTACATGCACGTAAGAGAAGGAAAAAAAATTATTAATATATAGAGAAATGTAAATAACATTTCCACGCCTATAATTTTTTATTTACACCCTAGTACAAATACACTTATGCTTTGATAGGTTTATAATTTTTTTTTCTTTCTTTTCACTTACATCATGTAGTTGCTTCAAATTTAAAAGTGAAAGAAGGACAAAAAATATTTAAAACCTCAATGCATATTTTACTTATTTTTGTACACTTTTTTACATATTCAAGCTTGATTTGACATTCAATTAATTAAATGGGCAATTAGAGATCTTTTAAGATTATAACTTATTTCTTTCTTTTATAAAAAAAAAAAAAATTGACTATGATCAACTTATAATCAATTTATAACCAAAAAATTAAGTATAACCATCTTTTTAAAATAATCCTTACTTATCAGTGGGGGTTGGGAAATTATATTACAAATCAGTGAATTTTTTTTTTATTTTTAATTATAAGGCAAATGAATGAAACAACTTGAATTACAAAGATGGAAAAATTGTTCTCACGCGCAACTCACCACCCTTTTTTTCCTTTCATTTCTATCACTGTTTCTGTCAACGCCTCTCTCTCCCTCTCCCTCTCTCTCTCATCCTTTCTTCCTGCTGTCCTTTCGTTCTCTCTCTCTTTCTTCTTTTTTTATTAGTACTTTGTTTTCATATAATTTTAAAAAATATGCATAATTTTTAATATATAAATTTAATTTTTCTAAAATTAAATATCATTGAAAAGATATTAATAATATCCATAAAACATGACTAATATTAAATATATAATTTTAAATTTTAAAATAAATAAAAAATACACTATTTTTAAAATTTACATAACTAAAACACAATGAAAATTACTAGAGACCGCAATAAAATTACTAAATACTCACATGGGTATGGATTCACACGAGTGTGGACTCCACATTTATGTGAGTGTTTGGTAAAAAATTTAATTAGTGTATTTGATTTTAGTTTTTTGAATTTAATTTTTAAAAATTTAATTTTTTATTTTTGGTGTTTTTTTATTTTTAGTAAATATTTTTTAAATTTTAAGCGTTTTTTTTTTACTTTTTTAAATGCACTTTACTTAAATGTATATAAAAAGTCAAACATTTCTGAAAAAATATTTTAAAATTAATAAATACACAAAAATATAAAAAATATACTGAATTTTCGTATTTTTTTTTATATTTTTGGTATTTAGTAATTTTTTTTAAAAAAAAATTCACAAAAATTATACTTTTTAAGTATATTTATGTTAGGTGTGTCTAAAAATTAAAAAAAATGCTTAAAATATTAAAAAATTCAGTAAAAACAAAAAAATACAGAAAAGAAGAAAGTAGAAATTTTTGAAAAGTGTTTTTAGAAAGGGGATTTTTTTTTAAGGTCCATGGTATTAAGATTTTATAGCATAAAGGATACTCAATATTTTCATAATGTTTAAGGTTCCTGTAGATGAATTTTTTCTGAACTTCATAGAGAAATTCTGGTTCACAGAGAATTTCTTTGGACGAATTTTCTCTGGACTTCACAGAGAATTTCTCTGGTCGAATTTTCTCTGAATTTCGCAGAGAAATTCTGGTTCACAAGGCTTTATTATTATTGAGAATTTCTTTGGACTATAAATTTGAATTGTTGAGAATTTCTCTGGACTACAATCTATAATTTATTGCAGGGTGTATTCACAAGGTTTCAAAATTTCTCTACTTTGTTCTTACCTGATCCAGAGAAAATTCAAAGCACTCTAGAGAAATTCAAAATTTCTTTGCTTTGTTCTTACCTAATCTAGAGAAAATTCAAAGCACTCTAGAGAAATTCAAAATTTCTCTACTTTGTTCTTACCTGATCTTGAGAAAATTTAAATCACTCTAGAGAAATTCTTTGATAGCCTTCATCATCATCATCATCATCATCATCATCTTTCTACATTAAATAAGTAGTTGTAGCAGCACACTCAACATCATCAAACTCCGACAATCAATCCCACCCACCTCCTCCATCTGCTTCCTTGAAATCCTCTTTAACAGCTCCGACCATGGCCTTCCTCCCTGCTTTGAGAACACCGACATCCTCCCTTACACTCTCGTCATCCAATTCTTCGAAGCCTCAACTTCTCTCAAACTCGCCTTCACATCCCTCCTCTCAGATCTCATCAACGCCGGACTTGGGCTTGAATTGCACTTGAAACTTCTCTTCTTCCGAGGCGCTTCGTCGAAGTTGAGTCACCATTTTTAGCGCATCAGAGAATGCCGAAGAGGCGGCGAAGATGTGGTCTGATCCGAACGCTAGAGAAGAGACAGCATGGTAAATTGAAAAATCCAGTGCCATTATGTGGTACTTTTCTAACAGTGATGGCCTCATGGCCTTACATTGTGGCCGAATCCTAGATATTGTCTGGGAAGGTATCAAAATGGAGTAGGAGAGAGCAATAGGATGAAGAAAGTGTAAGGAAAGAGATTAGGGATAGACTAGAATTTTGCAGAGAGACTTGGGTCCATATAAGAGAGAGAAAGTGTGAGTTTAGAGTTGAGGGACTTTACACATTATAAAATAATATGGTGGATTTCTTCCATTACTAAAAATGAAAGAAGGACCTTAAATTAATTTTTTCTTTTAGAAAACTCAAACCAAGCAAAGTGAATAGTTTTCTTGGTGTCCTAACATTACTCAAATATAATTAAAGTCTGTACAAATAATAAGACTATCTAAAATTATTTAAATAAAAATATATTATTTAAGTCTCTAAGTAAAAATGTAACAATTAAAACGACACAGTTATGCTGAGAATGGTAAAAAATAAAAAATAAAAAAAGTAACACACTCTGTTTTGTTATTTTTAAAAAATATAATTAAACTAGTTCGGTGAAAATAAATAGAAAAAATATTAACTCAAATTATACAATTAAAAAAATTCAAACATACAAATATTAAAAAAAAAATTGTTCAAAAAAGATAGAATTAAAAATTCAACTAAATATTTTGTATTTCAACTTTAAAAATAGTTACAAAAAAAATAAAAATAAAAATAATCGCACAATATATTTCAATTTGATAAATAGTTATAAAAATAGCAAAAAGTAGTCAAAATAAAGAAAAATTCTCACAGTATAATACAATTTTTAAAAATATTTGTGTAGGATGCAAGTCCAATCTGTATCTGAGTGTAGGTTCAATCTGTATAGGGTGCAAGTCTAGTCTGTGTGGGTGCAAGTCCAGTTTGTGTGACGTGCAAATTGAGTCTGTGTGGAGTGTAAATTGAAACTGTGTGGGATGCAAGGGAAAATTCTATTTCTACACACTTAATTACCTAAGTGTACATTTTCTCTCAGTATACACACTTATTAATTTGATTATTAATTAATTTTCTCAATCCACACACTAAAACTTACAATTATACATTTCACTCATAATTATTGCACACACATCACTCAACCCTCCTTTTCACACACTTGTTGAGTGACTTTGCTTCCAGATTTGTAGACCCATGTGAAGATCATTCAAGACCACAGTATGAAGTAAAGACAAAATCCTCCATTGAAGATCCTATTAAACCTCTATTAAAAATACCATTGAAAACCCTTCAAAATATTATTGAAGATGAGGCATCTTTTCATTTTGTTATTGCATTTACAATGTTTTTATTGCATTTCCTATTTCCAGATCTCTGTGCACGCTAGGGGTGGGTAACGGTTTATCCAATCCGCAAAACCCGCCCAACCTGCATATAAATGGGCAATTTTGCAGACATAATGCGAACGGATGCGGTTTGAAACATGACATATTTGCGGGTTGTGGGTTTAACCTGCATCCGCAAGAACCTGCCCGCACTTTTTTTTTTTTTTTTTTGTTTATATATTTTTTATTATTATTAATCTTAACCGTTGATTTCAATCTTATATTTTTACCCAAAACAAAACACCTTTTATTCTTTGAACTTACTCTAGCATTACATTTGCTAATAGTATTATATCAACTGAAACTGAATAAATATTGATCATATTATTATTGTTTCATAACTGAACTTGTCCTAGATGAAGTGTGATTTGGAATTTTAAATTCCTTAATGAATATGGAGTTCTTGTTTAGGATTTTGAAATATGTGCTCATGTTAGTTTATGATTTGATTTAGGATTTTGAATGATTTGTTTGTGTTACGAATTGATTTATAAGTTTTAATTCATTAATTATTAATGTTTGAGCATTTTAGAAAATGGGGAGAAAATGGCCTAAAATAAATATTTACAAAATGGTGGGGGGGGAAAGGCTTAAAAATAAATTTTTGAAGAAAAAAGTCTAATTTGCAAACCGTTCGTAACCGCCCGCACATCCGCGAACCCTATACACACAAACTACAAACTACGCTGCGGGCGGTTGCGGGCTGGCTTTTTCCCAAACCGCATAGATGCAGGCGGGTCCAAACTGATCCGCAAACCATCCAAATCCAAACCGTGGACACCCCTAGTGCACGCCATTGCCATAAAATCCTCGTTTTTTTTTTTATAATGTTTTTCGGTTTGGGAATTTTGACACTTGTTTTTCGAAATTATATATTTAATTTGAAATTTAACTTCCGAATAAAAGTGATTAGTTTGACAAATTTGTTTTGAAAAAAAAAATATAAAAAACTTTCAGCAGTTGATGTTTGAATGTAATAAAATAATTTGACAGTTGATGTCCGAATATAATGAAATAATTTGGACTGGTTATCGGACTGAAAACGGCAAAAGGAAAAAAAAATTCTGCACGAAAAAATTAACCTGTTCATCAGTAATAGAGCATAAATTTAGAGATTAAAGCAATATGAGAGTTGTTATGAGAGTATTGCTTTACAAGGAATAGAGGAGTATAGAATGTGTAGCAAGCAAAGTGAGAACAATGGAAAAATTAGGGTTTAGATTTTTTTTACTCAAAAGGTGTACATTGAGCTCTTTTTTTTTTCTTTTTTTTTTTATAAAAGATGTGTATAGAGAATATTTTCATATAATATTATGAGTGCTAATGGATGTCCATTATGGTCATTTTAATTTAGGGTATAATTGTCATTAAAATAATATTTCATTAAGTGTGTGCACTGAGATAATTAGGTATGTAGAAATAGAATTTCGTAGGTGCAAGTCCAGTTTGTGTGAGGTGCAAACGTGGGGAATTTACAAAATATCAACAGACCGGGCTTGCACCCTACACATTCTCGGCTTGCACCCCACACAGATTCAACTTACACCTCACACAGATTGGGCTTGCACCTTACACAGACTCGACTTACACTCCATATAAATTCAACTCGCATCCCATACCTTTATACATATTGAACTTTCACTCGGACACACTTGCACCCTACAAATATTTTTAAAACTGAAATATACCACGTGAATTCTTATTTTTTGACTAATTTTTAATATTTTTTATAACTATTTATAAAATTAAAATATATTGTGTGATTAAATTTTTAAAAGTAATTTTTGTAACTAGTTTTAAAGTTGAAATATAAAATATTTGGTTGAATTTTTAAATTTTAGCTTCTATTTTTTTTCTAAGAAAAATTAAAAATAGTTTGGTTAAAAAAAATCAATTTTATTTTCATATGATTCTTTTTTCTTTTTGAACAAAAATAATTTTTTTTAATATTTGTATCTTTGATTATTTTTATTTTTAATTGTATAATTTGATTAATATTTTTTCTATTTATTATTTTCTAACTAGTTTACATATATATATATATATATACATATATTTAAAATATATATTTTCAAAATATGACAAAACAGAGTGTGTTGCTTTTAATTTTTTTTATCATTTACGCTCAGCATAATTGTGTTGATTTAATTGATATATTTATACTTAGAGACTTAAATAATATTTTTTATTTAAGTAATTTTAGATAGTTTTATTATCTATACCAACTTTAATGATAATTTAGTTATGTAATTTTTAAAAATAGTGTATTTTTTATTTATTTTAAATTTTAAAATTATATATTTAATATTAGCCTCATTTTAAAGATATTATTAACACTATTAATTTTATAAAAGTTAAATTTATATATTAAAAGTTATAGTACATGTTTTTTTAAAAATAAGTGGGAAAAAAAAAAGATGAGAGAGAGAGAGAGAGAGAGAGAGAGAGAGAGAGAAATGAAAGGAAGAAATGGGTGGTGGGTGGCGCGTGAGAAAAATTTTCCCACCGTGTAATTAAAGTTGTTTCATTAATTTGTTTTGTAATTATAAAAAGATTCCCACTAATTTATGGTAGGGCGAATTACACTCACAGTCTCTGTAGTTTGAGACTTGTGTTACTTTGGTCCCTTATTTTTTAATTGTAATACATTTATTCAGAACTTTGAATCTTATTTCAAATAAGGACAATTGAAGATATCATTGCTTAATTTGAAAGGCAAAATCGTCAATTTAATAAAATACAAACTCATTGACAAAAATAAATGTCAAAAAAATATTTTTGAATTTTAAAAAATTATTTCTATCTACTAAAGATAAAATTATATAAAATTGATAAATCTTTTAAACATTTTTTTTATTTTGCCAAATTAATTTTTATTATCTATTTAGATAATGATCATGTAATGAGTGGTTGTTTTTATTTTTATTAAATTAGTTTTTATTTTTTCAAAAGTTAAATATGACGGCAATTTTAATATCGTTATTAAACCAATCCATTAAATTAAAAAATCTAAAATTAAAAACATTTTATATATTAAATATATCGATTACAAATTAAGATCTTAACCCCCACCCATTACATGATCATCCAAACACATAATAAAAATTAATTTAATAAAAATAAATAAATAAATGTCCAAAAAATTTATCAATTTTACATAATTTTATCTTTGGTGTGTAGAAATAATTTTTTAAAATTTAAAAATATTTTTTGACATTTATTTTTTGTCAAATTAGATTATATTTTATTAAATTGACGATTTTATACTTAAAATTAAGTAATGGTGTTTTCAATTATTCTTATTTGGAACAAGATTCAAAATGTAAGGTCAAAGGTGTCACAATTGAAAAGTTAAGGACCAAAGTGACACGAGTCCCAAACTATAAGGACTATTTATGTAATTTGTCCTTTATAGTATAATTTCTAAACCCTCACTGATAAGTAATTGCCCCTAAAAAAATCACATTTTTAATTTTATTATTTTTTTTCTAATTTATAAAACTATTATTTATTTATTTACTGTTCTGGTCCTGTAGAAGAATCTAAAAAGTTAGAAAAAATTCACTAAAAAAAAAAAGAAGCTAACAAAAAAGTAAAAAAAACACCAACTTGTTTTGGCTTTTTGTTGTATTTTTTAATGAATTTTTTCTTAAAATCTTCAAAAAAAAAAAAAAAAATATTACACGTTGGAGGACATTTTCGGAAATTTTTACACTAAAAAGTTGGAAATTTTTTCTTAAAGCATTACACTTTTATCTTTTATTTGACTAGACAAACTACAAAAGTAAAAAAAAGGAAATGAGTGAAAAGTCCATTTTAAAGATGGTATAAGATATTAGGTCTCATGAGTATTTTTCTTTAGTGAGAAGTAAGCTCTTTGTGAAATATTGTGATGAGAAGTACATTTTATTATTTTGAAGGACATTTTGTTTTCAATTTTATTTTTTAACCTATCTGTTGAATTTTTTTTTTTTTGATTTGTTCATTTTTTGAACCTATCTTTTGAAATATTTTTTATCTATTCAATTGTTTTGAACCTATCTGTTTAACTTTTTCAATCTATCTGTTGAAATTCATCAAGCCTATTTTTCCTGTCTATTGAAATTCACCAATTCTATTTTTTCCTATTTGTTGAAAGTTTACTAAACAAATTATATGTTGAATATCTCCAGCCTACTCAGATTTGAGTTTCTTTATCTGTTGAATTTTTTTCTTTCTATCTGTAGAAATTGATTTCACACACAGATATATATATATATATAGATTTTTCCTATCTGTTTAATTTTTTTAAAAGTTTTATCTATTTAAATTGTGATATATATACACACATATATATAGAGATAGATGATATGTTTTGCTCTACAAAAAAAATGAAAAGAGAGATGATCTGTTTAAATTTTTCAACAAAGAGAGAGATAATCTGCCGCCGTTATCTTCTTTCCAAACCTCTATTGTCTAATCACTGAAGTATTCTACTCTCGTAAAACCTAGAATGGTTTTAGAACTCAATCAAAACATAAGGCAATCTTTGAGACTTCCTCGTCGATGGGTTTAACAAAACCACAATATCCAAGGCATTCGACAAATAAACCAAGCCATTACAAAAACCCCATACCTTAGTTTCATAATCCTAACACCTCAAGGGATGGTGATCAAGCTTCACGGCCTCCAAGGTAGTGCCATCAAGCAAATCAAAATCAATAGCGAAAAAATGATTATCTCTCAGAATGAGGTAAAGATTAGACTTGGTTTCAATCAATCGATTGACATAAAGTTTGATGAAATTGGATTTGTCAATTAGGGCACACCATAGAGTGGATATAGATCTGAATCGGAGAAGAGGCTCGATGGGAAATCGAGAGAAGATGTCGGTGTGATTTCCTTCAGGAGGTGAGACATCGCATTAGGGTTTTGAGTTTGTGATGAGAGAGAGAGAGAGAGAGAGAGAGAACGAGTTATTGACAAAGATATATATATATATATATAAAAGACCTCTCTTCTCTTCGCTCTATATATATATCTGTGTGAATGAGAAGACAAAGATGATGATGAAGAAGAGAAGAAAGAAGACAGATCTGTAATGCAAGTAAGAGTGAGAAAGATAGAGGATAAAGAAAATGGGTTTGGATAAATATCATTTTGAACAGATAGAGGTGTGAATCCAAACAAATAAAAAGACAAATAGAGAGATAAAAGATTAGTGAGTTTGTAGAGACAGACAAATAGAGAGAGAGAGAGAAGAAGAAGAGAGAATTTTTTGACAGATAAAACAAAAATTTTGAACAAGTTAATTCAAAAAGATATAGTGATCGTTGAAAAGAGTATAGTAGATAATGGTTAGTTTGGTCATTTTGCAGAAACTTATCCTTATGGACTTAATATTTTAACACATGGACCTTTAGACAAAGAAAACCTAAATTTAGATTTATCACCTAAGCACCCATTAAAAAATTACTCAATTGAATGAACTAGTAAAGTAGAAAAAAAATTAAATAAATTTAAAAAAAATACAAATTCACTATAAACAATAAAAATTAACAAAAAATCACTAAAAAAAGCTAATTTCAAAGACTCACTCAAAATACATGTTTTATACAAAATAAATATTTTATACATTTTTCAACTTCAACCAACGCCTAAAGAACGGTGGTTAGCATTACTTATTTATTTATTTAATTTTTTGTAGCGACATATTAGATAAGACTTAAGACTTGGCTTTATTTGGTTTAGTTTGATTTTGTTGCGACATATTAGTATTTGGTGTCATCGATTAATAATTTTAGAGACACTAGTTAGGGCTAGTTTGGTTTGACAATTGTTTTTTAATTAATTATTTTATTTTTATTTTTACTTTTTTAAAAATACTTCATCCATACAATTTTTTTCCCATAAACTCTCGAATGATCACTACAAGAAAAGGGACTTTATAACACGGAAGCATTTGCGACGGCAACTTATCGTCCCAAAAAGTGATTTTTTGCGACGGCACCACTTGTCGTCGCAAATGAATGGGGTTTTTAGTGACGACACCCCTTCTTGTTACAAAAAAGCAACATTTTGCGATGGCAACAATTGCAAATAATATCGCATTTTTGACATAAGAACCCTCGTCACAAAGAAAGTTGTTTTTTGCGACGGCATGAACTGCAGTCGCAAATAAGAGAGTTTTTTTGCAACGGTAATATGTGTCGTCGCTAAAAAAAGAAAAGAAAAGAAAAGAAAAAGCGAGATTGTTTTGATGAGACGGCATTAGAAGTATTAGCAACGGCATTTTGCCGTTGCAAAAAACTAAACTTTTTGTAGTGTTTCACCCGTTTTTTCATCTTCCTATCTCTCTTTATCTTTCTCTCTCTCATTCATCTCTCGTATTTTTTTTTTGTTTTCACTAAATCTTTTTAATATTTTAAGTTTTTATTTTTATTTTTAAATACACCTAACATAAATACACTTAAAAAAAATATAATATTTGTGAAAAAAATCTTTAAAAAATTCTCTTTCTCTTTCTCTCTCTCTCTTTCCCACACTGTGCTCGTGTTGCTCACTCTCTTCCTCTCATCTTCTCAATTTACCAATCTCTCTCTTGATTTATCGATCTCTTTTTTTTTTTTTTTTTCTCTCTCTCTCTCTCTCTCTCTCTCTTTTTCAATCGTTTTTCTCTCATTTCTCTTAATCACTAGTCGAAAGAGAAAAAAGTCAAAAAATGAAATGGGCCTCTCTCTCTCTCTCGCTCATCTCTCTTCTTTCTCTCTCATCTCTTTCTCTCTCTCACTCATCACTCTTCTCTTTGGCTCGCTCATTTCTTTACGCTCTCTATCTCTCTTGCTCACCTTTCTTCTTTCTCTCTCTCTCTCTCTTTCTATGTCTCTATCTATATCTCTTGTTCATATCTTTTTGCTATCTTTCTCTCTCTCTCTCTCTCTTTGTCTATCTTTTACTTATCTTGTTTCTCTTTCTCTCTCACTCATTACTCTTCTCTCTAGCTCTCTGATCTCTCTTGCTCATCTTTTTTCTCTCTTTCTCTCTCTATATATATATATATATCTTGTTCATCTCTTTTCTTTGTCTTTCTCTCTCTCTCTCTCTTTTCTCTGTGTCTCTCGCTCATCTCTCTTCTTTCTCTCATCTCTCTTCTTTATCTCTCTCACTCTCTCTTACTCATCTCTCTTCTCTATTTTTTTGTCTCTCTCTCTATATATATATATATATCTCGTTCATCTCTTTTCTTTTTCTCTCTCTCTCTCTCTTATTGATCATCTCTTGTTTCTTTTTCTTTTTCTATTTCTTTCTCTTCCTAGCTTTCATTGCGTAACAAAATGGACACGGAGGTTTTTGGCAAAAAAATAAGTTTTTTTTTTTTTTTCGACGGCAACCTTCCCTCGTGGCAAATAAAGGTTATCGGCGATAGCAATACCCCCGTTGCAAATAAAAAAAAATTACTCCCTCCATCCCAAAATATTAGTCCCTTTCCAAAAATCAAGAAATAAAATAATATGAATTTATTATTTTTCCCTTCTTTTAAATTCATTAATTATACAAAAAGTACAATTATTACAATTGATATTCTAAAAAAAATATAATATCAAAAGGTAATTTTGAAAAATTAATATTTTAAAATATAATAATTGTACTATCGAAAAAAGTGTGTTTTAAGAAAGAGACCATTATTTTGGAATGGAGAGAGTGGTTAAACGCCATCGTTTCATTGTTCAGGGCTTGTTTGGTGATCATTTCGTTTTCAGTTTTCAATTTATATTTACAAAAATTTTAAAAATTGTCATAAAAATTTGTTTGATAATTTTTTTGGTTCATAAATAGTTGTTTCAGTTTATGAATTTGAGGAAAAAATGTAAACTCAAAAAATAAGTTTACGTTGGTTTTTAAATAGAAATTTAAAATTTTGACTAACAATTTTTTTTTCAAAATTTTTTTTTTTCAATTATTTTGTGACGGTTATACTTGACGTCGCAAAAAAGAAAAAAAAAAAAAAAACTCAAAATCTTATTCGCGCTCGTTCCCCTTTCCCTCAACAGAAAATCCCCAAATCTCAAATCCCTAATCTTTTGAACCAAATATCCCATCTCTCTCTTGTAAGAATTTATTTTTTATTATGCTGTCATTGACTATATTTTGTTTGGTTTGTGAAAAACGGGTTGAAAGTGATTTAGACAGATTGACTGGTATGAGCCCAAAATTATTATTATGATCCATAAAGTTTTGGGCCATGGTCCATCTTGGTATGTTTATTATTTTATATGTGGATATGTGATATGGAGGTGTAAGGCATGTTTTAAGTTACTTGGGTTCCTTAATGGGAGGGCCCAGTAATTATTTTATTGAGGCCCAGTCCCCTCTCCTATCCTTATTAGGGTTTACATATATATATATATATATATATGTATATGTAGATCAAAGGGTTGTCAGTCCCATTGAAAGACAACATAAAGATTAGGAGAAGAAGGGGAAGAGCTGGTGCTAAGGTTTTCCGATTGTGAATACCATTTTCTTTCAAAGAAGTAAAACTCAAGATAATGATGGAATCAAACGGTATGTATCTAAGGTTATATTTTAGTAGTTAATTATATTCATAGTGTTTTGATTTCTAGTATTTAGATCCTATAATCTTACATCTCTCTCTCTCTCTCTCTCTCTCTCTCTCTCTCTCTCTCTCTCTCGTGCGACTGTTTGCATGGCAGATGACGGCATCAAGCGACACAGCAACAGCGTGAGACGGCATTGAGCAGCGGCAGACGACAGCATCGAGCGAGCAGCGTGAGACGACAAGCAGTGGCAGACGATGGTGGTCTAGTGTTTGGTTGGTGATTGTGAGTTTTCTTTCTCATTCATAGTTCTTTAATCTCCCTGAAATATTTGCCCTTTTTTTGTGGATTAGGTCTCTGAGATCGCTGTTAAGCTTTTGTATTTGATTTGTTGAAATTCATTCCATGGTTTTAGCTATTTTATTTACATTTCTGCCTCTATTTGCTCATACTTGCATGTAGGTATTTTATTTGGTTATCATTTTAGTAATTTGAGCTAGATATGTTCATTTGACATATTTATAAATGTTCTTTCTAAGGAAACTGTGTCTTGTTTGTGAATACTCACTCAAACTTGAGTCACAAAACATGTGTTTGTAATTGGTAGTGAGTACTTCAGAAAGAATAAATAAATAAATAAATAAGAGTTATTTATTTATTTTATATCATATGTATGAAAAATGCTTAAGACCCCTAAAGTTTCACACTAGATTTTCCCTAATGAGGTGGATTGTTGTATGTTTATTATTGATTTGTTTAGGTATCAATCAACCAACTAAAGCTAATACCAAACCCCTTGTCAGGTTAGGATGGGGATGGGTGAAATTAGGCATCCTGTTTTAGGAGTCTCTAGTTTTACTTGTGTATATAAATTATTATCTATTTGGTCATTTGAGCTATAGATATGTCCTTTTGACATATAAAATGTACTCTTAAAGGCTATCACTCAAAATTTTACCCAAATTTGAGTGAAAACTTTATTTAGTATGAACCACTCCACCGGACAAACTCGTATTTAAGCATAAATTTGAGACCCAAAATATTTCCATGAAAATTGAGTAAAACTCAATTTGTATAAGTTTAGGTCAGTGAGTGGAGGCTGTTTTAAGTGATTTTTATCCAAATTTAAGTTTGATATATAGTATGGAGTCAAGGATTGGAGATACCCTGAGGAAACTGTCATGTTTGTGAATATTCTCTTATCTCTCACAAACTTAAGTCTCAAATATATGTGTATGTAATTGGTAGCAAGTACTTCAGAAATAAGAAAAAATGGTATTTTATATATTATATTATAAAATATACATAAATTCATTTATTGTACATTGAAAATAAAATGGAGTGATCTCTTTTTGCTCCCTTCTACCCTATATCTCTGCTTGTTTGCTTTTGATATGAAATGAAAGTACATGGTAAATATAGGAACATTACTCTTATTGCGTCATTTTCTCCTGTGGTTGAAGAAAACTCATTAAGAAATTTTTAATTCTAATTTTTTTGTCTTTTCAAATTCATAAGCATAAAGGGAAATTTATAAGGGATAATTTTAATCTAATTTTTTTATCTTTTCAAATTCATAAACTCATCAAGAAATTTTTAATTCTAATGACTAAGGGATAATTTTCTTTGTAAAATGATTTTAGCATCTCTTCTTTTGCTTTTCTCATTTCATATTTACAAAACAGTTCATCCCTAAGGAGGTTTAATTAATAACATATCAGTTAACCACTAATTGTTAGTTCCTGGATTCTTCATGCGTGGGTGTGCCACTCCCACTTAGAGGCCGTTTACAACAGGATGACATATATGTGCTTATTATAAAAAATGCTTAAAAATAGATTAGCAGAATGAGATGGAATTCTCCAAATACTATTGTTGATGAGATATGTAATGAGCAGAAAATTTAACGTTGATTGCTATATCTGAAAGATACAAATTTGACGATATTAAATTTTCAATAAATTTTAGAGGACTTGGATATAACACATGATTTGTAGCTAAAAGATGGAAAGAATATTACTTCAATCACCATCGGAGAGCAAGAATTCTTAGATAGATCCACGAAAATAGCATTAAATGAAGCAAATCCATTACATACGAAAGCTCCACGAAAATAGTATTAAATTTCCATTGCATTATGCTTGAGTCTTGACTGTAAAGTGACTGATAGTTCTTTGATCCAGGAACCACTTCATGATATTGTGGGTTTTAGAAAAGAAGCAGATGGAATCAGAATTGATGTAGCTCTTCAGTGGTGAGCAATTATTTCTTTCTTTCTTCTTGTTACATTTTTTTTCCATGAATCTCTTGACAATTTCTTCTTTCAAATTTATTTATTTTGGTCAATCCACAAGAAAATACAAAGACCACTTCAATAGATTCAGTCCATGTGTCACTCTTGCAATTGTAAGAATCTGAGTTCCTAGCTTGATTTCCAAAAGTGGCTCTTGCAATTGTAAAAAGGCTATATTATTAAGGGAGGGTTGTATAACTTGACCACCTGATTTTGGTGATGAGTTTTCATAATTTTCCCTACGTGAGAGTCATAATAATTGCTGCTTAATTAATATGGAAGCTACTCTACTTTCTTTGTATGGGGCTACATGCTTAGCTCAACGGCATCTTGACTCTTGAAGTCATTGTTTTTTAGGTTATTTATAAGATATCATCAAGAGCATGATTTGAAAAGGTTCTAAACATGAAAATTTGAATTTGCCATCTTAGAATGCAATTAGTAAATCTAGTTCCAGCTATATATGGTTGGCTGTGTGAATTATGTTTCATAATTTTGCATCTAAAAGACAATAATGCCTTTGAACCCTTTCAGAACCACATTTGTGCAATTTTCCCCTTTTATTCTTGTTAGGCTATTGCACATCACAACTATGACCGAAGTATCTTGAGGGATAATCTTGACATGCTATAATCTAAAGTAATATATGGGTAAGAAGATTGGGTAACTGAGCAAACATGGTTATGAATTTAATTGCAATTTAATTGCAGTTAGAGCTAGATTTCACTTTAGACAAACTAGTTGAAACTTAGAATTCGAGGTGTTGACGCCCCAAAATCACCAAACGGCGTCGGAGTAGCACGAAAGTTGGCACACACGACCGCCTAGGCACGAGAGACTTGTGGGAGTAGACGGGACTCGAATCGGGTTCCCAGTTTGGAAGTTAGAGCTGAATTTCACTTTAGACAAACTAGTTTCTTAAGAAACTTAGAATTCGAGGTGTTAACGCCCCAAAATCACCAAACGGCATCGGAGTAACACAAAACTTAACACACACGACTGTCTAGGCACGAGAGACATGTGGGAGGAGACGGGACTCGAATTGGATTCCCGGTTTGGGAGTTAGAGCCAGATTTCACTCTAGACAAACTAGTTTTTTAAGAAACTTAGAATTCGAGGTGTTGACGCCTCAAAATTACCAAACGGCGTCGGATTAGCACGAAACTTGCCATACACGACCGCCTAGGCATGAGAGAGTTATGGAAGAAGACGGGACTCAAATCGGGTTCTCGGTTTGGGAGTTAGAGCCGGATTTCACTCTAAACAAACTAGTTTCTTAAGAAACTTAGAATTTGAGGTGTTCACACCCCAAAATCACCAAACGGCGTCGGAGTATCACAAAACTTGGCACACACATGACCACCTAGGCACGAGAGACTTGTCGGAAAAAACGGGACTCGAATTGGATTTTCGGTTTGGGAGTTAGAGTCAGATTTCACTCTATACAAATTAGTTTCTTAAGAAACTTAGAATTCGAGATGTTAACGTCCCAAAATCACCAAATAGTGTCGGAGTAGCATGAAACTTGGCACACACGACCGCCTAGGCACGAGAGACTTGTGGGAGAAGACGGGACTTGAATCGGATTTTCGGTTTGGGAGTTAGAGTCGGATTTCACTCTAGACAAACTAGTTGAAACTTAGAATTCAAGGTATTGACGCCCCAAAATCACCAAACGGCGTCAGAGTAGCACGAAGCTTGGCACAAACGACCACCTAGGCACGAGAGACTTATGGGAGAAGACGAAACTCGAATCGGGTTCCCGGTTTGGGAGTTAGAGCCGGATTTCATTTTCGACAAATTAGTTTTTTAAGAAACTTAGAATTCGAGGTGTTAACGCCCCAAAATCACCAAACAGCGTCAAAGTAGCACGAAACTTGGCACACACAACCGCCTAGGCACGAGAGACTTGTGGTGGAAGACGAGACTCAAATCGGATTCTCGATTTGGGAGTTAGAGCCGGATTTTACTCTAGACAAGCTAATTTCTTAAGAAACTTAGGGTGTGTTTGGTTTGTATTTGTAGAGTAGTTTTTCAAATACAAAGTACGAAAACTTGTTTGGTTTGCCTTTTTTCAAAAATGGTTTCGGAAAATTGTTTTGGGGAGAGAGTTTTAAAAAAAGTGATTGATTTGATGTGTATGAGAGAGAGAATGATTTTGGAAAGTAGGTAACCAAACAAAATTTTGAGATTTTTTTTTGAAAAAATTTGTTTGGTTTGATTACTCTTAAAAATTTGTTTGTAGAGAATTTTTCCCAAAAATTTTTCTAAAAAACAAACCAAACAAGGCCTTAGAATTCGAGGTGTTGACGCCCCAAAATCACCAAATGGCGTCGGATTAGCACGAAACTTGGCACACATGACCACCTTGGCACGAGAGAGTTGTGGGAGAAGACGAGACTCGAATGGGGTTCCCAGTTTGGGAGTTAGAGCCTGATTTCACTCTAAACAAACTAGTTTCTTAAGAAACTTAGAATTCGAGGTGTTAACGCCCCAAAATCACCAAACGGCGTCGGAGTAGCATGAAACTTCGCACACACGACCGCCTAGGCACGAGAGACTTGTGGGAGAAGATGAGACTCGAATTGGATTCCTGGTTTGGGAGTTAGAACTAGATTTCACTCTACATAAATTAGTTTCTTAAGAAACTTAGAATTCGAGGCGTTGATGCCCCAAAATCACCAAACGGCGTCGGAGTAGCACAAAACTTGGCATACACGACCGCCTAGGCATGAGAGACTTGTGGGAGAAGACGAGACTCAAATTGGGTTCTCAATTTGGCAGTTAGAGCCGGATTTCACGCTAGACAAACTAGTTCCTTAAGAAACTTAGAATTCGAGATGTTGACGCACCAAAACTACTAAACGACGTCAGATTAACACGAAACTTGGCACACACGACCGCCTAGGCATATGAGACTTGTGGAAGAGGACGAGACTCGAATCGCGTTCTCGGTTTGGGAGTTAGAGTCGGATTTCGGTCTAGGCAAAATTATTTACTTATCTTTATAATTGTATAGTAGTTAAATTTTTATATTTTTTTGTAATTAATATATTAACACATAATTATATTGTCACTAATTATTTTTATTTTTTATTTTTAGATATTTCCCAAGTAGGAGTTTGCTTCTCGTGGAATGCATGCCTGTGAAAAAGGTGACTAACTTTTGTTTTTGTTACCTATGGAGAATGATGAGGAAAACTTTTAATTTTTGTTTACGTTATTTTGAATTATGAACAACTTTATGTATTTAAACATTATATATGTATTATGGAACATTATGTAGTGGGATAATTTTGTTGATGTGTAGTTATGGATGCAAGAATGTTTTTATTATGAATAAATTATTATTTCTATACATGAATTTTTATATTATTATGTAATTATTGGTTTTTTTTTCAATTGTTTTTTTATTTGATACAGGTAATTTTAATATTTTTAATAATTATATTGTAGGATTTTTTATATTTTTTATTTTTTTTGCTACGGCACCACACCGTCGCAAAAAAAAAAAAAAAGAAGGTAATTTTAATATTTTTAATAATTATATTGCAGTTTTTTTTTTTTTTTTTTTTGCAACGGCGCTACACCATCGCAAAAAAAAAAAAAAAAAAAAATTCTGACAGCATTAGTTGCCGTCTTAAATAAGACTTTTAGCGATGGTAAAACAATGCTGTCGCAAAAGTTCTCACTTTTTTATATATTATTAGTAACAGTAAAATGCCGTCGCAAAAAGCAACAATTGTCGTTGCAAAAAAAGGGCAAAAGTTTTTTCAACGCCCTCTATTGTGACCTCCCCTTTGCCGTCGCTAAAAGTCATTTGCCGTCGCGAAATTTTTTTTTGAGACGGCATTAAGAGTATTAGCGACGGCATTTTGCCGTCGCAAAAACTTGAATTTTTTGTAGTGGATGTTGCAAGAAAAGGATAAATTAATGACCCACGTTCCTACACTGTTGTTTTCTCTCAAAACCTTCCAACCAATCTTGTCACGTCATTGGGGCGTTTGTGGGAGAGGATTTTGTATGGACGTAGCACTATTTTTTTTTTTTTTTTTGGATTTTTAGTTTAAGATCCCTAGTAATATTTTTTTTAGAAAGATAAAGACAATAAATTTTCTATATTAGTGGTCCTACAAAACTCAAGGTGACAAAAATACCCCCACTACACTTTTTTAACTATTTGAAAATTTGAAAATTCTATAACCTTTTATCTAGATCTCAGTTTTTTATAAAATTTATATTTTTGGAATCTTTTCATCAAGATCTGTAAAATAAGATTAATGATGGATACAAAATTTTAAAAAGACAAATCGGTGAAATTTCGGTTGGTCATTGAAATTTCGAAAACTAAGTCACTCTAAGTCAGTGAAATTTCAATGACCAAGTGTAACAACCACTACCTTAATAACTTGCTAAATTATGTGATTAGTCTTGATTATGTGTTCTATGTTAATTATGTGCCATGTGTTATTTGTCTTATAGTTCTATGAACAGATGCATGATGAATATGAATAAACCTATCTACATCAGTAAACCATAAGGTTAGAATTTAATATTTTAAATAAGAAATTAGAGACTGATTCATCGTAGTATGTTTCAAGTTGGTGCAAAGAAAATTAGATTATGATGGTAATTAAGTGAACTTGGTTATGAATTTAAACTTGGAATTAATTAAGAATTATAGCAATGAGTTAGTCAATTAATAAAATAAAATAAAACAAAAAGGAAATAAGATTTGGTAGCTTTTGTGGAGAAATTAAGAGGGAGTTCTAGAGACTAAGAGAGAGAGAAAGAGAGAACCCTAGAGTTCAAGAAGAAGAAGAAATGAGGATTTAAGGAAATCTTCACAAATTCAACTATCTGAGGTAAGAATCCTCCTCTAATTTCTTGAATCTAAGTTGTATAACTCATGAAATCATAGAATCTAAGTTGAATGCATTGGGCCATATGAAATCATTGAGAAGATTAATCTGGTAGCGTACCAACTGGCTCTTCCTCCTAATATAGAGCATATGCATAACATGTTTCATGCTTCAATATTATGGGATTATCTCTGGGATCCTTTTCATGTTATTGGGCCTACCCATGTACTTTTGAGTGATGATTATAGGTATGAAGAATGGCCCATTCAGCTTGTTAACTGCCGGATCAAGAAATAGAAAAATAAGGAAATCTCATTAGTGAAAGTATATTGGCAAAATCACGGTGGCGTTTATGCAACCTGGGAAAGGGAAGATGATATGAAGAAAAGATATCCTGAGTTTTTTCTTGTAGACCTTGTATTCTTCTCAGATAAAGGTAATTAAGTTTGGAGGACCAAACATTCTAAAGGGAAGAGAATGTAACAACCACTACCTTAATTACTTGATAAATTATGTGAATAGTTTTGATTATGTGTTCTATGTCAATTATGTGCCATGTGTTATTTGTCTTGTAGTTCTATAAATAGATGCATGGTGAATAAGAATAAACCTGTTTGAATTAGTAAATCATGAGGTTAGAATTTAATATTTGGAATAAGAAATTAGAGCATGATTCATCATAGTATGTTTGAATTTAGTCCAAAGAAAATTAGATTATGAAGGTAATTAAGTGAACTTGGTTATGAATTTAAACTTGGAATTAATTAAGAATTATAGAAATGAGTTAGTCAACTAATAATAAAAAAAGGAAATAAGATTTAGTGGGTTTTGTAGAGAAATTGAGAGAGTTCTAGAGACTAAAAGACTAAGAGAGAGAGAGAGAGAGAGAGAGAGAGAGAGAGAGAACCCTAGAGCTTAAGAAGAAGAATAAAGGGGGATTTGAGCAAATCTTCACAAATTCAGCTATCTAAGGGAAGAATCCTCCTCTAATTTCTTGAATCTAAGTTGTATTACCCATGAAATCATAGAATCAAAGTTGAATTAAGGAATTGGGTGGTGTAAGTTGATGTTAAGAACCCTAACGGGAAGAATTGTAAGAAATAGCTTAGGATGTTGTCATGCAAGGCATTCTTCATGTTCAATCACTTGTTTCTTGCATGATTTTTGAAATGAGAAGGAACTTCCATGCATTTTGAAGGTTTGGAACTTAAATTTACATATATTATGATTTTATCATTTTTATGTTAGATTTTGATCTTTTACTTGGAACTTTGGGTTTTGATTTGAACTTATGATTTCTATTTGAAGTTAGGTTGTCAAAGTCAAGTTGTTCTTGTGAATTTTGGGGCTTGAAATGCATGAAAATGGAGTTGGTGTTTGAAAAGCTTGGGTTTCAAATACATAGCAGATTTTCAACTGTAACTCCATCCATACCGCTCGAGTAGCCTGGGCCACCGCATGAACTGCCAGCCTTCCTCTGCTTAAAAATGTATTCTACTTTGGTGCCGCTAGTGTGACCAAGGCCACTGCATAAGCGGCTAGGCCACCACAAGTGCGGCCAACAGGGAAGGCTTGGTTTTGTTTGTTTGTTTGCTTATTTGTTTGTTTGTTTTGTTTTGTTTTTTTTTTTTTCATTTTTTTGAGTTTCGGGCCTCCGTTTGCATAGTTTTCAAGTGTTTTTCATATGCATATGCATGTCATGAACACAAAAGAAAGAGAAAGAACACATAGGAATGGTTTAGGGAGTAAGTAACGAATAGGTTATAAACCGATTGAATAGATGGAATGTATTTTGAACTGTTGTGCTTGCATGTGTCTGTGTAAGTCAAACATCGCGTCCTAACCACGTGTTTCAAGGAGCCTACTGTAAGTAACAATGTTGTAAAGCTATGTTCAAGTTCTAATTATTTTCTGAATGATATTATTAAGTTCTGTTTCTGAAACGATACTATTTACTGAATGAATGATTGTCTTGTTTTATGAACTATATTCGTGGCATCTATAGCATTTGTTGCTGTTACTATTCACTATTATTGTTACAGAGATGTTTGTCAGTTCTAATTTTTGGAACTTTTGTTTATTAGATTGATGGCCATCATATATGACTGTTCAGTCTTTATGACTTATTGTACTGTTCTGCTATTGGATGTATCATGTATGGCTGTTGTCATGTCATTATGACTCTAAAATGTATGGAATACTACTTTGTGAAACTGACTGTTTGAAATTTTAATGAGGACATTATTCATAAACCCTTTACGTAATTGTTATTCATTGGGCTCTAGCTAACCGTTTTATATATGTATGTAGGTGACCAAGCTCAAGACCGGACTTAATGGCGTTGACCTACCCTCTGTTTTGTGAAGCCAATTGTTGTGCCTCACTTCGAGGTTCCTTTTGGTCAAGCTCTAAGGCTTTTAGGTGATGCGGAATTCACCCTTTTGACATTATCATCAACTGTAATAGCTTTGTTTGAAGGCCTTTTTGTTTGATTGGTTTTATTATTGGGATTTACTCCCTAATTGAAGTTTTCTTTTGTACATAAGCTTGACATGGTCTATCGTGAATGTGTTTTATATATGTATATGAACGTTCATTTTGTTTCATTTAAGTCTTACAACTCATTGGACATTATAGTTTATTAATTATTGGCTTTCTCCAATCCCTATTACTGTATTACTGTTAAGTAGGCTGTTGATAATCTCAGATTACTGGCCAGTCACCCCTTTAATCCCTTGGGGTGGGGGTTGGGTCGTGACACCAAGTCACTGTTGGTTAGTGAAATTTCGATGACCAAGTCTATAAGTTAGTGAAATTTCATGAATTTTTTCTTTAGAATTTCATATTACTCATTGATATTGTTTGAAAGATATTGACAATAGGATTTTAAAAATATAAATTTTACAAAAAATGGAGATGTAAATCCAAACTTGTTTAAATTCTAAAATTTTGAAATCACTTAAATAATGTAAAAAGTCAGAGGATACAGAGAAACAGTGTTGTGAAATAAACAACTAGGATTTTAAGATTATGAGGATATTTTGGATCATATTTGTTAAAATTTGTCTTTATCACTTTAAGATTTCAAATCTCAAGAACTTTAACTAGGAAGCAAATTATTGGTGTCCTTAAACTCTTATACAAACTTATAGAATGATGTTCATTTTTAGGCCTACCAAAATATAAGACCCTAGAAATTTTAAAAATAGATTTTTTTTTTTTTTTTTTTTTTGGGAAAAAATCCACTAAAAAAATAACTTTTTTGGGTGTTCTATTAGCAATTGTATTAAAAAAAAAAAAAGGAAAAAAAAAAAAAGAAGAAGAAGAAGCTTTACATTCTTCTAAACTAGGATGACTTGAAAAAAAAAAAAAAAAAAAAAAAAGGTTGACACAAAACTTAAAAAATTCAACAAATGAAAAAAAAAAGTTTCTTTATCAAATAAAACCTTAACTACATTTTTTCACTATATTTACAATGGTATGACTATTAAAATAAAAAGTTAATAATCATAAAGTAAAAATCAAAAGTACTACTCCTCCAATCAGTAGACTTATTTAAATTATTTTTACATTATAAAAATCAAAAGTAATACATTATAAGCAAAACCTGTATCAAATAGTCTGATACAAATTCTTAAATTAAAAAAATTATAAGCAACTCAGATAAATTATACCAAACAATTTCGGTATGCCCCACTGTTGAGTGAAATTAATCACCATTGTAAAGAATTTAGATCTTCTTTAATGCACTTTATGTTGTGTAATTTTTAGTGTTTTAAAATAAATGAGCAATATTAAAAATTATATTGTTTTAGTATTTTCCTTCTAGTCTGAATGAAAATACAAAAACGACGTCATTTTTAACTTGAAATATTAACTCTTGGTTCTGCTCTTTTTTTGATGTGACGTATCCTCACTTAAATCATTATAAATTACACTATAGGATTACAAATGATCCAAATTCCATTGTAAATAAGAAATAGAAAAGAAAAAATTACAAGCCAATTATAAAATAATTACATCATAGATAAAATCTTTTTTATGCAAGATATATCGAAAAAATTTGCACGAAACACAAAAATAAATTTACATCATATCACAAACAACTTACAATGTGGTACAAATAAAATTATTTCTCCATTATTCTACTGAAAAATAACTTCCCATTAAAGAGAATGGTGTGCTTGAAGTTATATCCGTAACTGTAACTGTCGTCAATTGACAAACAAAACAAATGGGACCACTTTACAGCTTTCCTTCCTAACGTTACACTCACATTTATCCAAGTTGGCTTTTGCCTCCTTTTGTGTGTACTAAAAACACTCCCTCCCTCGACTCAAGGGTGGGTGGCAAGGGTGGGTGGCATTGTGGTTAAAGTTTGAGATTTAAGTTTTAAAGTCATAAGTTCAATTTCTTTTTTTTTGGGCCAATCTCTTGGGCGAAACACAGTTGGTTAGGAGGTTAGACCTCAAGTTGTCTAATCAGCACTTGGTGTGGATTCAATGCTCCTTCGCTGTGCGAGTCCTGACTTAAGCGGAACTTGTCTTGGGAGTTCGGAGCAAGTTCTCAGGTTATAGTCTCCTCGCTCGGAACAACTAACAGGATACCCTAGTGATCTCTACAAGGGGCGCTGCCTTCGACTTGCGGGAGGGTAGGGAGGATTTTCCTGTAACCAAAAAAAAAAAAAAAAAACACTATCTCAAAATTCATAAATTACAAAATTTAGAGGAAATTGTTACTTATAATATGTTAACAAAATATACATACATACTTGCATATATATATATATATATATTTTTTTTTTCATTGTCATCTCATTCTCCATTTTATTTTTATTATCCAAATTTTAAAATTTAACCTTCAATTAATTAATCAAAAATCTCTTCCTCCTAACTTCAAAGGCAAAATGGTCTTTTTATATAATTATGTATATTAAAATCTGATCATACAACTAAACTCTAATCTTTCTTCTGAAATTTCGAAAACAAAACCCTAGAGCACGTAGCCTAGATCTATGCTTGAAATAGGGAACAAATTAACTAATCTGATTGCTCATCAATCGGAAGGACCCTTCGATGATAAAATCAGTAATCAAACCTTTCAAGATAATTTGACAAAGTAACAGTAAACTCAGGTAATAACTCACATACATTAAACCTACGAGATGCACAAGGATGTGGGGATATATTTCTGAGTACCAACACGTGGCATGGTGACGCTGACGTGTCAGCTGAGGTGCCATGTGTCGTGGTAGTTATGCCGAGGTAATCACGGAGTTGCCGAGGCTATCTTCGAAGATATCGGAATCCAGGATAAACGGATAAAGGACAGGAGTCCTAGATTGGGAAAAGACTTCAGTCTGGGTAAAGATGAAACTCTTAGAGAGTTTATCCTAATTTCACTGGGAGTTCCAGACTAGCAATAATCCTGAGTCCATTGGAGTTAGGCTCCTATTGGGACTAGGATTGTATTGGTTATAAAAGAAAGGCACCCCCATGGGTCTAAGGTATGTTTTTAATACTCAAGCTTGTGAGTTGAATACTTAATTATCTTTGAGAGATATACCGACTTGATCGTCGGAGTGCCCCCGGGTGGAAGAACCACCACCGGAGCCTTTTCTTCTGTGCGGAGATGACAAGGTGCCATCTATTCACGTGTTCTATAATTTGAATTACTAAGGAGGGCAGTGTGGTCAGAAAATCACTCACACAATTTGGCGCTGTCTGTGGGAAAGAAAGACGAATAGATGGCCAGTAACGCACAAAACGAAAAGGTTGGGGACGATGCTCCCACTGGGAGTGGCAGGCCTATCGATCTTGATGTCGAAGGAGACAACCACAATGAAGAAACCCGCAAACAGGGGAATGGAGGAAAAAACGTCGGCCAGGAGGGCGACATCTCAAAGAAGACGGACTAGGACAGATACTACAACGAAGATAACCTCCAGGTATGGAGGGATAGGTGCCTACGGAGGGATGAGGAAGTAAAAGATTTGGCAGACAAATTGGTAGACCTACAGTCAGTCGTCAACTTCATAATGCAAAACAATGTCATGCAGCCACCATACTCGCTGCAGGACACGCCAATTCCAGCAGTTAAAACTCAGAAGGAAGAAAGGAAAATAATTCCTGAGGCACCACAACACACTAGGAGCGAAAGACACTCTCACCCGCCTTCCAAGAAGGTTGGGCGAGAGGAACCAAGACAAGAGAAGTCCCAGAGGACGTATCATACGAAAGATCAGGAGGCAAAGAACATCGGCATATTCGAGGGCAGGCGCTCTGCTTTGACACAACCCACGGAAAAAGATCAAAACGGGCCCATCACGAGGCCGATAGTAGTGTGCCGAAGAGACTGAAGTCCAAAGATAGCCGGGCTCCAGGGAGGAGTAAAGAAGACTTGAGAAACTACCTCAAGAGGAAGGAACAGAACGCTGAAGCCGAGGTAACCTCACCCGTCAAGTCGAGGACACCGTTCTCGGTGGAACTGGATAAATTTGAAGCACCGAAAAGATTCAGTATGCCGAGGTTTCAAATATACGATGGTAAGTCGGACCCTAACTTCCACATTGGATTATTTTTGAACTCAATGGCCTTTGTCTAAATTGAAACGAGCCATTACTCTGCAAAGTGTTCCCTTCGTCCTTTGGGGAAATCGCATCAGATTGGTTCCACAAACTGCCGAAGGGAAGCGTAAAGACATGGGAAGGCCTGGCCGAGATGTTTATGGCCAGGTTCGTAACAAACAAGCTACAACCATTGAGGGTGGACACACTAATGGCTCTAAAGATCAGCTAGGATGAAGGCCTTAGGGCCTATGCAAAAAGATACTACGAGGTGTTCAATCGAATACTTGAGTGTAACCAGGAAGTGGCGGTTGTATCCTTCAAGAACAGCCTGAAAGATAGCTGTTCGCTACGGAAATCTTTGGCAAAGACATTTCCAAAGAGTATGGAAGAACTCATGGCAAGGATTGAAAAGTATGCTCGAGTCGAGGAGGATACATCGGCCCACAAGGAAGTCAAACAGGAAAAAGGGAACGGCTCGCCGAAGCAAAGCCGAAGTAACAACGGATTCAGCAAAACAGAGATAGAGTTAAGGGCCAAACAGACAGTGACAACCGTGTTCCGAATTCTAATTCAAAAAGTCCTAGAAAAAATTCGGAACCAGCCCTATTTTAGAACGCCAGCAAGGGAACCGGGAGAATTTATGAGAAGAAACATGGACAGACATTGTGCTTATCATAATGAAGACGGACATACAACACAGGGCTGCAGAGCCCTAAAAGCACACTTGGAAGATCTGGTAAGACAAGGCCACCTGAGAGACCTTGTCGATGAAACCAGAACAAGAGAAGAACAGACAAGACTGCCTCAGGCTCCAGCGGCCCCACCACCTCCGCAACCTCGGGCAGAAGGACCTCGGATAGTTAATGTGATTCATTCAAAAGTTAACGAGAACGAAGTCAGAGGAGAGACTCAAAGGGTAAGGCATCTGCAGCATGTCTACCAAGTCGGCGAAAAAAGACATCGGCCAGCGGAGTACCAAGGACCAATGATAGCCTTCACCGAAGCTGACCTAGAGATGGTACAACACCCACATAATGATGCCTTGGTAGTATCCCTCCAGGTTGGGAAGTGCCAAGTAAAATGCATCCTAATAGATCAAGGCAGCTCTTGTGACATCATGTACGTTAGATACTACAAGGAGCTAAGCCTTCACCCAGACGACATGGAGCAATCAAATGGCCCAATGGTCGGCTTCAATGGAACGCTGACGTGGCCACTGAACGCTACAAACTTGGAAGTACAGGCCGGCACTGAGAAGATCAAGACAGAATTCATCATGATTGATACGCTTTCTCCTTATAACATCATATTGGGAAGGCCATGGTTGCATGCAATGGGGGCAGTTCCCTCAACGTTGCATCAACTATTGCGGTTCCCAACAGAACATAGGATTGAAGAAGTCAGAGGAGACCAGCTACAGGCCAAAAATTGCTCCATGGCAGCAATGAAAACAACTTGCAACATACAAGAACCAGGGAAGGTAGAAATTGAAGATGAGGACATGGAAGTCCTAGATGATGTCGGTAAGGAGCCGGCCGAGAAGAGCGAGGAAACACTGAAGAAAATCCTCATCCAAGAGGGCGATGAAGTGCACTTCTTTCTTCTCGGCTCAGGCTTAGCCGAAGAATAAGAGAAAGAACTGGAAGCTTTTTTAAGAACAAACATAGAGGTGTTTGCCTAGACACTTTATGAAATGCCTGGCATTGACCCCGAGGTCATATGTCATAGATTGAACGTCGACAGGTCGGCTAAACTTGTAATACAGTGAGCTAGAAGACCGACGTTGATACACGTCGAAGCAGTGGAGGAAGAAGTAGGCAGACTCTTGGAAGCCAAGGCTATCAGAGAAGTCAATTATCCAACATGGCTATTAAACATTGTGGTGGTAAAAAAGAAAAACGGTAAATGGAGGGTCTGCGTAGATTTTACAAGCCTGAATAAAGCATGTCCCAAAGACAGCTTTCCTCTGCCCAAAATCGATCAATTAGTAGACGCCACATCTGGACATGGAAGGATGAGCTTCCTGGACGCTTACAGGGGGTACCACCAGATAGCCATGTACCCTCTAGATGAAGAGAAGATAGCGTTCATCACCCCAAAAGGCCTGTACTGTTACAGGGTGATACCTTTTGGGCTGAAGAACGCAGGAGCAACCTACCAAAGGCTGGTAACCAAAATGTTCAAGCACCTGATAGGCCAAACAGTAGAAGTCTACATCGATGACATGGTCGTAAAGACCAAAGAGCCTAAGAGTCATCTTGCCGACCTAAAAGAGGTATTTGAAATACTCAAAACATATCGGCTCCGACTCAACGCATCTAAATGCGCGTTTAGAGTTAGATTTGGCAAGTTTCTAGGGTACCTGGCAACAAGAAGGGGAATAGAGGCCAGCCCAGATCAGATCAAGGCCATCCTAGATCTACAGAGTCCAACATCGGCAAAACAGGTTCAAATGCTCCTTTGGCAGGTCATGACCCTAAACAGGTTCATAAGCCGAAGTTCAGACAAGTGTAAACCCTTCTTCAACCTGGTAAAAAAGACCACAGATTTCCTATGGACTGAAGAATGTGATGCCGCTTTGGCCGACCTAAAAAAGTATCTGACCATGGCCCTAGTCCTCTCAACACCTGAACCTAGAGAGGAGTTGTTTTACGTATGTCAGTGTCGAGAACTTGATGAAGTGCAGTCTTAATCCGAGAAGCGAGGGAGAAATTTGTCTATTATGTAAATAAAACCTTGGCCGACGTAGAAACAATGTATCTACTGCTAGAAAAGTTAATGCTAGCCTTAGTAATGGCTTCAAAAAAGTTGAACCACTACTTCTAGGCACACAAGATTGTAGTGCTAACAGAGCACCCACTGAAGTCCTTGTTGCAAAAAGGAGACTTAACAGGAAGAATTGCAAGGTGGGCAGTGGCCTTGGGCTAGTATGACCTGGAGTTCAGGCCCAGAACAGCAATTAAGGGCCAGGTTTTGGCCGACTTCGTGGCAGAATTCACGCCTGAATCCATCGAACATCGGGCTCCGTTGAGCCAAGATGAACGAGGTCCCAGCAAGCAGGGAGAATCCCAGCCAAAGACCAAGGAACAAAGGAAGGAAAAACTCAGACCCTGCAGCATTTACATCGGCGACTCATTCAGACTGTTTGTCGATGGAAGTTCAAACCGACTAGGAGCGGGGGCAGGAGTGCTGCTGATATCCCCAGATGGAGAAATAATAGAACAATCCATCCGTTTGGGGTTCAAGGCCTCAAACAATGAAGCAGAATACGAAGCATTAATTGCAGGACTAAAGCTGGCAGCAGCAGCAGAAGCAGATGAGGTAATAGTTTTTTGTGATTCACAGTTAATTGTTAACCAGTCAACAGGAGAATTTGCAACCAGAGACGAGAGGATGTCGGCATATGCAAAAGAAGTCATCAGATTGGCAGCCCTGTTTCAAAACTGCCGACTTCTCCAAGTAAGTCGAGATAATAATAGCCACGCCGACGCATTGGCCAACCTGGCAAGTTCAATACAGACTGGAAAAACAAGAACAATTATGATTGACTATATGTCGGGCCCGAGCATAGAACCACAGAACGCAAAGCAAGAAGCAATGTGTGTGGACATGGGGCCAAGCTAGATGGACGCAATTGTTACATTCCTGAAAGAAGGAAAGCTGCCAGAAGACCGTAAGGAGGCACGCAAAGTCAGGTTGAAGTCGGTAAGATTCAGTCTAACTGCAGACGGACATCTCTACAGAAGGTCCTTCACTAGACCCCTTTTAAGGTGCGTGCACCCTTTACAAGTTGAAGATTTTTTATATGAAATTCATGAAGGAATTTGTAGAAGCCACACTGGGGGCAGATCATTAGCCCATAGGGCCATTGCCTAGGGGTATTGGTGGCCCTACATGCAAAAAGATGCAGAAGCATACGTAAAGAAGTGCGAACAATGCCAAAGGTTTGCATCTTTGATTCATCAGCTAGCTGCTGACCTAAATCCATTAACCAGCCCTTGGCCGTTTGCCCAATGGGGCATGGATCTGGTTGGACAACTTCCCCAAGCAACTGGGCAGAGAAAATACTTGCTGGTAGCCACCCCTTGCCAAAATCCGAGATGTGGACGTCAAGAGTTTCATATGGAAAAACATTATCACCAGATTTGGCATTCCAAGAGCTATCGTTGCCGACAACGGAACGCAGTTTGACAGCAAACTTATCAAGAACTTTTGTGCGAAATTCAAGATCAAGAATTACTTTTCAACACCAAGTTTCCCCCAAAGTAATGGGCAAGCAGAAGCATCCAACAAAGTAATTTTGGATGGAATAAAGAAGAGGCTGCAGGCAGCAAAAGGAAAGTGGGTAGACGAATTGCCCAACGTACTTTGGGCATATCAGACTACGCCGAGAAGATCAATAGGGGAATCCCCCTTTGCCATGGCTTATGGCACAGAAGCAGTCATTCCACTAGAAGTCGGCATCCCAGGAATCCGAACCCAGGGAGTTGAGAATGGGACCAATGACATACTCTTAGCCCGAGATCTGGATCTTTTGGAAGAACGAAGAGAGAAGGCTACAATTTAGCTTGCAGTATACCAGCAACAGCTTGCCAGAGCTTACAACATGAAGGTCAACCCAAGAGATTTTCAAATCGGCGACCTAGTCTTGAGAAAGGTCGTCGGCAACAAGAAGGATCCCAAAGAGGGCAAGCTTGGCCCAAACTGGGAAGGACCTTACAGAATTACTTCGGTGTTAGGCAATGGAGCTTATCGGCTTGAAGACAATGAGGGCAAAGCATTGCCAAGACCCTGGAACACTTGTAATTTGAAATTTTTCTATCATTGAGATATTCATTGTATTTTGCCGACGTCATCAATAAAATCTTTACAGAATTCCCCAAGACTTATGAATGCATAATGTTATTTCTAAGTAATGAGAACCCGAGTGAAACTCAGGTTCACATTGGGGGCAGAGAGAAGGCAAAGATACAAAGTTTACCACTTGTTGAAATTTGTAGCAATTTACAAGTTGATCAAACCGATACATAGTTTACTACTTGTTGAAATTTGTAGCAATTTACAAGTTGGCCAAACCGATACATAGTTTACCACTTGTTGAAATTTGTAGCAATTTATAAGTTGGTCAAACCGATACAAAGTTTACCACTTGTTGAAATTTGTAGCAATTTACAAGTTGGTCAAACCGATACAAAGTTTACCACTTGTTGAAATTTGTAGCAATTTACAAGTTGGTCAAACCGACACAAAGTTTACCACTTGTTGAAATTTGTAGCAATTTACAAGTGGGAGTTAAGCCGAGATTATTGTTTCTCTTCACTTGTTGAAATTTGTAGCAATTTACAAGTCGAAGTGAAGCCGATGTTATTACTTACAGACTTATGGCAATCTACTGGTTGGCTAAACCAAAAAAAAATGCTTAACACTTGTTGAAATTTGTAGCAATTTACAAGTTGAAGTTAAGCCGACATATGATCATTTGTTAAAATTTGCAGCAATTTACAGGTTGAGGTAAAAGCTAAGTATATTGTTTAAATCCTTGTTGAAATTTGTAGCAATTTACAAGTAGATCACTGTTTAACACTTGTTATAACTTGAGAAAAGTTTACTGTATATGTTAGTCCTTGTTGAAATTTGTAGCAATTTACAAGTAGGTTAGAGTGAAATTACTATTTACACATTTGTTGCAACTTGAGAAAAGTTTGCAAAATTTACATTGAAAAGTATATGTTTTCTACTTGTTGAAATTTATGAAAAGATTGCAGGTTAGTATCTTGCCGAAGTAAAACTTGCAGTTATTATACCCGAGGTATGGAACCCCGAGAAGATTGTGCAAAGGAAGAATTATGTAAATCATACAGAATATTCTAAGTATAGAACCATACAGAAGCAATAAAGAGAAATTAAAGGCTAAAGCATTCAGAGAAAAACAGTTGCAGTTGTATATAATGAAGGCACTATGGCCTAGCAAAAGTAAAATTGTTCACAAGTAGCAAAGAAAGGCACATCGGCCATAAGAGGAAGCTTACATTGTTCAGAAAAAAAAAAAAGTACAAAAGACATCAAGTTATGATTCTTCAGCTTCAGGAGAGATTTGGGTCTGGACCTCGACTGATTCTTTGAGAACTACCTCGGCAGACTCTTTGGGAACTACCTCGGCGGATTCCTAAGGAACTACTTCGGCAGCCTTTTCTGTAGCCAGCTCGGCGTCAATCTCAGCAAGTGTTTTATTAAAACTTCTTTCAGCTAGAAGAAGGTCGGAAGATAAACTCCCTATATCCGCCTCCTTAGTAACCTCCTCAATCTCCTCATCTTGGGTTAAGTCCAGGATTGGGTCAATCTGAGGAGGAGACTTAACCTCAATAGCATCCCTAGATTTCTTCACCAAGGCCTCGACATCGTTGTTATCTTCACCCTCAGACTCAGACTCAGAATCTTCCTCAGCCTGACTTGGAGGTGGAGGAGGAGGAAATGGAAGAGGAATAGCATCAACATTGCGAAAAGGCGAGTTAGCAGGGAGTTCAAGCTTTTTTATCAGGGACATCCAACCAAGGAAGAATCCCCTGTTGCATGCCTGTCTGACCTGAAGCTTGTAGTCCTCCGTGACGTCAGTTATGCCCTGAGAATAGGCCTTTTCATCGGCCTCTTTGATTTCAGCGTCTTTAGTAGCCAGGGCCTATTGGAGCTCTTTTTCAGCTTGGGCCATTTTTTCCTCGGCCTCTCGTTTTTTAGCCTCGGCAACTTTCTTGATAACCTCAGCAGCTTCAGCCTTCTCTTCGGCTAATGTTTGGGCTTTAGTGATAGCCTCGGCCTGATCTTCTAACTTCTTCATTTTTTATTGAAGGCCTTTATTCATCTTTTGAAGGGCTGAAAACTCCTTCTTCAAGTCGGACAACTTCTCCCTAGTCTCAAAAGATTGCATGGAGAAGGAATAAGCATGCTGAACAGCCTGCAAGAATACAAAACAAAAGAAATTTTTTACAAAATTTCACAAGTACGAAAAGATGAGGAAAAGACAAACTACCAAGTGAAGACACTTACTTGAACACAGCGTTGGAGCATAAACGCATAATTTTCATACTCACTCATTTCGGCGTTCTTTTCCAGATCGCATGGGAGAAGAAGGGCTGTACTGAGTGCAACGCCGATGTTTATGTCATCAGCGTTATCACTCGCCAAAACAGGCTTATTCTCCAAAGTAATCGATGGCGTCCAGGGGACATTTGGTACTTTGGATTTTGAGGACGTTGCAGAGGAGGACCTCGGCCTCTTTGATTTTGAAGACTCTAATAGCTGGGTCTCTGCGTGCCGCTTCCCAGCAGAGGGTTGGGATTTGCTGTTTTCAGCCAATTTAGAGATGGACTGGGCATCCTCAGCCTCAACTTCAGCATCCTTGGCCTTAGGCTGGGCCTTCTTGGTTCTCTTTGGCTTTGGCGGGGGCATAGTTTGGGTCGGAACAGCATTAACGTCGGTTGGGAGGTCGGCTAGAAGATCTTGGGCGACAGGCTTTGGGCGAACCATTTTGACAGTTTTAACAAGTCTACGCCGGCGTTTGCGTTCGGGTATTGGTATTAAGTATGGGGCAGAAGTTGATGGTTGATCGGCTAGATCCGATGTTGGCCCTTGATCTGTTCGGGATGTAGAAGCGGTTAGAGTTGTAGCAGTAGGGAGAGAAAGACTTTTCTTCTTTGATCTCGGAACGTCGGGTAAAGTTGACTTGTATGTTGGAATAAAATTGAGAAGAAGAGGCGCTTTTCTCTTGTGAACTGGCAAGTCCAGCAGTTTTTTTAGGTCCTTATTGGGAACATAAGATTGGCAAAAAATTTTCGTTGGCTTGCGAACGTTTGCAAAAAGAGAACAAGACATTATAAACAAATCGAATACTGGAGACTTGAAAAAAAAAAAAAAAAAAAAAAAAAAAAAAACTGGCATTGGGCTCTTACCCTTGCCCTCTTTAACTGTTCGAGGAAGAGGGTAAAGATGAACATCCTCGTCTAGGCCAAACTCCCAATTTTCAGAAACAATAAGATAGTCATCTCTAGCCCCTTTGTTGGAGTCTGGGAGGTCGGCTACAATTTTGAATTCAGTGGACCTCGGCTTGAGGTAATACACGTAACCTTTTTCTTTCAGGTTAAGGGCGCACATAGTATAACAGTATTGGATATCGGCGAGAGTGATCCTAACATTCTCCTGCCGAGCTAAGGCTATGATACCATTAAGCACTCTATGGGAGTTGATGGTGAGTTGCATAGGGTTCAAGGTGTAGTAGTGAAGGACTTCACGAAAAAGGGGATTTAGTAGGAGCCGAAGTCCACATTCAACGAAAGCAACAATGGGAAAAGGCATTGTATCATCCATGGGCATAATAGAGTCATCCTCCCCAGCTAGTCTCAGGTGGATGTCATCTAGGATGGAGAACTCTTGCCTGAAGAATTCGAGTTTGGTTGGGGTGTTTACCCTATGTTTCCACATGCCCATAGCGTCAATCTAAATATAAAGGGCTAGGTTTCAGAAGAGAGTTAATTCAGAAGGGTTGTAAGAACCTCGGCTACAAATTTGGGTAATTACAGGTAAGGCTTGTTTTAGTTTTTCCTAAGAATCGAAGGTTCTATAAACAAATCCCAAACCTAAAACTATGAAGACGAAGATTAAGGGCACAAATTTGGAAAAAATACAAAAGGCAGAAAACAAAGACGAAGTTTCAGATTCAAGAACAAAAAATGGGCTATTAGAAACACGAAGATTACAAAGGGTTGAAGGCCAAGAACAGTGGTGAAATAGTACAAGTGTTCATGACATGTGCAAAATCATAAAATAAGATGCATTCAGGTGAATGATTCACAAATTAAATGCTTGAGCAGAACAGTAAAAGCAGGAAATTCCAGAAACGATCAAGAACTGGGAAAGAAGGGCCAGTTGCTTACCAGATAAAGTGAGGCCGGAATGAAATTCGCCGAGGACAGACGACGGTTGAAACAGTAGCGAAAGCTTCGCAGGAATGGCAGAATGAAGACAGTTGCAGAGTTTGGAGCTTAGAGCAATGGCAGATTCGAAGAAGAAAGAGCTTTAGAGAGAGAAAAAGTAGGTAAACAAGTGAAAAAGTGAAGAGACAGAGGAGAGAGGCAAGAGTTTTTTGTCAAAAATGTGAAACGGTGGCAAAATAAGGCATTTATTGTTCCTAGAGCAACGCAGGCATCAGACGGCACAGACGGATGAAAGACGGCTTACAAGCGCGTCACAGGCACGGGCCAATAAAGATAAAACACGTAAGAAAAACGGTTGAGAAGTGATGCAAGACAGCTCATGCGCGTAGAAGAGTTCATTTGAATTCTTGTTCTTGGAAGAAGACATTTCGGCTTAAAGAGAATGATCTCGGTAGAAGAGTTCTTATGCTGACGTACTGAAAAGAATTAACGGTATAGGTTCCATCACCTCAAAATGCCGAGATAATAGAACCTATGGGGCAAATGTGGGGATATATTTCTGAGTACCAACACGTGGCATGGTGACGCCGACGTAATCTCGGAGTTGCCGAGGCTATCTTCGAAGATATCGGAATCCAGGATAAACGGATAAAGGACAGGAGTCCTAGATTGGGAGAAGACTTCAGTTTGGGTAAAGATGAAACTCTTAGAGAGTTTATCCTAATTTCACTGGGAGTTCCAGACTAGCAATAATCCTGAGTCCATTAGAGTTAGGCTCCTATTGGGACTAGGATTGTATGGGTTATAAAAGAAAGGCACCCCCATGGGTCTAAGGTATGTTTTTAATACTTAAGCTTGTGAGTTGAATACTTGATTATCTTTGAGAGATATACTGACTTCATTGTCGGAGTGCCCCCGGGTGAAACCACCGCCGGAGCCTTTTCTTTCTGTGCAGGACAGTAAGGTGCCATCTATTCTGCCTGTGTTCTATAGCTGAATTACTAAGGAGGGCAGTATGGTCAGAAAATCACTCACACAACTCACATACATTAAACCTACAAGATGCACAAGGATGCATGCTTTATACCTCTTCTAGTGATCATGTTTGTGATAAACTATTATTTTCTTTAGGAATAACAAATCATAGAAGCACTCACCTCTCCTTGTTGGATTAGGACAAACCTCTCCAAGGAGTCCCATCTCACCCAATCTAAGAGTCAATTTTCATCGTGACTCTAGTCTCATCCCATTATCTAGGACGAGGTGGTGAATTGCTTCTACACCTTGGTCAATCACACTCAACCACATGACATTTTAGCTAATCACACTCAACTACGTGGTCAACAATTTAAGTCACACAATTTATCTACAATAACATAACAAAACAATTAAGTCTTATATGGTTAAATTTATGACAAATTAAAAATTTTACACATAATTTATCATGTCTTTATGAATACAATTGTGTAACTTAAATTGTGAGTTTCAAATTTTTTCCCTTTTTAAAATGGGAGAATTACGTGTATGTGGGAGTTAGGAGAAAAACTTACCAACACATGAGGGGTTGTAAGTGACACTTGCACTCCCACAGCCTTCATTTGCACCCCATCACAGACACACTTGCACTCCCATGTATTTGTAATTTTTTTTTCAACTCCCACCTGCATGTAGTTCTCCCTTTTAAAATGTATATACATGGAATTTTTCTAAAATAAAAAATAGGGTAAACTACCAATAAGTCCTAATAGTTGGACTAAATTCTTATTAAGACCTATTAAAAAAAAGTTCTAGTAAAATTGCTGTTAAAAATTTTTTGTGATATTTTTTGCATATGTCGCTAAAATTGACAATTAGTACCTTTTTTTTTTTTTTTGGTCACGATTTTTACAAATTATTGCTAAAACTTACAATTAGTGATATTTTTCTGTGACAAATTTTCAAACTGTCATTGAAAGTTGAAAAATGACGTTTTTTATGACAATTTTTTTAAATTGTCGCTAAAACTTATAATTAGTGACTTTTTTATGATAAAATTTCAAACTGTTACTAAAAATTAACAATTAGTGACTTTTTTTTAATAGTGTTTGATAAAAAATGTGATTAATTCTCACAAGATATATTGGATAATAAATCTACCTATTAGGAACTACACTTAAAGAGAAAATTTCATTCTTACCCCTATACTTTGCCTCGATTTTCAATTATACCCCCAGACTTCGAATAATTTTAATTTTACCCTCAAAATTTTTGAAACCGTATCATTTCTACACTTACCGTCACATTTGAAATGGAAAACGTTAAAAAAATTACATTTTGACTCCAAATTTCAAAAGAAAGATGTAAACTCACCATCTCTTACCCACATTCACCTTCTTTCCTAACCACTACTTCAAGCCTTTCTATTTCTTTCGTCATAATTCTGTTTTGTCTCATTTTTACATCGTTAAATTCATCTCATGGCGCAATTTTTGTATCATCTCTCACATGTCTCGTTCTTTCTCTTTTTGCAGGTTGTCAGAGCTTTGAAAGTTGATAAAAAAAAAAAAAGAGAGAGACTTTTCTTTCTGTTTCTGACTTTCCTTCAAGTCATCTTTCGAACTTCATATCTTTCTTGATTCTTGACGGTTCTACTTCATTCTTTTGCCATTCTCTTCACCGCACTTCCTACTTTTTCCTAAACCTCACTTTTTCACTTCTCCGTATAATGGGCAGTTTCAGTATGCTGAAAGTTGTCCGGAAACTAACTTCAAAAATTTTGAAATATTCATCTTTTGTTTCTATCTCCTCCATCTTCTTCATTCATTCTTCTTCTTCACTTATAACATAATGTGGAACATGGTTCTAGGTGGTAACAGAGGTAGTAATGGTGGTGGTGGTGGTGGTGGTGGTGGTGGTGGTCCGACGATGGTGACGAAGTTCATGGTAATGGTGGTTGTGGAGTTTGATGGTAGTGGTAATTGGACTTGGTTGTGAAGGATGTGGGTTTGGTTTTGAAAGGTGGTGATGATAGTGATGGTAATGGTGATGCTCATGGTAGCGGTAATGGAGTTTGGTGGCGGTGAAGTTGGTGGTTCGGGTGGTGATGTTGGTGAAGTTGATGAATGTATTGAAGAGATGATATATGTGTATATATATAGATAATTGATATGGGTTTGAGAGAATATTAAATAAGAGAATTTGAGTTTGAGAGAAGTTGATGAATATATATATTGAGCATGTGAATTTTGGTTTGAAAGAAGTTGAGTTGGAGAATTCAGTGACTGCGATTGTGGTGGCAGCACTTATAAGGGCGGAGGAGAGGAAAAAGTTGGAGGAAGAGGAGAGATGGTGAGTTTGGGTAAAAGAGTGTGAGTTTGCATTTTTCTTTTAAAATTTGAGGAAAAATGTAATTTTTTGAACGTTTTCCATTTCAAATGTGATGATAAAGATAAAAATGATACGATTTCAAAAAATTTAGGGATAAATTAACATTACTCAAAATCTAAAGGTGTAATTGAAAATTGAGACAAACTAAAATAAAAATAAAAATTTCTCACACGTAAAATCCCCCCCTCCCCCCCCCCCCAAAAAAAAAAATATATTGAAGGACAAACAAAAGAGGAGTAACAATTACACTTCTCCAAATTTAAAATGTAGAGGGGGAAAAAAAATCATTTATCAATTTATTTATATATTTTGAAAGTAAAAAATATTGATATTATTTAAATTAAGAGTAATGTAAGGGATTCTAAATATTTTATTAAATGTCTCATATAGGTATGAGACTCACACAGTGTAAATCTTATGCCCATATGAGGTATTTGATAGAATATTTAGTAGGGTTGGGCATAGGGTTATCTGAATTGCACAACCCACCTAACCCGAATAGATCCGCATACAAATATGTGGTTTCGCGGACACAATGCGAACGGATGCAATTTGAAATATGACATTACTGCAGATTACGGGTTTTATCCACACCCGCAGAAACCTGCCCGCACTTAGACTTTTTTTTAGTTTATTTTTTATTTTAAAACTTGGCCCATTGATTTCTTTCATCATATTCTAAATATTTTTGGATTTTGAATTATTTTACTTTAATTATACTGTTCGATAGTGAATAATTTTGATGATTTAGTTTAGGATTTTAAAAGATATACTTGTATTAGTTTATGATTTTATTTAAAAGTTTATGATTTTGAATGATTTGTTTGTGTAAGGAATTTATTTTGTTGTATTTTTAATTTTATGAGTTTTAATTCATTAATTATTAATGTTGAGCCATTTAGAAAATGGAAAAAAATAATCCAAAATAAATATTTACAAAACAGGAAAAAAAAAAGCCCAAAAATAAATTTTTAAATAAAAAAATTTAATCTACAAATCGTCCATACATCTGCGAACCTTATCTTCACAAGTCGCACATTGTGGGTAATTCCGAGTTTAATTTTTTTCAAATCGCAAATATGTGTGTAAGTCTAAATCACAAATCGAACCGCTCACAACCAAATTACGAGCATCCTAAATATTTAGTAAAATATTTGTAGTTCTTAATATTTTTCTTATATTAATACTTTGAATTAAATAATAATAGTAATAAATAAATAAATAAATAAAGCTACAGCTGTAGAAAGACAAATATAAGAGCATCCAACTCGTTCCACATCAAGCCCCCTCTTTTCTCTTTCTCCTCTCACAAAAGGACCAAACCCAAAACCCCCCCATATGGAGGCTCCACCACCCGCTCCGCCACCTCTCTCCTCCACTCTCGCCGCCGCAGCCGCAGCAGCGGCGGCCGCATACCCAGACTCAGTCGAGTCCTCTCCCCGCTCCCGCAACACCGATTCCTGGGACGAGCCAACGTTCCCCTCCGCCGCCCCCGGCGGCGGCGCTGCTAAGTTACGCCTGATGTGCAGCTACGGCGGCCACATAGTCCCCCGCCCTCACGACAAGTCCCTCTGCTACATCGGCGGCGACACCCGCATCATCGTCACCGACCGCCACTCTTCCCTCTCCGACCTCACAAACCGGCTCTCCAAAACCCTCCTCAGTGGTGGATCTTTCACGATCAAGTACCAACTACCCAACGAAGATCTCGATTCTTTGATCTCCGTCACTACCGATGAAGATTTGGAGAACATGATCGAAGAGTATGATCGACTCACTGCAAACAATTCGACCCAGAAATCGTCTCGACTCCGATTGTTTCTCTTTCCGATGGAACCCGATTCGGGTTCCTCAATTGGGTCTCTGCTCGAGAACTCAACGAAGTCGGAAGACTGGTTTTTGAACGCTCTCAATGGTGCTACGAGAGGTGGGTTCTCTGAATCGGCGTCGGTGAATTGTTTGCTGGGTTTAGACGATGATGTAGCGATCGCTGGAAACGAGAACTCGTCGGCGAAGGGAGTGAGGAGTAGTAGTAACAACAACATCAACAAGCAAGGTGGTGGTGGTGGTGGTGGTGGTCAGGATGTTCATTCGGTGCCCGATTCGCCGATGCTGGAGACGAATTCGTCGTTTGGGTCGGCGTCGTCTTCGCCGTCGCTGGCGAACTTGCCGCCGATTAGGGTTCACGTGGTGGAGGATCAGAAGGCGACGATGGGTGGTGGAATTGAGGACCAGTTCTCTCAGATGAGCGTTGGGGCTACTACTACGGCTGTGCAGAAGCAAGATGATGGGGGTTTTGTGGTTCTCTCTTCGCCGCCTACTGTGCTAACCACTTCTGTGGCGGCGGCGGTGGTGGTGCCGGGTTTGGTGGGGCATGCTGGAGATTACCCGAATCGGGTTATCTTCGACGATGAGAGATCAGAACAGGGAATGACTGTTGGGTATCGGAAACAGGCACAGGCACAGGCACAGGCACAGGCACAGGCACAGGCACAGGCACAGGCACAGGCACAGCAACAGCAACAGCAACAGCAACAGACACTGCCTCCACAATCGCAGCCCAAACCAACTGGTGGGATTGATTTAGCTTCCCCTGATTCAGTTTCAAGGTACCTAAACAATTCAATTTCTTCAAAAGTGCTTGTTTATGCTGTGCATATGGTTCTTTGATGTTGTCCTGAATTGGGGTTTTTGATTGTTTGAATTTTTGATATTTGATCTTTTTTCTGAATTAGGATTTTTAAATTGTTTGAATTTTACAGTGATAATAGTACAACCAACCCGTTGTCTCGCCAAGGACCCATGATTTATCAAGATCCAATTGTTCAAAATTCCTCTGGGAGCAACAGGTTTCCTGTGAACAATCCCATTGATCCGAACTCTAGGGTTCAGATGCTACAAGTTCAGGATTCTGGGTATTTGTTGCCAAACCAATTTGATCAACAATTGAATCCACAACAACTTCAACAATTGAATCCACAGCAACAACAATACCTTCAATCACTGGGTGGCACTCATTTCATTCAGCATCACCCTACCGGTGCAATGCCAATGGCTTCTTACTACCCCATGTACCATCCCCAGCAACAGCCCCACCATCCGCTTGATCAGCAATACCCAGTGTTCTATATGGCTCCTAGACAGTCCCAAGCTTATAACTTGCCTGTCCAGCAACAAAACTACAGCAAAATGCCACCACCACCCTTCTAGCCGCCCCCAAACACCGCCTTACAACACTGCAAGAAATGTCACTTCTAACACTGAAATGGCTACAGGAATGTATAGAACAGCAACTGGAGCTGCTCCTTCTTTAGTTCAAGTACCCACTAGCCAAAATCAACCACAATATGTTGGTTTCTCTCAGATGCATCATCCACCTCAATCTGTTGTTGCCCCTACTTCGGCCGCTACGGGCAATTATGCTTATGAATTTGCTGATCCTGCCCATGCCCAAATGTATTACCCTCAGCATATGACACACCAATTGGCTGCTGCACAATATCAAACCATGACGTCGGGCCCTGCAATGGTGTTACATGAACCTCCTGCTCAGCTTCCTACAGACAACGTCAAGCAGCAGCAGATCAGGACTGCACAGCCATGAGAGGTGAGTTTGGGCAGGAAGAAACAGTTTTGCAGCAATGGGTGTGGTTTACATTTCAGTTTTCAATTATAGTGTCTATCTCTTTTATTGGGTATTGGTTTGTGGTTGTGTATTTGTGATAGGTAATAAGAAGCACAGGTTTTCTTCATTATGTTCTTTACTTGTATGTTATATTGTTGTTGCTATTGTGAAAGAAAATGAAAGTCATATGAGTCATACTGTAAAAGCTCGAACTAATATATTGGTCTGTTCAGTCTATGTCAATTATTGAATAAATGTAATATAATGTGCTAGAGCTTTTGAGTAAAATGTGTTTTCTGGTGTTTGTAGTTCTCTTTGTTCATGGGAAATCTCATTTGTATACTCTGCATTTGTACAGAGGATCTTGCCAATGCTGTGTCTAGTGTTTGTTAGTTTGATGTTACTCTGAGAATCTTGCCCCACTCATCAAAGCTATATTCTATCAATTTGGGTTTTCTTTTTTGTCTTGGACTTAAACAAAGGGAAGAAAAAGAAGAGAATCTTTGGAGGAACCATCGGCTGTTATTTCATATGCCTTAATATCTTTTTGTTAAACCTTGTGAACAAGACATCGATTTTGGCCCTATCTTTATTGCTTCCTTCTTCAACCAGAAGTATATGGTCCCTAAATTGTGCTTGTGGCCAAACTAATTCACTGAACATTCTCTCCACTTCTATTTGTTTTCTTGCCTTCTTTACTGTTTGCTTCAAATAGACTTGTTCTATGGGACACACTCTCTCTCTCTCTCTAGATGGAAATTGTGATGTGACTTGCAATTATTGTCAAGTAATATTCCTCAAGTGCTGCAGGTTTGCATGTATCAACATTGTAGATTCGATTGTTTTGTACCGAATTGTAGTTCAACGTAGTTCGATTTGTCAACTACCATTTCTTCAACCAGCCCGGTTGATCCAATTCATGATATATCCAAATAGACCATCCACTCATACGTAATACCAGTTTTACTAAATTGACTCAATTGTTGTTTTGTCAATTTGTATATAAGCCTATACGTGTACTCTTAGTCTGAGTCGGTTTCTCTCTTTCTGTTGTATTTTAAAGTACTCTCTTGCGGGTAATTGAGATGCAGCCATACTTTGATCTTATTGACTGAAACTATGTTGGTAGGCACAAACAGTCTCTTTCACATACTTTTTGAACCATTTTGTCTATATAGGAAATGCAGAATTGTGGACAATGGTGAACCGGGGATCTTTGGTGTAGTCTTGTTTTGATTTGGAGTGGAATTCTTTTTTCACTGTTCTTAGGCCTCTTCATCCTTGTTTTCAGTCATGATGATCTATTTTTTCAATAAAATCTTTTATCTTGTATTTCTCATTTCACTTCCTTTTTCTATTTTGGACAACTATATTTGATGAAGATTACGTGGATAGTTTATCAGGTAAAAGACAATAATATCATTCATTATTGATCTCTTAGGCACAAAAGCTTGCTTTTAAACCTGAAATTGTCTTCATCACCTGGTATGGAAATTGGGATTACTAAAGTTGAGGATCAATGGTAGGCAAACTAACTTATTTTATAGAATGTCTGTATTGGTTTTTGTGGTTCCTCGCTTTAGTCCTTTGCATCAGAAGTAGATGTTTAGTTAACATCTAAAAGTGTCATTGTCACGCTCCCTCCATTGGGGGTTTTGTATAAAATTAGTTGATAATGCTTTTCCTCAATTTGGTTCATTTTGTTAAATTCAACGGACAGATAGCAAACTATACAATTTGTCTAGTCTGATCACACGGTCTTTGTTGGGCATTGCTGGGACAAAAAACTCTTTTCTGCTGATCTGATGAAATGATCATACTAAACTAAAGTTTTGTGCTTGTGGATATTCTCCATTACATGTAGTTATTGAATTGTGAAAATTCGGATCAAAAAATGTATTGAATCATGTACAAGTATTTTTATTTTTATACAATCGATAGAAGGGAAACAGGAAAATGAAACCTGTACTCAAAATGATATTAGGACAGGTGATGGTGCATCTCATTTATCAACTAACATTACTATATTATACCTTATTCAATTTCCAGTAAGATGACTAGATCAATTTTGTATTATTTAGTGTACTCCAAATCAAGCCTTATTAATAATATGTTGGATCCACTGTGCAGTGACAGTGCTTTTATTCTGTTATTTTATTATTACTAGTTAATTAGTGATTAAACTACCCTTTTGGGAAGCTGGTAAAAAGCCAGCTTCCAGCTTTTTACCAATTTTGAGTCACATCACCTCTCACAAAACCAAACCACAAAAAGACAAAACAGTCACATCACCTCTCACAAAACCAAACCACAAAAAGACAAAATAGCCAAAAAGCCAGCTTTTTACCAACTTCCCAAAATGGGTGTGAAACAACTTACAAGGTTTGTGTAATTTTGCTCCTCACCACCAACTCCTCACCGGTAATGGTTTAACTTTTTGATGTGTATGATTAAAATTATTTTATATTCTCAGTTAATGTAATTGATTATTATTGGAATTCAATATCTTTGCTTGTTCACATACGTTGCCTTGTGGTTTGAGAGTTTAGCTTTGGGTAAATTACAAACATATCTTGAACTTTGTTTAAAATACAGATTATCTCGTGTGGTTTAAAAAATTATAAATATTTTCTTATTAAAATTTTTTATTTGACAGAATTAATTAAAAAAATGAAATTCATAATTACTTTCCTATACAATAATAAAATTACATAAATTATTAATTGAAATATATTTTTAATATCATTAAAAATTATTAATTGACTTGATTAATTAATAAAAAGGATAATTTGTTATGAAATTAGAAATCTCAAGAGGTGAAATGTAATTTTTAAAATAACAAGGAGCGATTCATATTTTAATTAAATCTCAGGAGGTGTATTTGTAATTTACCCTTTAGCTTTTATGTAAAACTTACAAGGTTCATTTTTTGGGGATAAATTACAAATTTATTTAAATTATAAATTATCCTTTTTAGTTTTAAAAATTACATTATGTCTTTTAAGGTTTTTAATTTCATAAAAAATAGGTCATTTTATTAATAAATTATTAAGTTAATGAACAATTTTTAATAATGTTAAAAAATTTATTTCAATTAAGAATTCAGATAATTTTATTGTTATGTAAGTGAACAGTTAGAAATTTTACTTTTTTTAATTAATTCTGTCAAATAAAATTTTTTGATATAGATGTATTTATAATTTTTCAAAGTATAAGAATAATTAGTATTTTAAGCAAACTTTAAAAGATGTAAGTTGTTTATTTTGCCTCGTCAAGTGGCAAGCCCCCATTCGTAGGGAACATTTCTCTTTAATATTGAGGTTACTCCAAGTCAGTGTTGCTTATCTGTTTACACGTTATCACTGACAAAGCAATTGCATCACATAAGTTTAGGAATGTTTTTGTACTTGAAATATACATTTAGAAAGGCTTGGCTTCTGTCCAGTCCTCATCTGGACTGGACCGTGCTGTTAGATCCGTGGGGGCTCACCACAGGTCCCGTTTTGACAATCTAAACCGTTAATGTGTAGAACTCGTCGAGTATTATAAGCTTGTAAAAAATCACGTTAATCGGATATCGGTAGCTATATGATCAAATCAGTTTTGTATAAAAAAATAGACGGTGAATAAATTAACGGTTGACAAAAATCTGATTTAATCACATAGCTACCGATATCCGATTAACGTGATTTTTTACAGACTTATAAGATTTATTTAATTCTACACATTAACGGTTTAGATTATCAAGCACGGTCCAATGTGATGAAGATCGACAGAAGCCAAAGCCTTTAGAAAAGGCTCATTTCTCCCGCGACCGAAATCAGATGAAGGCATTGTTTAGAAATGGATTATTTTATTAATTTTTAATTTTTTATAAAAAAAATATGAAAAAAAATTAGAAGAATGATATGATAAGTTATAGTGATATTTTAACTTTTTTGTTAAAATATATAATTGATAAACGAGACCTAAAACGTGTTGTTGAGTTTTGTGGACCTACTACAAAATTTATATCGATAATCTAAATTGTTTAATGTGTAGGATTTGTGGAGTATTTCATTTTTGTAAAAAATTATATTGATCAGATATCGATAGTCACTTGATCAGATCAAACTTGTGTCAATGGTAAGTATGATTTTAAAAATAAATTATTGACATAAATGTAATTTGATCAGATGATTATTAATATCTGATCAATGTGAATTTTTACTGATATGAAGTACTTGACGAATCCTACACATTGAATGGTGTAAATCATCAATATAGACTTCGTGGTAAGTCCATGAAAACCCAATAGCATGTTCCAGTTGTTAAACCCAACCGGTAATCCCTTGATATATGCCGTTTGATTTTTATAATTATTTTTTATAACAGCTTTTATTATCAACTTTTATTTTTTTATTTTTATTTTGCGAGGACCTTAAATGTTAGTCATGTAACTGCACTTTAAATGTAAAGTGTAGTTCAAATTGATATAACATTAAGCTCTTTTATTGTAATTTATCTATTAACATTCCATCAAGAAAAATGTGAGGAAAAAGAGACGTATGAAAGAAAAGAAAAGAAAAGAAAATATATCTTTCCATCTAAAATAGTCAAAAGTTAAAGGATTGTAGTTTAATGACATGACCCTACATTCTCAAATTAGAGTTTCAACGTTCAAACCGCAGGAGGAGTTCTAAGTTCTTATGCCATCGGTTGTGGGTTCCCCCGACCCAATTGGCGGCTCCTCTTCTCTCAATAATTGGGTCTTTTGAGAAGCACAAAAAAATTGTGGGTTTTTAATTTTTTTATCAATCATGCTAGAGAGCTCTAAAAGTAGAGCTCTAAAAAGAGCTCTACTGAGCTGGCAGCCAGTTTTTTATAAAAAAAAAAAAAAAAAAAACAGAAAAAGACAAAATCATGGCACAAAAAGACAAATTAATGCCAAGTTTAGAGGTGCTCTTTTAGAGCTCTAAAGCAATTTTCTTTTTTTATTTATTTTGAGTTATATCATTCCTCACATTTTTTACTCACAAAAGAATTAAATAAATTAAAAAAATTAATTTTTTTATCAACTTCCCAAAATACATTAATATTAAGAGTTACATTTTTAAAAAAGAAAATGTTATAGGGTTCAAATTTCTTATTAAATAAATAAGTAAATGTTTTATATGGGTGTGGGGTTTATAGTTTTATGGACCTTACAAGAGATATTTGGTCTTTTATTTGGTAGAAAATTTGATATCTTTATCATTCTTTTAAGAAAGTCAAAAGAAACTAAAAATTAACATTAATAAAGAGAAAAAAAAGAAATTAAGCTAGAAGAAATAACTAAATAGGAGGGAAGAGTCTAATTAGGCCATATTTATTTAGACGAACTAATTAGATTAGATTAACATTAATAAAATTTTAATTCGGATTATCAATCACTTTGGATTGTGCATTTTTTTTTTTTGACTTAGGATTATAAGTACGGATTGACAAAAGAATTCTATTAATTTTATCATTTAGCCAATTAGTCGAACCTCTCTCTCTCGGAAATCCTAATCGTTCTCTTTGTACTCTTTAGGGAGAAAGGGTGATGCTTGTAGTCTTCTTTACCCACTTATTTCTTCTCCCATGATTTTTTCCCCACTTCTTGTCCACCATCATGCTAGCCACTATCGCTTCTTTCATCTATATTATCGGCTTACCACTAAGAAAGTTTTCAGATCTAAATTCATGACTGAGATCCAATGCTGTTAAATGCGTTTTTATACACTAGGTGACCACTTCAGGTCCAAAATGTTTTACTTTGTAATGGAGAGATAGGGATAAGGTACCACAGTTACTAGTTCGAGGATGAACAAAACAAGAAGGTAATTGGTAATATTTGTTTGGTGGTGACCGTTTTAATTTCTCTTGAGTTGCAATAATGTCTCTCTTTGTAGATGTTTTCTTCTTTTTTTTTTTTATTTTTTTTTAATGGAGGTTTTCTCATCTCTGCATAGAGATTTGTTTTTCTTCCTATGTGGGTACTCATATTCTTCTTGTGTCTCTTTATCCCTTTGGGACCTATTTTGTACTTGATACATTTTATTAAATGACTTATTATCGGATATGCAATATATTCAATCTCATATTTTCCTTTAAAAAAAAAGTCTGAACCTCCTCTTAAACCCCATTTTGTATCCAAACATTTTCTTGAAATTCAACAGTCCCTAATACATGGGATACTATGTTCGGGTAAATTATTAGTCGAATCATAATTTTTAACCAAAGATAAAATTATGTATTTTATTGTATTATTAATCCAATCCAATTTTATATTCATCTAAACAAATATGACCTAAATCATTTCTGTTGGTAAGAAGGGAAAAAAAAAGAAAAAGAAATAAATTTGTGTTTTTAAATAGAGAAGGGAAAAATGCACGATCCAACACCCCCAAACACACCCATGTAAATGTAATGTCACGAATTTGTCCAAAAAAATAAAAAATGAATATATTTATTTTGTTATAAAATTATGAAAATATAAAACAAATAAAATAACAAAGTGCTAAATAGATAAAATAATAGATTCAACACAAGATATAAAATTAAGTTCTTCTGAAACTTATATTTTGTTCTTAAAGAACTTTTAAGTATAGATCTTTATAATCTAATTATGTTATTTTATTCAATAATTTAACTATACATTTCAATAGCGTTCTCATGATTTTCTCTAGGATAAATTATACTTATCTCCCTTGAGGTTGTTGACAATTACAGGACCTCTCTTGTGGTTTCAATAATTATACTAACCTCCATTACTTTTGAAACTATTATCAAGATTTCATAATTGTTAGGCTATTTAACAAAATTTGCTGGTGTCATGCTAAGGTCATACTGATGTTGTAGGTTATAACACCAAAAATGAAAAAATTGCCCATTAGTTATCTTATCTATTCAAATAAGAAATTTCACTCACCTCCCCTGAGATTTTGCATATATATCATCAAAGAACTATACGTATTTTAGCATTATTTAATAAAATTCTTAAATTTCATGAAAAATTAAATAAAATCCTTAAATTGTTAAGTCATTATTAAATCATTTACGGAAAAAAAAAAAACTTAATTTTCATTGATAAAATACTTAAAAATAAACAATCTTTCTAAAATTAATGTTAGATAATATCCTAATAATTTAATATAGGGCAAATTTCACTTTACTCTCTGTGATTTGGGCCGGGTATGATTTACTCCCTGACATTCGAAAAATCACCACATAACTCCTATGTGGTTTGTGGATTGAAATGCACACTAACTTTTGTTAATAAAAGTTGTAAATTGACAATATACCATTCTTCTCTCTCTCTCTCTCTCTCTCTCTCTCTCTCTCTTTCTTTCTCTTCCTTTTCTTCTTCGTCCTTCATACTCACATTTTATACATACATATACATATATACATATCAAACCCACATTTCACTATCCAAACTTTTTCTTCATCATACCCAGAAGTTGACCCATACGCCATGTATCACACATCGACACGAAACTACCATCTCTCATATTCTGGTGACAATGTTGGCTAACTCGAAGACATGGATTCGCCGGCAATGCCCAACACTTTTGCAGAACTTTGATACAAAAGTTGCACACAGAAGCACACAGCCCAAACAACGATGATAGCAAGTAAAAATCACCACCAATTCCACACCCAGAACACATAAACCAAAAATCGATACCGGACCTAAACCAGCAAAGACTCAGGCTAGTGCTGGAGTAGCTAACAAACTCAAAATCTAAATTATGGTGTGATAAACATCATAAGACCTCTGCAACAACAATAAAGACAGTGTGAACCTTTCTTGTTGGAATTCATATTGTTCCTTCGTAAGTAAAAAGCATATATAGTACAAGGACTCCAAGAGGGATGGAGCTTATGGCAGCAAATAAATCACCCCATTATTTCATGAAGGCTCTGTTTGTTTTGGGGTGTAGAGGATGGGATGAGATTAGAATGGAGGTGAGACCCATTTAGTGTTGTGTTTGTTTGTAGAGTAAGGGAAGGGATTAGGATAGAGGAGGAGATTAAGATGAAGGTTGGAAGGGGGATTGAGATGGAGGAGGTGAAAGTGAAGGTGGTATTAGAAAAATAGTTAGAGGACTATAAATTTTTTTATTTTTTACATGTTGAGAATTTTTTTTTAACATTAATGTTTAATTTTTTGTATTTTTTTTATTTATTTTATTATTTTATATAAAAATAATTTAACAATTCCTACACTAACAACTATCATCAAATCAAACACAATTTTACTTAATCCCCTCACTAACAATCCCCTTACTATGAATCTTCTCCATTCTATCTTTGAAAACAAATGGGACCTAAATTACTTGTGTCTTTTTTTTTTCCCTTTCCCTTCTTTCTTTTTCAAAATTATATTCACACTCCTCGTTATGAGCTTGGTCTTTCATATAAAAACGAAAAAAAAACCAAGCCATCTAATCTTCTCACAAAAGAGAAACAAAAAAAAGGTGAGGTAAAAAGAAAAAGGAAAAGAAGATGAGCAGTAGGGTGGGAAATGTGTACCCCCACCCATGACTGCAAGAATAGTTGTAATAGTGGCCGATGTGAAGGTACTGATTTGGGTGGAATGGAGGGTTATTCTTCCCGGACAAAATAATCACAGTTTGTTAGAATACTTGAATACTAAGAAGATCTATATTAAAAAAATAGAGAGAAAGAACAGAGAGAGAAAGATCTATATCAAAAAGAGAGAGAGAGAACAATGGCATTCTTTTGTAAATTTGAAGATATGAAAAGCGTATTTATGTCTTAAACAATGGCTTATTCACAAAATTAGTGCATCAATGTCACTGCCAATTAACTTAGATGGAAAAGTTAATGGTGTGTTTTGGTCCACAAATTACGTGGGGGTTATGTGGTGATTTTCAAATGTAAATGGGGTAAACCACACCTGGTCCAAACTACATGAGGATAAAGTGAAGTTTGCCCTTTAATATAAAACTTATTCCACACTACATAAATAATGTAAAATTTATCATTTTAAGTAATTCATTTATTATTTGAATTTTTTTAAAGTTGAAATAAATGGATTTATTTTTTTCCGGCAATTTACCTTACTTATTTATTCATGTGTAAAAAAATTATTATTTTATTTTTTCCTAATCATATTATTCTTAAATTTTAATTTTTATCTTTGAGTCATTAAACTTCTAATTGATGTATATTAAAAAATATGCAAGTTAATATTTTTTACAGATTAAAAAATAAATATAGAAGTAAAAAAAAATCTAATCGCCACACAATAAATTAAAATTAGTTTATAGTGAATGAACAATCAAAAAATCATTTGAGAATAATAAACAATTCAAACAATTTATTAATTCTTACACCTAAAATTAAAATTAATTTTTACTAGAATTGAGAAATTATTTGAGAATAATAAAATATTTAATTAATTTGTTATGTATGATACTTAAAATCTATTTCTCCATATTTATTTATATCATTTAAGCTATTTTTATTAAATTAATTTCCCACTTCACTAATGGTTGAATTTTTATTTTATTTTTTGTTTATAAAAGTTCAAAATTTTGTTGTGGAAAAAAATAGAGTCAAGAAATTACATTTAAATTTTGAAAAAGTTATGAAAAATAAATAATAATTTCATATATATTTAATAGGATAAATTGAACTTAGTGCATATCTAAAGTTAAGATTAATGTTGATAATGAATGAGTTTGGTTTAATTGTCAAAAATCTCACCAGAGGTAAGATTTTTTTTACTTCTATATTTATTTTTTTATTTTTTTAAACATATAAGAAATATTAACTTGTGTTTTTTTTTTTTTTAATATGAATCGACTAGAAGTTTAATGACTCAAAGATAAAAAATAATAAAATTTGAGAATAATATATAATTGAGAAAGATAAAATAATAAATTTTTTACATATGAATAAATAAGTAATGTAAATTGCCGGAAAAAAAAAATAAATCCATTTATTTTAACTTAAAAAAAATTTAAGTAATAAATGCATTACTTAAAATGATAAATTTTATGTTATTTATATAGTGTAAAATAAGTCTTATATTAAATTATTATAATGTTATCTAACAACAATTTTAGAGAGATTGTTTATTTTTAAGTATTTTATCAATGAAAATTAATTTTGTTTTAATAATATCTTAACAATTTAAGGATTTTATTTAATATTGCATAAAATTTAAGAATTTTATTAAATATTGCTAAAATATGTTTAGGTCTTCGATAATATATATGCAAAACCTTAAAGGACGCAAGTGTAATTTACTATGTTGATAATGAATGAGTTGGTTTATGGATATTTTTGTCTTTTTACTTGCAAATCAAAGGGTAATATAGTTTTTTTCACATTTAACTAACACCGTTTGTACGAACTTAACAGATTGAAGGAAGTTTGATAATAATTTCAAAAGTAAGGAAGGTTAGTGCAATTACTGAAACTATAAAAGAAGTTCCTGTAATTGTCAGAAATTTCAGAGGAGATAAGCATAATTTACCGTTTTCTCTATTTCTCTATCTCTCTGCTTCTTTCTTTTCCTCTTCTATTCTGCTTCATACAAGCGTAGCATCCAAATTTACAGTAAAATTCAAAAGGTGAGAAAATAAAGATCATATTATTTCAGCTACTTAAAATAGTCTATTAGCCTATATTTTTGAAGTATATATTCTAAGCTCAAATGTGGCATTCATCTTTGTTGTGAAACATTTTAATCTTCAATTCCTGAAGAGTATTAGTTGTCTTTTTCTGTTCTTCCTTTTTTAGTTTATGTGTCATGCATTTTTTTTTTTTTTTTTCCAGTAAAATGTTTGCTTCCACATTGAAACTTTATGGCAACTATTCAAACTCAATTCATTAAAAATTGATTTTGAAATCTGTTCATTATCTAAACAAATTAAAATTTGAACAAATTTTAAAACTCGTTAAATTTTCAAATCAAACTTGAATAACATACTAATTAGCTCAACTCAATTATATATACTATAAAAATCCACACTATTCGAACTTGGTTCGTTTCAAACACATTTTCAAACTTGTAAAATTTTTAAACTAAACTTGAATAATAACTATTCAACTCGTTTACAATCCTAATTAAAACGGGCTCGTAAGTGTCGGGTCGGCCTTCCAGTGGAAACAGAGAGTGTGAAAGAATTATTCTACAGTTGAAATTAGTTGATTTCAGTAATGGAGGACTGGTGGACCTAGCTGATCAACAAAGACACCCCTTAGCTGATCAATATAGACACCCTTTGGATGAACAGAGAAGCCCTTGCCTTCTTCATACAAAGAAAAAGGCAGAATGATGTGCTGTCTTCAATGTTGAAAAATGTTCATCAATATCCTTTTGTCACATTTTTACCCTAAATCAAAGGCATGTTCCAAGACCCAACATGAGTTTATTTCTAAAAAATGGAAATAATAATAATAATAAAACAGCATGATGAGGCACAATACAATGATACTTTTTATTTTATTATTATTATTACTACTTTTATATATATATATATATATAAATTATCAGGCCTATGATTTGGTCCAATTCAGGCATGAAACTTTGGACTGCAAAAAAGTCTATTTGTTCATTTCTTTTTTGTTAGTTTAAAAAACACACGCATTTGACCATTTATTTATGGGTAAATTGCACTCCCTTCCTTTGAAAAAAAAAAAAAAAAAAAACATTTAGTCCCACACTTTTAATTTAATTACACTAGTTAGATTTTAATTCACGTAACAATTAGGTCATTTTTAATCAATAATATGTTTAATCGTGTAAATAAAAAAATTAATATTATATCTTTAGACCTTGATATTTCACTATCAGTCTATCATTTGTATTAGTTTTAGTCATTTTAACCTTATTAAAAGTTAGTCAATATAATTATATAAAAAAAAAATTGAAATATGACTATTTTGTTTTTCAAATTTCAAGAGAAGTGAGTGTAATATACCCTTTGTTAGTCTATTTGTTCATTTCTTTTTGTTAGTTTAAAAAACACACACATTTGACCATTTATTTATGGGTAAATTACACTCCCATCCTTTGGAAAAAAAATACATTCAGTCCCACACTTCTAATTTAATTATACTAGTATCTTTTGAGATTTTAATTTACATAACAATTAGGTCATTTTTAATCAATAATATGTTTAATCATATGAATAAAAAATAATAATATTATAAATTTTCTATTATTTATCTGTGGACTTTGATATTTCAGTATCAACCTATTATTTGTATTAGTTTTTGTTATTTTAACCTTATTTAAGGCAAATTACATATACCCCTCGAGGTTTGGCTAAATTACAAATATCCCCCTGAGGTTTGAGAAATTACAAATTTTCCCCTGAATGCTATATTTGCATAACAAATTAGGGAATAATTTGTTATGAAATTTAAACCTCAGGGGACAAATTGTTATGAAAATAGAAACTTTAGGGGGCGGGATGTAATTTCCAAAACCTTATGGGGTATTTGTAATTTAGCCAAATCTCAAGGGAGGTATATATAATTTGCCCTATTAAAAGTTAGTCAATATAATTATATAAAAAATTTGAAATTTGACTATTTCTTTTTCAAATTTCAGGAGAAGTGAGTGTAATTTACCTTTGTGATAAATTAGCCACCACCACGACTTGCACCAAACAGCATCCAATTCCATTGCTTTGTGCTGGTCTCCCAGATCCCGCCGCACAACTTTTGCATGTTCATATTCAAACAAAACCCAAATCAGCTCAACAGACCCAAAACACACACAGAATAAAGGGGAAAAAGAAAAGAATGAATCTGATTTTTTGAAATAAAATTTAACATTAAACTGATTAGATGAAGAATCTGCCTAACAAAATATAATAATTTCTAGAAATTAATTAATCAAGATTTAAAGTAATCTTCGTATCCAGACCCTCTGCCCACTAGAATTATTGGGGTTAAGTCAAGTTATAGGTCAAGCTCGTCTTGTAGGAGGACGTATGGTTCCTTAGGCCTATTTTGGGAAGTGAGTTATAATCCACTTTTCAAATTATAACCCACTTCTTCTCTCACAAAAAAGCTGCTTATAAGCAGTTTTTCATCAAAAAATTGATTATAATTATCTTCCCAAAATAGCCCATAGTGTGCGCTACTCTGCATTATTGGGTCCATTTTAGGTAGTGACGGCTTCGATAATATTGATTAGGATATTCATTCAAAAACTTAATTAAAATTTATGCTAAAAATCACACTTTTCAATATTTATCATCCACTTTTAATAAATATCTTAATTTAAACTACGCAAATAACAACAACCAAAAAAAAAAAAAAAAAGATGAAGAAGAAGAAGAAGAAGAAGAAGAAGAAGAAGAAGAAGAAGAATTTTAATACATTGTTGCTTATACTTCAACAAAAAAATAAAATACATACATAGGAGCTTGAAGTCATTTTTTTTTTTTTTTTTTTTAATTTCATGCCCTAGTTCTATACATGCTATAGGGATTTTGGGTATTTTTTTTTATTTTGTTATTTTTTGTTTGAGGATAGTTATTTTTAGTACTTCGAAAATTAAGCTTATGGACTAGATGTATTTTGAGTATTACATTAATTTTAAATATACATCATACACTTCATTTTATAGGTTTTTCTTTTTTTTTCTTTTTTTCTTTTTTTCCACATAGAGTTTCTAACGAGAGTATTATACATTTATAATTAAAGATATTGTGAGTGGGTTGTAGGATAGGTGTGCAATGTTTGGAATGAGTGAGTTAGGTGTTTAAGATTTGTGAGATGAGTATTCAAAATTTATGAATTTAAATATTTAAATTATGAGAAGTGTATTGATATCTATATTATTATATAAAGTTAACTCTTAAGTTGGTCTGCATGCCACAATTTTTGAGTTTTCTGAATAATCCCAAGGCATAAATTTTTCTCAAATCTAAATGTTTCACAATAACTACTATATTTCTTTTAAATTTCATACTAACTCAATTGATAATCAAATAAAGAGTGATCTAAATACTCCTTCCATCCCAATTATTTGTTTATTTTGGAAAATCCAACTTATTAAGGAGACAAGACACATCAATTTAAATTCTTTTACTATAATACCCTTTGATTTTGAATTTTAAAATGTTTTTATACTAAAAAGTTTCAATACCCAAAATAGAAAGTGGACAGATATTTTGGGACGGACCAATATGGAAATGTGGACAAAAAAAAAAAAAAAAAAAGGACTGAGGGAGTAGAAAGATGGAATGATGATAGTTCAAAATATCATCAAAAGATTAATCTTTAAATTGATTGATTAAAACTTACAAAAGTAGTTGTTGATGTGTGGGAAATTCTTAGCATTCAGTGTACCTGTTGGAAACCATGTGATAAATGCACATGGTGTGACTTTATGGTACGCATGGTGTGACCTAATCTTGAAGGTCACATGGTACACATGGTCTATCCATACACGACCTAACCATGAGAAACATATGGTTTTGGACTTGTGGTACACATGGTGTGGCCTAAGTAAATGATACACATGGTTTGCCATTTATGCCTATATAAGGGCTCATGTTGAATATTATGTAGACGTACCAAAAACAATAAGTTCTCTTTCTATTCATTTATCTTGAGGCTACCATCTGGAAAGCCTTGGAATTTGGAGTGTGGATAAATATTAAGAAACTTTAGTAGCTTCTCAATTAACAAGGGATTTTCCAAGCGAAGCTCGTAATTCAAGCGTCTAATCCAAACTATTTCTACATCAGGTAATATGATTACCTGTATATTTTTCCTTCATTAGTATCAGAGCTATATTACTTGTTTTCGCCTCATATGATTTGCATGCTATAGATTAGTTTTATTCATGTTTAATTCAATGTTATTGAATATCATGGCATGTTGAGAAGAGTTTTTTGAAAACTCCATAAGAGCAGTTTTCTTATCTCAAAATTCTGTAGTAAAATTTTTGTTTATGTAATGAAATTTACATATTTTGAAAGTACTCTTCGTAAGTTTTCCATCCATATAAAATGGGCTTTAATCGGAGTTATATTGAAAAAGTTATGATTTCTCAAAGATTTTTGGCCCAAATCGTTGTTTTTGGAGGAAATTTTAAAAAGTTATTTTTTTCCTGTCATATTAATTATTGTGTATAATTTGATGACTCATTTTAGTATTGTAACTTTTTTTTATTATCTCTCTTCAATCACTACTTTGTCTAAAGCAAATAAAAGTTGAGGGGATGTTTTAACTCTGCGTTACTTATATGACCATATGTTAATACCTCTTAAGATCTGTCAAATGATAGTTTTACTATCTAACATGGTTGGACTTACAAGGGAGGAACTCGTGAGGAACTTGGGTAACCTTGGGTAATGGAACTCATGAGAATGTCTTTGGAGTTGGTTCTTATTAGCTCAAGACGTGTCTAGGGTGCACTTTACTCCTCCATGACATGGTTTGTGCGCTTGGTGTCCAATGTAATCTTTTATCAGTTATTGCTTTGTTAGGATTTGGTTTTAATTTTCATTTTGATGGCGATCAGTTGGATTTCTATGTAAATAAAGTCTTATATGGACATGGTTTTCTTTCCAATGGTTTCTTTATGTTAGATTTGGATTTTTTTTCTCATATTCTTATGTGTCTTGTGATGATGACTCATTAAATTCTGTTAATTGGCATGCTAGACTTGGTCACATAGGCAAAGATAGAATGACTAGACTAGCTTTAGAAGGCCTGTTGTGGCATCTTGCTAATGTAAGTATGCCTGTGTGTGAACCTTGTTTCATAGGAAAAGCCTGTAGGAAGCCTTTTGGAAAGGCACCTAGGGCTTTATATCCTCTAAAGTTAGTTCACTCACATTTGCGAACCTATGAATGTAAAGGTGAGCCATGGTGCTTCTTATTTCCTTATATTTATTGATGATTACTTACGATTCAATTATGTCTATTTGATCTCACATTGCTTTGAGGCGTTGGATGCTTCAAGCGCTTTGTTGCACTGGTTTAGAGTCAAATAGACAGGAAATTGAAAATTCTTCCAGATCGAGGGCGTGAGTATTTATCACATCAGTTTCAGGGATTGTGTGAGGAAAATGAGATACGCAAGCAATTAACGATTCCAAGGACTCCGCAACAAAATGGTGTAACAGAGAGATAGAATCGCACTTTACTTGAAATGGTTAGATCGATGATGGTGCAAGACAACCTCCTTATATCTTTTTGGAGGGATGCACTTTTGACTGCTGCCTACATCCTTAACTGCGTGACTTCAAAGTTAATTTCAATAACTCCATATGAATTATGGAAATGTGCAAATCCAAATTTGGAGCATTTGCAGCCTTGGGGCTGTGCGGGTTTTGTTCACAGTATTTCTCATAAGCATGAGAAGTTAGGCCCTCGAACAAATAAACAAGTGTTTGTTAGATACTCCGAATACTCAAAGGGTTATGTGATGTATAGTGAACACTCTAATGATGGAATGACTGAAAATGAGTCATGAGATGTCAATTTCATTGAGAATGAATTTCCTAGTATTGGTGAAGTAAAGAAAGATCTTTCACTATTTGAGTTACAAGATTTTGAGAAAATCACACCATCTTTTGGCGAGGATGGATAATTAGAGACTTATCCTAAAATCACCAAAGATAGTGGGAGTGATATACCTCGTAGTGGGAGTGTTCCACTAGAAAATGACTCACTAGGATCACAATTACGTAGAAGTGAACGTAGAACCATTCATCATTGTTGTTATGAGATTGAGGTGAAATCTTTCATGTGTACTCCGTTGGATCTTGATGAGCTTGCTTCCTATAAGGAAGCATTAGTTTCACCTAATACTAATGAGTGGATAGCTGCTATGAAGGATGAAATGAATTTTATGGCTCGGAACCAAATTTGGGAGTTAGTTAACCTTCTACCTAGGCACAAGACCATTGGTAACAAATGGGTCTTAAAAATTAAGCGCAAGGCTGATGGATCAATTGATAAGTACAAAGCTCGTCTCATGGCGAAGGGCTATACCCAAAGAAAGGGTATAGATTATGATGAGACATTCTCCTCGGTGGTAAGATCTGCCTCTATTCGCTTAATTCTAGCTATTGTCGCGCATTTGGATTTGGAACTTTTTCAAATGGATGTTAAGACTGCATTTCTCAATGGAGAACTAGATGAGGAGATCTATATGGATCAACCAGTAGGCTTTGAAGTCAATGGACAAGAGAGCAAAGTATGTCGTCTTAAATGTTTCATTTATGGCTTAAAGCAATCATTTAGACAATGGTACTTTAGATTCCATAAAGCCATCATTTCGATTGGATTTAAGATGATGGAGGAAAACCATTATGTGTATGTCAAATGATCAGGAAAGAGTTTCCTTATCCTATTGTTGTACGTTGACAACATTTTGTTAGCTAGAAATGACATAGAGATGATTGTTGCCACTCAAGAATGATTGTCCTCTACTTTTGAAATGAAGGATATGGGAAAGCAAATTATGTGCTCGGAGTTAAGATCTTGAGATATCACTTTAAGAGGCTTCTTGGTTTGTCTCAAGAGACTTACATTAAGAAGATTTTGGAACGGTTTCATATGCACTATTCCAAACCTATTGACACTCCAATTAAAAAAGGACGTAATCTGAGCATTGACTCTTGCCCTAAGACAGATGAGGAAAAGAAACAAATGGCAAAAGTTTCCTATGCGAGTGGAGTTGGTAGTCTGATGTACACTATGATGTGTACTCGGCTAGACATATGTTTTGTAGTGGGATTAGTTAGTCATTACTAGAGTTACCCAAGACTTCGCATGGTAGCGATGAAGATGATTTTTCGTTATCTTCATGGAATGATAGATCTCATTCTTTGCTATCAGGGTGGAGATTTGAGACTGAATGGATATAGTGACGCAGACTGGGTTGTTGATAAAGATGAGTGCAAGTCTACCATTGGTTATTTGTTCATATTTAGTAGAGCATCTATTTCTTGGTGTAGTAAGAAGCAATCATACATTGTTTTGTCCATGATGGAGTCAGAGTACGTTGCTTGTTTAGCAGCAATACAAGAGGCTATTTGGTTGAGGAGATTCCTTCAGCACCTTAGGATCATAACTCTTGCAAATGAAGCCGTTGTGATCTATGTTGACAATATGGCAACTTTGGCATATTCTAAGGATCCCAAGTATCCTGGTAGAACCAAACACATCGACATTTGATTTCAATTTATTCGAGATGTGGTTGCACGAAGGGAGGTAGTCCTATAACATATCTCTAGTAGCAGGATCGTGGCTGATCTACTTACTAAAGCCAGTGCTAGAGACGTTTTCCAAACTCATGTTAGGAGTTTAGGGCTTTGTAGGATTTAATGTTTTTGTTGATATCTCATTAACTTTGTTGGATATTTTTGAGTATCTTATGCATAATTATTTATTCATGTGGTTTTATGGTTTAATTGACACTATTAGCACACATTGTATATAATGTCACTAGGCTTAGATTAGCCTTCTTACATTGGCAATCACCCTGGCACTTGTAGATCGAGCATGATAAGACATTAATTATCTTGGTTCTTAGAGAGCAAGCGAGGTAAATGTTTTGTGACTTGAGAAGTGAATTTATTCTTATAAGATGTCACTTTAGCATTGGCTAAGATGAGACTTTAAAAAAGTCAAACATGAAGTTATCCACAACTTTATGAAGCTTGAATATAGTTGAATGTGAGGTCTTAGATAGGTGCTTGATGAGCGAATATACTAAGAAACTCAGGTTAGGCGCTTGTATAGCGCCTAGACGAAGATTCCTATGAAGTTAGAGAGTGACAGACCCAATTTAGTGGGAGCTCCGCCGTAGCATACATATCATACTATATGCGCTACTGTCGACCACTTGAGGGAGTGGCTAGATGGATCCCTGCTCTAGCAGTGTGTGAGCCTTGTTAGGCCAATAATGGGCCTACTTTATACCCTTGAACCTAGAACTATGTCATGAAGTGATGACTTGATGTTATTACTTTAGCATGTCATCCAAGGGTCATGATGAATATGATCTAGAGGGCCATGTCTAGGAAAACGGTCAAGTTTAAGTGAATTGACATAAGTGGCTAAGGAAGATTGTTAAAAGTCATGCCCTTGTATTGTAGCTCATTGCTCGAGTGATTGTGTCGGATTTGAGATCACGATATAATCATGAGTACATATATAGTGTTGAGGTCAAGCATGTTTATGAGTTATGACTTGCGAGGTTTTAAAATGTTTGATCTGATATGATCTAATGAATTTGGGGTGTAAACGAGATATTTCAAGTGATGTGCTATGTTAGTTTATGGTGACTTAATATAGCACTCATACCTTATACCTTCTCGTCAGGTTGCACGCTCTATTTTTTCGTATGAAGGGTGGATTAATGAGAGATTGAGAAATGATGATTGAGTATATAACACATGATGTGGATCTGTGTATGAGTGGGAGATGTTGGAAACCATGTGGTAAATACATATGATGTGCCCTCATGGTACACATGGTGTGGACTAATCTTGAAGGCCACAAGGTATACATAGTCCATCCACACATGGCTTAACCATAAGGGACACATGGTCTTAGACATGTGGTACATATGGTATGGGCTAACCACATGGTATACATGGTTTTCCATTTATGCCTATATAAGGGCTTATGCTCAATATTGTGTAGACACACCAAAAACAATAAGTTCTCTCTTTATTAATCTATCTTGAGGTTACCATCTTGAAAGCCTAAGAATTTGGAGTGTGGATAAATATTGAAAAACTCTAGTAACTTCTCAATTGAAGGGGGGTTTTGTAGACGAGGCTCATAATTCAAGCATCCAATCCAAACCATTTCTGCATCAGGTAATATAATTACTTGTATATTTTTCCTTCAGTTCCCATAGTTAACAATGAATCAATGGATTTTACAAAAACAATCAATTAAAGAGATTACACGTTACAAAGCATTGAAAGATCAAAAAACAAATATTATTGCTTCATTAAGAGTTTTACCCCTTGCCTTAGCTAAGAGTTTTAGAAAAACTTTATGATATCAAACATTTACAAAATAAGAAAAGAGAATGAATATATATCTAACTGAGACCCTTCAAAGATTGAAAAGAAAATTTGCACTCAAAATTTCAAATAACTATCATGCATCTTCTTCATTTTTACTTAAGAAAGTTTTACCACAAGAGGCATTAACCATTCACCGGTATTGATCAAACAAACCATCATAAAAAAAAATTTGAACCAATTGCTACTTTGGCATCGCATGGTGGAGACACTCACAAAGAAGATCCTTAATCCTTTCCCAAGTTTCATGAAAATTAATAATGGCACAACACATTTGGTTAATGGAAAAGTATTGTTTTAAGAAATTCCTATTGAAGTTCAACCTAAGAGGTTATAGAATCGGGTGTCAAGGAATTGAACCAATGCTTGGCTTTATCGTTATGGCAAAAAGGAAATAATTGCATCCCAAAGGCACAGACGTCGAGTGTCAAGGAATTGAACCAACGTTTACGCCAAAAAAGAAATAACTTCATCCCTAGGCATCGTATGTGAAATGCTGCAACTTGACAGTGGCATAGATTTCTGAGAACTCATTTAAGTGCCTATATAGATCTTCATCATTAAGTCTATAGAAGGATGAAAGTATTTGGATAATACTAAACTTAATCTCATATTGTTTGGGTGGATTTTTGTCAAACATTTTTTAGTTTGGGAGTGTCTCTGAGACTTTAGGAATATGAGAAATCGCCCTTAGAAAAGTCTTAGAGAACACTCTAACCCAGGATCATAAGGAATTAAATCTGTAAATAGAAACAAGGCCCAAACATAAAGCAAACATATATTGACAAGTTACTAGACATCTCTTACTCTTATTGAGAGTAAACGAAAGGCTTACCAATTAAGGTCGTCAATCAACAACCAGTAAAATTTCCAAGAATGACTAGAGAGTTCATAAACAGTAGTACTTAAAATCCAATCTCCTTAGACATCATGACTGGCCTGTGATAGAATCTTTCTAAACATTTTGAAAGTTATTCACTTGAGTGGCCAACAAATAAATATTTTTTTCCAAAAAGATCCTTTGAGCAATGTTCAATTTTAATTTGGCTTTCAATTGAATCTGAGGATATGAGATTGTTTTACTTTTTTTTTTTTTTTTTTTAAACTTGTAAAAAAAAAATTAGTATAAACAATTAGACAATAACACCAACCACAAACAAAATATCAAAGCACCAGGAAAATAAGTTGTGTTGGATTATTGGCTCAATGTCCATTCCTAATATGATTTGAATTTGTTATTTTATTTCCTAATTGGAATAGGATTTGTTGGTTGTCAAACATTAACTTGGTTTTGACTCCCATATTGGTTTAGATTTGTGAGAGACCTATTTGATTTGGTTTGGACTTCCTAAAGTTTTGGATTTCGTGTTTCCTAGTTGATTTTGGATTAGATTTAAAGGAAATTTTGTTTTAGGAAGGATTGTTTGGCTATATATTGTTGGTATTTTTCCATAATAATACTATAAAATAAATTGAATAGAAATGACAAAACAATTTTTTTTTTAATTAAAAAATGAAATGCAGAATAAACTACAAAACTAAGAATATAAGAATTAATTAGATTACGTCATGGAACATATTACAAGATGGATCCACATAGACATACAAAATAATATACAAAAAATAGTTTAAATCTAAAAGTTTGAAGAACAAAAGATAAGAGACGCAAATCGAAACTTGTGTAACCACACTTTTCTTAAAATAGATTCACCGCCTCCTGATAGGTGTTGGAGGTACATCGGCGTTTGTTTTCCAAGATAGGACAGTCAAAACCAGTTAAAGCAGAAGTATCTTCTGAATAACTTCAACGAACTTGATAATAGCAACAATCTCTCTCTCTCTGACAAGAACCAAAGAAGGGACTAGCAAAGAAGATGATAAAATTTTCGTTGGTGTAAAAACCATCTCCAACTTTATCTAAAGAAAATCATAAATTTTCCATCTCGAAAACATTTCTATATCATACATTTAAGTTAGAGGGAAAAGACCCTTTTTATACTTGTAGGGAAGAGGTCTTAGCCATGGCTACCATAAAATATAGCATCAATGGCCATCAACTCTAGCCATTTGGGCTAGAGTTACAAAGGTGCAAAACTTCCATATACATAATATATATAATTAAATATGTATATAATGCTATTTAAACCCTATGGGTGGCAAAACAGATATAGGTGTTAGGTCACAACACGATCCAAGCCCAATCTCAAACACATGTACAAGTTAAGCCCAACACAGCACAGCTTAACTCACGTCAAGACTAAGTCTAAGTCCAAAACCAAACCCAACATATGCACAAGTACAAACCTAGGCCTAGTCCAAATCAAGACTAAGTTCAAATTTAAGCCCAACTTTTATTGATGCCCACTTTATGAGACAATTCTCATTCATAACTCAATGGTTTTGGCTCATTATTTTTATATTATAATATTTTTATTTTGGTTAATATAATACAAATCCACTTGGACCCACCTCAACTAGCGGTTGGGTCTTACTTTAATTTTGAATTAAAGTTGTCAAAAAATTATTATTTTTCAAAAATTATAGGTGGAGACTCTTATTAATTCAACTTTAATTTCGAATTAAAGTTATCAAAATACTATTATTTTCCAACAATTATAGGTGGAGACTCTGTGAAACCCCGTATTTTTATATAATAAAAATAATATATATTGTGAAACCCCGTATTTTTATATAATAAAAATAATATAATTTTCTTAAATAATTATTCACAATATTTTGAATTTAATAGTCTATATATTTTTATACTGAACATTTATTCAAAATAAAATAAAATAAAATATTTTTTGACTTTATATTATTACTCAATATTAATTTCTGAATCTTATGATATTTTTATTTTTTATATTTTTTTGTAATCAAATTATACTGAAACTTAATATTTTCTGTACAAAAATCCAATCAAAAACCATGGGTTGCTCCCCAGGTTTTCTTACATCCCATCTTCCACGTGCAATCATTTTCTGTAAAGAAAATGTGGTGGACATGCAAGCTATACACCTCCCTTCTTTTTAATTTGTTTTCATCATAAATTGGGCCCAAGTTTTCCTCACATCTCTTCACTTCCAGTATTCGTCTCTCTCTCGATTCTCTCTTTCCCTCCACCTCTCATTCTCAAAACTCTCTTTCTCTTTCTTTATCTATGTTTTTCCTTCTCCCTTCACCTCCATAACCATGGCCTTAACCCATACTATCACCATCCGAACCACCAACCCGCGAACTTCACCACCATTGGCGCACCGTCGGACTGCCACCACCACCATCACCTATTTCCATTATCATCTAGAACCACCATTCACAAAGTGTTGTAGGTGAAGAAATAGAAAAAGAAGGAAGATGGAGGAGAAAGAAACAAAGTTAGAGAAGTTTACTTTGAATTTCAAAAGTTGGTTTTCGGCTTACTTTCGGCATGCCAAAACCATCCATTCCGGAAAGAATTGAGAAAAATAGGCCATGTAAGATAAAGTACGAAGTAAGTTGAAGAGATTGGCGAAAGAATGAAGTAAAACCGTTAAGAATTAAGAAAGTTATGGAGTCCGAAAGATGGTTCGAAGAAATGTCCGAGATGGTAGGAAAAAAATCTAATTTTTCGTCAAATTTTAGAGATTCGACGGCATGCAAAAAGAGATGGAACGAGGCGTGTGAGTAGTGAACCAAAAACTAGGCCGTGAGGTGAATCCAATGACAGAAAAACAAGATAAAACGGAGTTACGATGAAGAAGATACAAGCATTTGAACTAGTGACATTGAAACTAAAATTCTGGGTCTTCTGTTCGTGCATGCTACAGCTGTTGAAGAAGATGAATTGAATTTTATCTAGCGTTTCTCGGCCCATGGTGCTGCGGTGCATCCTAGTACCTTTAGGTTAATCGAGTGGTCCTATGACTTTGGGGATGACCACCCTTAGGTTTTTCAACGTGTAGAATCCATTTTTGGGGTTAGATCTTGCAAATTCTAAGTCTAAGATGATGATCAACAACTAAAAGTTCTAAGAGAATCCAATGGAAGATCAACGATGAGATCGCGTCCTATTAATGTGAAATTTCAGCAAGACGATCACGGAGCCAGGATGGTCATATCTTACGATCAAAATCATAAATCAAATTCGGACGATAAATCGTTAGCAACTTAACATAGTAAGAAAACCCTCTCAATGCTCTCATTTTTTTTTATTTGAAAATTTCAGATTATATACATATGATAAATTGTCTAAACTTGTAGATAGGATTTTATTTATAATTGTATAAAATTTTATGATGGTATATTAAATATTGGTAGTCTGAAAATCATGATAATATTATGGAATTTGGACTTGCATGTGTAGTTTATGTCATTAAAAAGATTATTGAATATATTATTTGGCCCTGTAAATCTGCTAGAAAGTTGTACGAATTTTTAGACAATTTTATACTCAAAATTTGAAGATGATTTCTTCTACAAAGTTGTTGATAATGATGTCTAATTCATCCACAAAATTTTTCAACAATTATTGAGCTTTGTACGAATTTATACATATTTTTAACCAAATCTGGAGCTATAAACAGATTTTATTATGTGTTTGAAAAATCATTAAAAATTTTATATTAAACCAAATTTGATAATTTCTAAGCAAGAAATGAAATTTGAGAAGCCTAGTTTCATAATAAATTTTTAGATCATGGAATTGATTTATAAAATTTAAGTATGGAATTAATTTAAGAAATGTGATAAAATCTGTGTCATAAACACTCTTGGAATTTTTAAGAATTATTTATAATTTATTTTTGGAAAATGCTTTATGAAAAATGACCATAACATGTTTATTGAGTATTCTATAGATTTATATAAATTTTAGAGTTGTATAAGTAATTTATTTATAATTTTTATTACCTAAGGTATAACTTGAAAATTTCTGGACAGATTTAAGATCATCACTTCAATTATTATTGGAAAAAAAAAAAATCAGTTATTGTGTTGGTCTAATTCATCAAATATTTTAAATTAGTAATCCATGTATAGGTGTATTGTGGTAGTCTAATCTTATAGATTAAAAGTCCATACATCTGTGTAATTATGATTTATTTCCTTTCTTTTTTTTTTTGATATCTAAATTATTACTTCATACCATGGTTTAAATAAATTGTTTATTTAAATGTGGTACAATTGTTTATTATTGTGTGACATGTGTAATATTTTATGTTTGGATTTTAATGAGTTGGTATACCATTATTTGTGATTAAAAATTGGAATTATTGGTGATTAATATCAAAATTAACTGAAATGATTAACGGCATACACAAAGTTAACAATTGACGGTTAACACCAATTGTTCAGGGTGAGTATTGGTTTTAAAGAGTGTAAGAAATTAAGGGTTGACGGTCAATACCGGTTGTTCAAGGTGAGCCCTGGTTTTGAGAATTCTCACGTAAATTGTGTTACGAAACTCTAAGATTTGAACCCTTTTCGGTATTCGGTTTTGGAATAAGGGTGGATGTGCAGGTGGCACACAGGGAGGTTACGTACCCCTGGCAGACCGTTTCCTTGGGGCAGACCACGGATGCCATTGCTTGGGTATATAACTCCGGACTTGGGCATCCCTGGTGGTTACGGTTGGTAACACTTAAATATTTGACCAATGGAGGGTTTTAAATTAACTGTTGCCATGCTTAGTGGTTGGTAAGTTAAATCTCTTTGGTGAGATTTTGAGTGTCACCTAATTTATTAAAATTATTGAAATTATTTTAATGGTTGTAATTTATGTTTATAATTATATTGTTATCTCATGTTTATAATCTCATTATTTTTCTCTTAAAAAGAATGGTAAGTTGGTTATGTTTTCTTACTGTGTTGCAAAACTCATGGCATATATTTTTGTTGCCCTGGCGTTTTATGCCAGGTTTTGGCGAGGAAATAATTGAAGCTGAAATGGAGTTGACGCTAACGTAGAGCTTTGGCTGAATTGAAATCATGACTAAAGTCGAATAACTTTATTATCTTATATATTAGCTATTAAGGACCTTACAATTTCATTTGATGTTGTGTTTGGATAATTTTAAGTTTTTATTTAATATTATTTGAACCTTTGGTTATGTACGAGAGTTGGAATGCTCTATTAAGATGTTAACTTTTTAGTTTATTAAGTCATTTTGTTTATTTAATTTCCCTTGATGTTCCAAAAATTTGGGGCGTCACAGACTCTTATTAATCCGGTTGAACTTTTAGTTTTTTTGAGCTCCCATGAGAGGTTTTGTTGGCCTTCGGGTCTTTGGTGTGGCCTTTAGTCACTTAGTATTTCTTGGTTGAAACCCTAGTTTCATGAGACTTGTGTAGAGAGGATTTGGGTTTGGTGAGAGAACTTATATTTTTAGGTTTGGTGAGCTTAGTTATTTGTGACAGATTATTGTCACCATTGTACCTCTTTGGAGCATTGTTCTCTTTGCTAATGGAATCTTTCTCTTTGTGATTGTCTATGGACGTACGCTTAGGCCGATTCACGTATATATTGATGTTTTATTAGTTTGTGGTTGTTTCTTTCTCTTGAATTTGTATGGTTCTCCTGCTCCATATTTGAAACCATTAACTATCTTGGTGTAGTCGAGTTTTCTAGGAGCTCTCTACACAACAAATTAGTATCAAAGTTTGGGTGACAATCTTGGCTTCATTTGTTTGCTTCCATTGAAATTTGTATCGTTGGTAGTTCTTGAAGATTGGAGAGAAGTTGTCGAAAAGAAATCTTTTATCAATTTCGCTTTGGAGGAGAAACTTGAAGATGATGATTGCAAATCTCATCTTTTTGGGAGGTAAGCTTTGGATATTCTGCTTGTGGTTTTCCTCATCATTTTTAGATCAATCATTTGGAAATCAAATTTGTTTGCGTATGCCTTTTGATTGGGTGTGGTAAGATTGTTTGGAGACTCGATTGAGTCAATTAGGATTGTTGGTGATTTTTTGAATTTGTTTTGGATTTTAGAGTTTGCTCGATACTTTAGAAAATCAAAATTTGGTTAGAACTTGTTTGCATTAGCAATTTATTTGGATGAGAGCTTATTTTAGTTCTCTTGGAATTTGTTTGGCTCTGATATTTGGTTTGAGCTTGTTGAGAGTGGATTTGCGTTCGATATTGATCGAACTTGAAGTTTGAATTTGGTATCACTTTTGGATTTGCTTAGATAGAGAATTTGAAGCTTCTATTGATTTTGAATTGGTCTCCTTTTGACACCCCAAATGTTGAATTAATATAATAAGAACAAAAGTAAAATAAAATATTGAATTTTATAAATGTATAAGATAAGCATGTGTTTTAATTTAGGATAAATATAGAATTAAGCAAAGTTGTAGATAAGCTCAACATAAATTATATATAAAAAAAAGTGTAACTATTTTGGATATTTGGGCCAAGGTGTAAATAGACATGAATCCTAACTAATCTCCTGCTTGCTTGGAAGTTAAGTAGCAAGCTAAGTTGCTTGGAGATAAGGCTTAGCAGGATTAGCTCATAGGATAATAGACCTAGGAAACGTGGCATTAATTTATAACAGCAACACTAGTATAAATAGGAGTATAAAGGATAGTTTAACCATCGGAAGATAAGAAACAAAGGTGCTTCGAGTAAGTCAGTAAAAAAGGGGGAATTTCAATAATGTAAAGGATCAATATTAAGGTGAGTTATATTATAACTTGAGTCACCATAATATATTTTATGTATGTTTTGAATTACCATAATTTATTTTATATAAGTTGTGTTTTATAACTTATATTCATATTTCAATTCGTTAATTATTTTCTGAACTCCATTTACTTAAATTGAAACCTATGGATATGTTTGTTTAAATTTTAGAAATTATTTGACAATGATTTTGTAAACAATTATATTCTGTAAGTACCACAATGGGAGTCCCATGCCTTGAGGGACTTAAATAACTATTGGCCTCTATTTGGCCACTTTGTGGTCATCTGTTTATCATGGATCTATTGATCTCTATTTTGTTCTGTTTTGTACTGTGGTTATAGTTATTTATTTACGTAATTTCTGTATTTTAGTTTCTGCCATGTAAATAATTTGTTTATTTAAATTACGTTATGACTTAACTAACTATCCATGGTTATTATGTGTTCCCTATACTCTTGGCATAACATTTCTCACTCTATTGTGTGTTTATAGCTATTACCCTTTTAAATGATGAGATGTAAGGAAGACCCGTAACCTTGTGTTGTGGAACCCACACAAAAATTTGATGCTGATTCGTTATTCTGTTTTTTTTTTCTTTTCTTCCTTTTGTGTTTTACTGAGGGCGGGTCATTGAATAATAAAATAATAAAAGCCCCATAGATGTACTTTCTTTTATTAAAATAGTAGAATGAAGTAAATTTTTCGTTTAATTCTTTTTTTACTTCCATTTTTTGTCTCTGCTTGCGCCCTTTAATTTGTTATGATTAAAATTATTTAGTAAGTTGCGATTTCAGCCCTAAGCCTGGGGTTGGGTTGTGACACTCCTCACTTTGGTTCAAGCGATTAGTTTGTTTGCTCACCATAGTTTGTTTGAAATTGTTGAAAACAACTTGTTTTGTTTGGCACTAGTTTTGAATTTGGAACTTGGTACAATGGTGGAGTTTGGTTTGGGATGGCAAAAAATTAGAAGAGCTAGTTTGTTTTGCTTTGTAATTTGTTTGGATGGCTTGGTGTGTCCCGAGCACTTGTTTGATTTTGTTATTTTGTTTTGCTTGGCTTGATTTCAATTTGAGCACTCATATTTTGATTTGGTATAGCAGATTTTGTTTAGTTTGATTTGGATTATTAGGTATCTCACCTAGGTGGAGTTCTATTTGTCTTGGTTTAATGTTTATTTTGATGCAGCAGTTGAAAATCTTGTTGAGGTGGACATTTGTTAGTTGATTGGCTCGTTACTGCTGGACATGTTGCCAAGGTGGACATTTGTTGGATTATTGGCTCAATGTCCATTCCCATTATGATTTGGATTTATTATTCTATTTCCTAATTGGAATAGAATTTGTCGATAGTCAAACATTGACTTGGTTTTGACTTGGTTTGGATTTGTGAGAGACCTATTTGATTTGGTTTAGACTTCCAAAAGTTTTGGATTTAGTGTTTCATGGTTGATTTTGGATTGGATTGAAAGGAAACCTATTTTGCTTAGGAAGGATTCGTTGGCTATTGTAGGCACCCCATTTTTTACCGCCCTTAAGATTTGGGCGCTTTGTTCCAAACACCCGATAATTAAAGTTACATGTGCAATCTTTTGGATTCTCAGTGAAGAAATTTGGATTCAAGCTCAAATCCCAACCTTACACCCCATTTTTGGCCAAATTATTTTAAACCTTAAAACCCTCTTTTTAAAAATATTTTTTTAAATGCTTCTACAATGTTCCAAGGCTAGTATTTCATTTAAAACATTGCACTTTTCGGTAAATCAAGTAAGGATAAAGTGGAAATAAATGAAAGGGAGGTGAACTCTTTGAAAAAATCTTTAAAACATCTTATTTATAGGTTTAGAGTTGAAGAAAATAAAAGGGAAGGGAAGGAAAGAAAACTAGTTGGGGAATAAGTTGGGCATCAATCCGTTAGGATGAGAATGAGTAGCCTTTACTAAAATAGACATATCTATTTGCACACTTAGAATTTAGATATGAGGCCACCACCATTGGAAACTAGACTTATGGGGCTTCAATTTAGACTCAAGAATCACCTAAAACAGAGTCCGAATAAGGCAGATATGCTCATTTGAAGTTGGACCTGAAGTGCAGATTTTTAGACTCGACTGGGTCCATTTAGAACCGACCATAAAAAATTTTCCTGGGTTGCTTTTTAGGCCTGACCGTGTGTTTTTAGACCCAACCGTGGGTTTTAGGGCTCGGCTGGGTCTCAATGGTGCCAGACAGACAGCTAGCGGGAATTGAACAAATATCTTTGTTTGAAGATATTTTTGACCATTTTGGCTCAAACTCTATAAATAGGACCTCTTCCTTCAAAGTTTCAGCTTAGCAAAATTTCCAAAATCTTTGAAGAACTAAATAGACCTCCTTTCATCTTCCTTCCTCCTTTGACCCTCAAACTTTCTTTAGCTATACATACACAATACATACATTATTAAAGCTTGTTCTTGAAGCTTTTGTTGAAGTTTCAAATCATATTTCATAAAATTTGAGAGTGTTGGAATCAAGTTTGTTTAACTACAAGTATCTTCTCTTTCAAGAGGTATAACTTTTGCATTTGCTTCCTTATTTCTCTTTTACTCTTTTCTTCTTTTTTACATGCTTTGTACACTGTTTTGGGACTATTTTGTGGTTGAAATTTGTGATTTAAGAGCTACCAAAGGTGAAGGGGTTAATCACCTATAACAACCCTCGTCACTGTTTACCAATTAGCTACCGAATACTGCTAAACTGAGACTGATTATGACTAATAATTGAATTGATCGAAATACGGAACTGACTGACTGAAATCTGAAACTGATTGATTGACTGTATCTGTTTAAATACATTTCTATCTGTTTGATTGTTTGATTATTTGTTCATATTTTTATATTTAAACTGCAAATTGAAGGCTTTATCGGCAGCCGAATCTGAAATTGATTGATAGCCTGTGTTAATTAGATTTTATGGTGTAATTACCTGAAAAGTGATTTAGTATGATTAAATTGGAGTAAATTAAGCCAAATTAATAGAGTTGCCTTATTTACCATAATGCCATGTTAGTGGACTAAGCTAGGACTTTGTATCATATGTGCAACACTTGACCAAACCCATTTCCTCAGCCATTTCTTGAGTTCCCACCGAAATTAGAGAGAGAGAAAGAGGGAGATAGGAGAGAATTTGGTCTCATCTTGTGAATTGTTTGAGAATCTTGAAGAGATTGAAGAGTAGATTGCAAATTGAGCTTGTGTATCTTACATTGAAGACCTAAGGTAGATCATTGACCTTCTTCATTGTGTATTTGAGTTTATTTTTGCATGATTAATGGGTCTTTAGAGAGCTAAGGCTTGAATTGGTCATGTAGTGTTGGATTAAAGCTTGTATCATGCATGTATGTTTACATTGTTGAGTTTTAAGTTGTTTTCATAGCTAAATGTTACATGCATGCTCATAATTATGTTAAGTCCATGAAACCATCTTCTTTTTGAAAGAATTAGCTCATTTGAGCTTGTATTTAAAGCTTTGAAATGATTTAAACTCATGCATGTCATGTTTGTAGCATGTTCATGAAAATTGGTTTGAAATTGAGTTTGAATTAAACACCCTTGGGCTTTGATTTCTCAAATTGAGCTTTGAATCATGTTGTTCTATGTGTTTGCAAGTGTTTTCCAGAAAATTAGCCCAAGAGGATTGAAATTTGTGCATTTGAACTTGATATGAGCTTGGAAGTTCAAATCTGGAAATTCCAGATTTTGGACTCCCGCTTGAGCGGTGAAAGTTGCGCTCGAGTGGGGAATTTGTGCTCCCAGTACTTTGCACTGTTTTACGGTCCACTCGAGCGGGACCTTATGTCTTACGCTCGAGCGGCTATCGAGCGCCCAATCGAGCGTGATTTTTGTGCATCCAGCACTTTTGCCATGTTTTGTAGTACGCTCGAGCGTGGGTATTTACGCTAGAGCAGAAACCTTTGTTTGCAGGTCCGCTCGAGCGGGTAAACCTACGCTCGAGCGGGGCCTCTATTTTCTGAAAATTCTGAAAATGTTTTCTGAGTGCATCTTTACATTCTCTTTCCATCCTAGGCATTCCTAGAGCATATTTAAGGCATCTTATTGAGGATATAGATGTAGAACACACCGAGGCAGTTAGGGATTAAGTTATTATCTTTCCCAACCGTGTAGCTTAGTGTGTGTTCATTCTGTAAACTGTGTAAGGTTGGCTTTGCTTTCCGAGGAGACGCTCTAGCTTACTGTAGCCCAGGACTCTGTGAGTAACAACTGTGTAAAGTTATGTTCAAAGTGATTATCTTCTGAACAATTAAACTCATCGCTTTCTAAACCGACATCTTAATCGAATGAATGTATGTCCTATATTCGAATCAGACATTGTGGCATCCTTAGCAACTCATCGTTATCGATCTTTGTTATAGAGATCTCTGTCGGTTCTCTCGTTGGAACCACTACTGTTTACTGATTGATGGCCATCATTTACTGCTCAGTCTTTTAGACCTACTGTTACTGTTATGCTAATGGATGTACCACATATGATTTGTTCTTGTCTTGAACAATGAATATCTTGATTGAAATGAACTGTTTTCATTACTGTAAGGACATTCATTCTAAACCCCTTTACGCATATAGGTGTTATTCACTGGGCTTTAGCTCACTGCTCATATATATATATGTAGGTGTACAGGCACCAGACCGGAGCTAGGAACATGGGGTAGACTTCTCTTTTTGTCAAGCCAACCACTGTGCCTCACTGCGAGATTCCGAGCCTGCCGAGCTATGGCTTAGGGGTGTTTTTATTTTCCCGCTCTGCTTTACGTCTGCATTTTGTATGATTGTATAGATTCTTATCTTGTTTAATAGGGATTTGGTCCCTGTTCTGAATGACTGTAAATATTGTGCATACTGTTCTGTACTGTGTATATATCTATGTATGTATGAAAAATCTTTTTGCATACAGACTGTCACAGCTTATTGGACATTGTTTATTTACTGTGTTGGCTTCTGACATGCCCCTGTACTCTGTTATACTATCTTACTGTTAAGCAGGCCTTCGGTAATCTCGGATTACTAGCCGGTTATGGTGCTAAACCTATAGGGGCGGGTTTGGGTTGTGACAGAGTGATATCAGAGCGATGCTTAACCACGAGTTATACCACACACACGTGTCCAAATGAGCTATAGGGTGTCCTAGACAAGCAATTAGGGCATCGCATGAGCATGAAAAGTGTGCGTGGACATGATTGAATATGTGTTAATGTGATAAACTGTTTAAGTATGCAATTGCTTATGTTGATAATTGTTATAATTGCTTATAGTGAAATGGATAATACAAGAACTGCAAATGAATCTGAATCCTCATCCTCTGAGGCAAGAATGGCAAGACTGGAAAGAATGATGGAACTAATAACTGAAAGATTAGATCAACAACAGAATCAATTTTTACCTCCTCCTCGATGCAGTAGGAACAGAATGTGAATGTTAACGATGGGGACATAATTGCTCTTACCCAGAAGTTCAGCAAACTGAAACTGCCATCCTTTCAGGGAGGCTTTGAACCATTAAAAGCTGAAGCATGGGTCTTGGAGACCGAAAAATTGTTTGAGGTGTTTCCGTGCTCGGAGGCACATAAAGTACTGTTGGCCACCTTTACTTTGCAAGAAGAGGCTAGAAGGTGGTGGATGCTTACCCGTGATGACAACACTGTTATGACTTGGGCTCAATTTAAAAGAGCCTTCCTTGAAAAGTACTTCCCTCAGTGTGTCAGGGACAGAAAAGTAACTGAATTTGAGCAGCTGAGATAGGGCACAATCTCCGTTGCCGAATATGAAACAAAGTTTACCGGGCTTGCTAGATATGCACCACATATGGTGGACACTAATTACAAGAAGGCCAGAAGGTTTGAAGGCAGCCTTAATATTGCAATACTCGACAGAATAAGTGTTCTGAAATTACCGACTTATGTGAATGTTCTTGACCGAGCCTTGATGGCTGAAGCAAACATCGAGGCACTGAAAACTGAAACACCAACGTCTGAATGGCGTGGTAAAAGGCAGGGTTTTAAATTCAAGAAAGGCAAGCATAACCCATCGAACAAGAAACAGAATACGGGGTCAACAACTAGCCCCAGCCAAGGGAGTGGTTCCATACCGCCCTGTTCCGAATGTGGTAAGAACTATAAGGGAGTTTGTTATAAACTATCTGGTGCTTGTTACAGGTGTGTGTAGACACCCCATTTTTGACTGTCCTTAAGACTTGGACGTCATCGTTTGAACACTCGATGATCATCCTTGTTCGTGTTCGTCTTGAGTTCTCGGAGGTTTCGGCTATGCGCCTTGCCTCAAGACCTCTCAACTTGTTTGTTTTGTGTTTGGTTTTGCATCAAACACTTGTTGTTTTGCTTCTGAGGGTGGGAAATAGCTTGTAGGCCATCCCCACACCTCACTGGCTATGGTTTGAGGCCACCGGCCTTGTTTCCTTGCCACCGGCCACTAGTGATGGCCAGTCGGCACTATTGATGGTCGGTCGACACATTTTGTGGTCGGTCGGCCAACTTTGTTGGCCGATTAGTCACTTTTTCTAGCCGAGACCTTTTCTTGAGGGGGTTTGAACCTTTTGAACCCCCTGTTTTAGCTTCTTGAGGAAGCTTGAACCTTTTGAACTCTTGGTTTTTAGCTTCTTGAGGAAGCTTGAACATTTTGAACCCTTGGTCTAGCTTCTCCAAGAAGCTTGAACCCTTTGCACCTTTGCTCTAGCTTCTCCAAGAAGCTTGAACCTTTTGCTCTAGCTTCTCCGAGAAGCTTGAACCCTTGGCTAGCTTCTCCAAGAAGCTTGACCCCTTTGCCTAGCTTCTCTAAGAAGCTTGGCCCTTTTGCTCCTAGCTTCTCCAAGAAGCTTGACCCCTTTGCCTAGCTTCTCCAAGAAGCTTGTCACTTTTGCTCCAAGCTTCTAAGAGAAGCTTGGACCCTTGTTCCTCTATAAAAGAAGAGCTCCTCTTCCATGGCAAGGGTTCCAACAATTGGTTTAAGGCATACAAGAGTGGTATCTCTCTCTATCTCTACATCCAAGCTCCATAAGTGTTGGTTCTTGACCCCTTTACACACCACCTCACAACCACACACTTCCTCCATCACTCTAAGGTTCTTTGAGCTGGTTTTCAGAGGTTGAAGGCCTACATTTTTGGTCCATAAGCTGCTGGAGCTTCTTGGCTACAAGGGTAACACTTCTTACCTTCTTTATTCCCCGTTTTTGCACACACTTTTAGCCTATCTTGCATGCTGTTTTGGGCTTTGTCATAAACTGAAAAAAGTCTTATTTTGAGCTCCTTTTGAAGTTTGTTTAAGATCACTTTTGTGTTTGGAGTTTTTTACCCCCTCTTAGGCCTTGTTTGGCCCCATTTTGTGCTATTTTTGGTGAGCTCCGGGACCACCTTGTTTGGGCCTCCTCACCACTGAAATCTTGAGGGATTTCTGTAGTGAGGATGGTGGTTTAAGGTCCTAAGAAGGAGAGGGCCATCCCCTCTCCTTGTTGTCTTCAAAAAGTGCCATTTTAGCCTCATGTGTGAGCACCATTTTTAAGTTCATGTTGGCCATGTATTAAGTGTTATTTGTGCTTATTTTGCCATGATATAGCACTTTTTTTAATTTTTTTAAGACACATCATGCTTGCTTTGCATACTTGTCTTGTAATGCCATGATTTGCCTTAACATGCTTTATGCTTTGAGCCTTGTTTCTCGCATGTGTTTTGGCTTAGCTCTGTGAAGCTTTTATGCTTGTTTTGATGTGCTTGAGGACTGTTTTTGATTATTTGGTGCATCCATGCTTTGCTTTGTATAGCTACCATGTAATCCCCCTTGTAGGCCTTAAGTATCGGACCCTCTAACATGCTATCATTGCATCATTTCAGTGGTTTAGAACCACTTGTGTCACGCCCCAAACTCGCCCGAAAAGTTTGGCAACGAGACCGGCCAGTAATCCTAGATTACCACAGGCCTTACCGGACAAAACATAAATAAAACGGGGCTCGCGGAAGCACATACAAAATATAAAGAGTCCAAGAGCTGTGCATTTATATGAACAAGTTTTATATACATGCCAAAAATAATAATTTCACACTATTTCACATAACATGATCAGGAACATCACGCAAGTATCTGCTACAAAACAAAAAGACAAAACTCTCTCATGGACTTCCAGGCCTGGCCCCAGCTCGGAGGCACTAAAAACTCCTGGTTAGGCTTCAAAACGGTGGCTCAGCTCGAGACTCCGCCTAAGCTTGGCTTCCTGAATGCTCACCTATAATACATAACTACAAACAATGAGCTAAAGCTCAGCGAGTAACATTAAAGTAAAGGGGGTTAGTGAACGAATTCCAACATTTCATATATACAGTTATAAACAGTCAACAGTCATTAATGGCATAATCCACAGAACCTTTCATAACAGTCTATCAATTAAACAGTCTAACAGTCTACGAGATCTCGTGACTGGCCATGGGCCTTCATTTTCATGCCCTAACCCATGACTGATCACATCATGAGCCTGCATGTTCATGTCGCACCCATGACCTAACTATCTATGGATGCCAGACTAAATTTGCAAATTAGGACATTCATTCACAGTTTAAAATCACCTTTCAGAACATATCATATCATAACATATCACTTTTAAACATAGTTCATAATAACATAACTTTACAGAAATGTTACTCACAGTGGGTTTCCAAAACCGGTTGCACGGTCTTCGAAGTTTGTCCTGCAATTAACATTATAAAACATTCCTTAACATTCATTATCATCATACATTAAACCATTCATGTTTTTCTTTCCTTTTCTTCACTTTAATTCATGCCATTACATTCGTTCCTTACTTCATTTCATGTTCATAAGATGCTAAATGATGCAATTAACATGATAAAATCAAGTATACAACTTCCGCAAAAAGTTCCTGAAATAAGCCTTCCTGCTCGAGCGCCACTTTTTCCGCTCGAGCGGACTGTAAAATGTCCAAAACTGCTGGGAGGTCGATTTCTACGCTCGAGCGGGCTCCTCTCCGTTCGAGCGGACCCTGCGAAAGTCTGAAATTCTGGTTCTTCTTCTACACTTCATCCTTTCTTTGAAAAATCCATTTCAAATACATGAATACCAAGTTCCAACACACTTGAAAATTCACTTGAATTAAACATTATAACTTCAATTCAAAACCCATATGAATCATAAACAAGATCAAACTCATGAACTAAGTTGAAGAACCATAAACATACACATTTAAGCTTCATTTCATACTTTCATGGAGGTTCTGCCTCAAACATGAAAAATAGACATGATTCATACCATTTTAAGCCATAACTTTGAGTTCAATGCTGGATGCCAAGGATCAACAAGTAATTTCATGAAAAGCTTACCTTGATTCTTTGATTTGGAGGAACTCGACTTGATTCCCCTTTTTCTTCTCTTCTTCCTCCCTTGAATCTCTCTTCCACGAATTCTTCTCTCTCTCTCTCTTCTAGATTTTTCTTATTTGAGTCTAAATGGTCAACATCCTTATCTCATAAGCATATATATATTAAATAAACCAATTAAACCAAAACACCTAAGCCAAACATGCCTTACAAATCAGACGAAATTCAGTCTTCAATTTATTGTTCCACATGGTTCTAAAAATTCCCGGTATCACATAGGCATGTTCAATTTCATTTTCTGAAGCCATTACGGTTGTCAATTTAAGTCCCAAAGTCGTAATTCCAACAGATATTTTGCTAATTCAAACAGATAATCTTCAATTAAATCATATAAATGCATAAGTAATTACTGATAATTGTGACACACGGTTCCGGGTCATTACAACTTGTCATGTCATTTTAATCCTCATGGTATGCTTGTATGCTTGCATTTGATGCCCCTTTCATGCTTTAGGAGGTTGGTGTTTCATGCTCCATGTTTGTGCCATTGTGTATGCCTTTAGGATTAGATCATTTAGATGCCATCTAAGTGGTTTTTGGGGCTTACTTTTATATGATTTGGGACTGTTTTGGTCCACTTTGGTCATTTGCTTCATGTGTCACATGATCATGGTTTAAGTCCTTGTTCTCGGTTGTATGCCTTGTTTGCATTGGTAGGTTGATTTGGCATCATTTTCTACATGATTTTCAGAGCTTACAATGCATGCCTTTAGTCCCATGTTTGGTCTCTTTTAAGTGTGCTTAAAAGTTGCTTCTATATGCCGAAGTGTTGGACTATGTGTACATGCATGTTTGTATGTCATTTTGCCTTCATTTCCATAGCACTTGGCCACTGTTTTGGGCTTACTATAGAGCTGCCCAAATTAGTTTAAGTCCACTCTTTACATGTTGCTGCATGTCTTACACTTTGCATGCTTTGATTGCATCATGTCTTGCATGTCCACTAGCTTGCATACTTGTTGATTGCTTGCTTGTTTGCATTGTTATGTTGCATACTTAGTTCATATGCTTAGGTTGCATTTGGCATGCATGCTTTGCCTCTTGAATTGATTATGATAGAGGTTGAGCCCATTTGTTTGTTTGGTTTGCATTACATTTGAAATCAAAATGCATAACTTGGCTTCTTGGGCCATCACGCATCGAAATGCGCGATTGGTGGTCCGAGAATCAAGGACCATACCCCTTTGAGTCATAAACATGATAAGGGGTGTGGTTGTGCACACATTTGCTTGAAATGCATTGCCATGCCATGTTTTGCCCTCTGCTGCTGTCAAAACAGGTTTCTGCAAGAAGAATTGGTCGGCCAACCATCTCTATTGTCGACCGACCAAACATATTTGGCCGAGAGCTCAATTAATGGTTGATGACCATCCTACCATGGCCGGTGATGTTTCCCCCTAGCCAGTGGTGTTCCCCAATGCCCATAGAGTGTTTCTTGGGATTTGTGCAAATCTCAGAGGAGCAGAGCAGGGTAAACAAAGGCAGCTTATGCATGGCGATGGATTTCCGAGCAAACCCAAGCACGCGTGCATTGGACTCTCTTCCGAGGCCTTTTACTGCTTTCTTACCTTAGTTAATTTGCTTAACTAGTTAAGTGGTCTGTAATATTTAATTAGCCTGTAGGTTAATTGATTTGTATTATTCTTTTGGTCCCTCCAAGCGAGGGCAAATTTGTAATAAGTGTGGGTGCGTGTGTGCATGTCTTCCAACCCCCACTTATTTCTCCCTTTTACTTGCTTTTGATGGTTAGCATTAGGGCATATTTCAATTAGCATACCCATGATAGCATGTTTGCATCCATTCATTCGTTTGCATGCACCGGGCTCGGCGCATCATACTAACTGCATTGTATTTTAATTCCAAGTTGAATACGTGTTAGCTGTAGCATCATCATATGCCATCTTAGAATAGTCGAGCCTATTGTAGTTGCATCTTGCATGTGTTGCATTAGCTATTTTAACATGAACTAGGATCATGTATATGATTACTAACTAGTTTCTGTTTTGGCTTGGAGTACTCGGTAAGTGTTTATGCTTTAGCATCCTTGCATGTGTGTGAGTGACTGCCATGATAGCATGCTTGCCATGAGGCTAACTGCTTATGTGAATGCCTGTGGGTGAAGGTTGGGTTATCTGAATTGGAACAATTCATTAAACTATGAGTTTTAAGCCCACTAGATAGTGGCAAAATCATCTTTTTCTAAAGCCCACTTGGGGATGGCAAAATCTGCATTTTTAACCTACTTGCGAGTAGCAAACCACTTTCAAAAAAAGGAAAGACACATGAAATGTTTTGTTCCAATTCAGGCGATTCAGTCTATACTTGTTTGCTATGCGCATCACATAGTAAATCTAGGCTAATAATCGGAATAAGAACGCATAATGTTTTCAAAACAAGATATCATGGTTAGTAGAGGGAGATCTTTGGATCGGGCGAAAGGGGGTGCTCATAGCTGACCTTCCCTAATCGTACCCAAGTTCCCGAACCGAGGCAACTTTGGTGATGACGGACACGTGGCCTTAGGCAAACGAGTCAGGGTTTCCTAAATTCTCCCAAAATAAATATTTAGGTGGCGACTCTATATCTGGCAAAGCAGTCCATATTTGGCACTTCTTTACAAAAAATCTGTTTTTAAAAACGATTTGCCAGATTTGGACTCTTTGGTTCAAATTAAGAACCGTGACAAATTGAGTCCGAACTGTAGGGTGAGGCCCTCACAAGAGTGCGTCTATAGTGTGGCAAGGTAGGCCACATGGTTAAAGATTGCCCTTCCACTGCTCAATACAATAGTAAAGCTGCAGGTAGCACCGCAGCATTAACTGTTGCACCAAAACCGAACCCTAAGGCTATCGGGAAAGAGCCTATAAGGCAGGGCCAAGTGTTCGCCCTAGTACCGGGAGACGTGCAAAATACTGAGACCATCGTGTCAGGTATCCTCTCTATTTGTACTCAAAATGCATATGTACTGATTGATTCGGGGTCTACACATTCTTATGTATCGCATGCTTTTTCGCGAAAATTGAATAGACCCTTAGAACCTATGAACTATCTGTTAACTGTATCATCACCCGTTGGGGGATCTATGACCTGTGCATATATGTACGCTGCTTGTGAAATTATTGTTGGGGATGCACATCTGTTTATTGATTTACTGCCACTAAACATTGATCATTTTGATGTAATATTGGGGATGGACTAGTTAACGAAATATCATGCCACCATAGACTGTGTAACGAAACAAGTAGTTTTCCGTCCACCGGGTTTACCTGAATTTGTGTTTAATGGGGTTGGAGTGGTGCCTCCTCCGTATTTGATTTCGTCAGTGAAAGCTGTTAAATTGATTAGAAAGGGGTGTAAAGGGTATCTGTGTTATGTATTGACTGTATCTACTGATAATGATGCTAATGTGAACAGTATTCCCATAGTCAGAGAATTCTTAGATGTTTTCCCAGATAATCTGCCAGGGGATTTGATTGACAAAGAGATTAAATTCACCATTGATGTGATTCTGGGTACCCAACCAGTGTCTAAAGCTCCTTACCGAATGACTCCAACTGAACTGAAAGAACTAAAAGTGCAACTGCAAGAACTGTTAGACAAAAAGTTCATCAGGCCTAGTACTTCACCGTGGGGCGCACCTGTTTTGTTTGTGAAAAAGAAAGACGGCTCACTGAGACTGTGTATTGACTACCGTAAACTGAACAAGGTAATTGTGAAAAATAAATACCCATTGCCTCGTATTGATGACTTATTTGATCAGTTACAGGGTGCTCAAGTGTTTTCTAAGATTAATCTCAGATCAGGATATCATCAGCTGAAAGTTAAACCAGAACACATTGATAAAACTACTTTTTGAACGAGGTATGGACATTATGAATTTTTAGTTATGCTTTTCGGAGTTACCAATGCACCTGCTGCATTTATGGACCTCATGAACAGAATCTTTAAACCATACCTTGATGACTTTATTGTTGTATTCATCGATGACATTCTGATTTATTCAAAGAGTAGAGAAGAACATAAACATCATCTGAGACTTGCCTTACAGACCTTAAGAGAACAGAAACTTTATGCTAAACTATCTAAATGTGAATTTTGGCTTGATCATGTTATGTTTTTGGGACATGTTGTTAGCAAAGATGGAATTTCTGTTGACCCACAGAAAATTGAAGCTGTGGTAAACTAGCCTAGACTGACAAATGTGACAGAAGTCCAAAACTTTTTGGGATTAGCTAGATACTACAGAAGATTTGTCAGAGATTTCTCCAAAATTGCCTTACCATTGACACAATTGACTCAAAAGGGGACATCATTTGACTGGACTGGCCAAAGGGAATTAGCTTTCCAAGAGTTGAAACTCGACTTGTGACTGCACTTGTTCTCACCCTACCTTCAGGTACGGATGGTTATACTGTATTTAGTGATGCTTCTTATAAGGGTTTGGGGTGTGTTTTAATGCAGAATGGGAGAGTAATTGCCTATGCTTCCCGACAACTGAGACCGCACGAAAAGAATTACCCGACCCATGATCTGGAACTTGCTGCAGTAGTATTTGCGTTGAAAATCTAGCGTCACTACCTATATGGGACGACATGTGAAGTGTATACCAACCACAAGAGTCTGAAATATTTCTTCACACAGAAAGAACTGAACATGTGACAACGGAGATGGCTAGAACTGATTAAAGACTATGACCTACAGATTTTGTACCACCCGGGAAAAGCCAACACCGTTGCCAATGCACTAAGTCAGAAATCGATTGGCAATTTAGCCTGTTTACTCACCGGACAGAAAGAGTTGCTTTGTGACCTTGAAAAATCTGAAATTAAAATTGTTTTGCGAGAACAAGGCGGAACCTTAGCTGCTATTTCTGCTCAACCGGCACTGATTGAAGAAATTAAAGAGAAACAGCAATAGGACGACTTCTTGAAGAAGATCATCGAAGAAAGGGAATCTAAACTGAGACCGGGGTTTAAATTTGAAAATAATGTACTGAAATTTCAAGAATGACTATGTGTACCGAATGATACTGAACTGAAAAGAAGAGTTCTGCAAGAGGGCCACAACTCAAAATTTTCTATCTATCCGGGGAATACGAAAATGTACCAAGACCTGAAATTGAATTTCTGGTGGCCGGGAATGAAGAAAGAAATTGCTAAATTTGTATAAAAATGTCTTCATTGCCAACAAGTTAAAATTGAACATCAACGACCCGCAGGCTTATTGCAGCCCTTACCGATACCGGAGTGGAAATGGAAACATATTACTATGGATTTTATTGTGGGATTACCTCGCTTCAGTAAAGGTATGGACTCGATTTGGGTTATTGTTGATAGACTGACTAAATCTGCTCACTTCTTACCTGTTAAGACAATTTATAATGCGGACAAATTGGCTATACTCTATATTGATGAAATTGTTAGACTGCACGGAGTGCCTGTGTCTATTGTTTCTAACAGGGATTCGAAGTTTACATCGAGATTTTGGCAAAGCTTACAGACTGCATTGGGTACTGAACTGAGACTGAGTAGTGCCTATCATCCTCAGACAGATGGTCAGTCAGAAAAGACCATCCAGACTATGGAGGATCTATTGAAAATGTGTGTCCTTGATTTTTCAGGGAAACTGGAAAAGCCATTTGCCCTTAGCTGAATTCGCCTACAACAACAGTTATCATTCAAGTATTGGTATGGCGCCTTTCGAGGCATTGTATGGCAGAAAATGTAGATCTCCGATTTGCTAGGCAGAAGTTGGAGATGGGCCTTTGTTTGGGCCCGAGATTGTGTATGAAACGACTGAGAAAGTGAAACCGATACAACAGAGACTGAAAACTGCACAGAGCAGACAGAAAAGTTATGCAGATGTCAGAAGGCAAGACAGAGAATATGAAGTGGGTGATCACGTTTTTGTGAAAGTGACACCAATGAAAGGCTAGACTCGTTTTGGAGTCAAAGGCAAGTTAGCACCAAGGTATGTCGGACCGTATAAGATTATTGAGAAAATCAATCCGGTGGCGTATCAAGTTGTGCTTCCTCCTGAAATGGAGCATATGCACAACGTCTTTCACATCTCTATGTTGAGGAACTACCTCCGAGATCCTTTCCATGTGATAGAGCCGACTCGTGTAATGCTGAGTGATGACTACACTTACGAAGAACGGCCCATACAGATTGTAAACAGACGGATCAAGAAATTGAAAAACAAAGAAATCCCGTTGGTGAAAGTCGACTAGCAAAACCATGGTGGCCTGTATGCCACTTGGGAAAGAGAAGATGACATGGCTAAAAGATACCCTGAACTGTTTCCACTGAATCCTATTTTTTTCCAAACTGAAGGTAACTCGAGTTTAGAGGACTAAACTCTTTTTAAGGAGGGGAGACTGTAACAACCCTCGTCACTGTTTACCGATTAGCTACCGAATACTGCTAAACTGAGACTGATTATGACTAATAATTGAATTGATCGAAATCTGAATCGATCGTTGAAATCTGAAACTGATTGATTGACTGTATCTATTTAAATGCATTTCTATCTGTTTGACTGTTTGATTATCTGTTCATATTTTTATATTTAAACTGCAAATTGAAGGCTTTATCGGCGGCCGAATCTGAAATTGATTGATAGTCTGTGTTAATTAGATTTTATGGTGTAATTACCTGAAAAGTGATTTGGTATGATTAAATTGGAGTAAATTAAGCCAAATTAATAGAGTTGCCTTATTTACCATAATGCCATGTTAGTGGACTAAGCTAGGACTTTGTATCATTTGTGCAACACTTGACCAAACCCATTTCCTCAGCCATTTCTTGAGTTCCCACCGAAATTAGAGAGAGAGAGAGAGAGAGAGAGAGAGAGAAAGAGAGAGAGAGAGAGGGAGTTAGGAGAGAATTTGGCCTCATCTTGTGAATTGTTTGAGAATCTTGAAGAGATTGAAGAGTAGATTGCAAATTGAGCTTGTGTATCTTACATTGAAGACCTAAGGTAGATCATTGACCTTCTTCATTGTGTATTTGAGTTTATTTTTGCATGATTAATAGGTCTTTAGAGAGCTAAGGCTTGAATTGGTCATGTAGTGTTGGATTAAAGCTTGTATCATGCATGCATGTTTACATTGTTGAGTTTTAAGTTGTTTTCATGGCTGAATGTTACATGCATGCTCATAATTATGTTAAGTCCATGAAACCATCTTCTTTTTGAAAGAATTAGCTCATTTGAGCTTGTATTTAAAGCTTTGAAATGATTTAAACTCATGCATGTCTTATTTGTAGCATGTTCATGAAAATTGGTTTGAAATTGAGTTTGAATTAAACACCCTTGGGCTTTGATTTCTCAAATTGAGCTTTGAATCATGTTGTTCTATGTGTTTACAAGTGTTTTTCAGAAAATTAGCCTAAGAGGATTGAAATTTGTGCATTTCAATTTGATTTGAGCTTGGAAGTTCAAATTTGGAAATTCCAGATTTTGGACTCCCGCTCAAGCGGGAAAAGTTGCGCTCGAGCGGGGAATTCGTGCTCCCAGTACTTTGCACTGTTTTACGGTCCGCTCAAGCGGGGTAATTGGCGCTCGAGTGGGACCTTGTGTCTTACGCTCGAGCGGCTATCGAGCGCCCAATCGAGCGTGATTTTTGTGCATCCAGCACTTTTGCCATGTTTTGCAGTACGCTCGAGTGTAGGTATTTACGCTCGAGTGGAAACCTTTGTCTGCAGGTTCGCTTGAGCGGGTAAACCTACGCTCGAGCGGGACCTCTGTTTTCTGAAAATTCTGAAAATGTTTTCTGAGTGCATCTTTACATCCTCTTTCCATCCTAGGCATTCCTAGGACATATTTAAGGCATCTTATTGAGGATATAAATGTAGAACACACCGAGGTAGTTAGGGATTAAGTTATTATTTTTCCCAATCGTTGAGCTTAGTGTGTGTTCATTTTGTAAACTGTGTAGGGTTGGCTTTGCTTTCCGAGGAGACGCTCTAGCTTACTGTAGCCCAGAACTCTGTGAGTAACAACTGTGTAAAGATATATTCAAAATGATTATTTTCTGAACAATTGAACTGTACTGCTTTCTAAACTGATACTGTTAACTGAATGAATGTATGTCCTATATTCTGAACTGTATTGTGGCATCCTTAGCAACTCTTTATTCTTATATTCTTATTACGAGATCTCTGTCGGTTCTCTCGTTGGAACCACTCATTTCTTGATTGATGGCCATCGATTCTTTTCGTCTTTTAGACCCTCTTGTTATCTTGTTATGCTAATGGGTGTACCACATATGACTGTTTACTGTACTGAACAACGGATATACTGATTAAAATGAACTGTTTTCATTACTGTAAGGACATTCATTCTAAACCCCTTTACGCATTATGTTATTCACTGGGCTTTAGTTCACTGCTCATATATATATATATATATATGTAGGTGTACAGGCACCAGACCGGAGCTAGGAGCGTGGGGTAGACTTCCCTTTTTGTCAAGCCAACCACTGTGCCTCACTGCGAGGTTCCGAGCCTGCCGAGCTATGGCTTAGGGGTGTTTTTATTTTCCCCTGTCTGTTTCTGTGTCTGTTTTGTATGACTGTATAGACTGTTACTGTACTGTTTAATAGGGATTTGGTCCCTGTTCTGAATGACTGTAAATATTGTGCATACTGTTCTGTACTGTGTATATATCTATGTATGTGTGAAAAATCTTTTTGGATACAGATTGTCACAGCTTATTGGACGTTGTTTATTTACTGTGTTGGCTTCCGCCATGCCCACAGACTCTGTTATCTTTGTTAGCGGGCCTTGGTAATCTCGGATTCTTGGCGATTCTGATGCTAAACCCATAGGGGCGGGTTTGGGTCGTGACACCACCCTTCCTTGAACCTTATTCCAAGCTTATATCCTTATGTTTCCCACTTATTTCTCTGATTTTAGCCACTATTTTGGGGCTATTTTTGGACTATTTTTGAACTATTTTTAAAGGCTAAAGTATGATTTAGAAGTCCCAAAAGTGGAGGGGTGTTAGCTTTGCTTACTAGCTTTGTATCTCTTTGTTTTTGCCTATCTTTTTGTGCCCTTTTAACATGGTTTTAGCTATTGTTTTTTACACTTTAGGGGCTGTTTTAGGCTATTTAATTTATTTAAATAGTTTATGCTTTGAATATTATGATTGTTGTGTTGTAAGTCCTCATGGCTTCTGTTATTTAGGCCTTAAACACCGAGTCATTTGAGTTGATAACTCTTTCTTACTTAATTCCATGTAAAGAGTCTCACTTGTGTAGTAAATCAAACTTGCATAATCATTTTTGCAACCTTCCTTCTTTATTGGTTTTTCTTTTCTTTTTGAGAGTTGTTTCAACCGAATGTTGTTTAAACATGAGAAAGATACATACAATGCTAAATGATTTAATCTCTTCAGAGGTTCATTATCAGGGCATTACGTCTCTCTAGTGTCAAAAATAACTTCTTGTTTGACACTTCTCTCCTTTTAGTAGACGGAACTCTCATTATTGGACATATTGATTAAGTAATGGAAATGTCTTTAAAAAATTGTTAAAATAAACCAACCCATATAAAGAAAATGAGTCATATTGCTTGGATTCGGCCAGACGTTATGCCAAGTCTATTGTGTCAAGGGTCATCTTACATCAATTCATGATGTTTCGATGAGCCTGGAAGCGTTCCTACCTTTCTCTTTGAGCTTACTCCATGATAGGAGGGAAGGGTGGTTATTAATTCATTACATTTATTAATTTTTGTCCAAAATCATGCCTTAACTCATTAAGCAATCAATTTGCTTATTAATGGTTTTGGAAATGATTTCATTATTCTCTTGAGGTTTACTATGAAAGAGAAGAGTAGAAGGGACAAATAGAGTTCAGAATAACTCTGTCTGCACATTTTTCACTTCAGAGCAGAAAACAGGATTTTGCATGAAATTAAGGCATGGCCGGCCTTGTTTAGGCCCAGCCGGGATTCGTTGGGGGGCCGACTGCCATCAATGTTTGGTCAACAGTGTGTTTGGTAGAAAACAAAGGGCAGTGGCTAAAGGTGAAACAAAGCAAGCCTAGGCAAACAGAGTAGTTCTTGGATACTGTGCATGCAACCCTTGTGCATCCTTGCTTATAACGATGTTGTAAATTAATGTTCCGAGTATTGTTGTAATTAATTTATTATTGTTGTAGTTAATTAGTCTTGTTCTAATTATTGTTGTAATTATTATTATTATTATTTATTTGTAATTGTTATAGCTAATTAACTTCGATAAATAGTTTATTTTTATTTCTCATTGTTATCCTTGATGTAATAGAGTAGCTAGCTAGTTAATTCTTTGCTTATTTACTCATTCAGCTTTGTAATAGTTAGCTTAAAATTGGACATTTGGACATTGATTCGCACCCTCCTGTGCGAGGGCCAAAAATGTAATAAGTTGTATGTCTTTCAACCCCACGTCTTTCTCCTTTTTACTTATTTGCGTCCATTGTCTTGTATGCATCCAAGGTTCGGCTTATCATACTAACCAAATGTTTAAATTCATTGCTTGAATACGTGATTCTTCGCATGTTTTGAATGGAATCATATGCCATGTTCATAGCCGAGCCTATTAAAATTACATAATGTGTGTATTGCATTTAGTCATATTGCATTAGTTAGGAGCATGTATGTTTTCTAATTATTTTGCTTTGTTTTGGCTCGGAGTACTAGGTGAGCGTTTATTGTTTTAGCATTTTACATTGAATGTTTGTCTTGCTATGTCATTAACACATGATTCCATGAGGCTAAGTGCTTAATTGATATATCTGTGTGAATGCCTGTGGATGAAGCCTGATTGCAAAAATTGGGACTGATTGATTAATGTGCATACAAACTCGCCTTTTCAAGTGACACGTATTAAAACAATTTTACAAATAAAATATAAAATCAAATGTTCCAATCTTTGCAAATTAGTTTATACTTATGTGCGTCACGTAGTAATGTTAGTCTAACAACCGGAAGAAAAGCATATAATGTAAATAAAAATCACATCATGATTAGTAAAGGCTGATCTTTGATTGGGCGAATAGGGTGCTCAATTCATGACATTCCCCTCTCGTATCTAAGTTCCCGAGCCGAGACACTTTGGTGATGACGGACTAACGGCCTTTAGCACGAGTTTCGGGTTTCCTAAATTTTTTAAAAATATTTAGGTGACGACTCTGTAATCTGGCAAAGCAGTTCATTTTTGGCATTTGATTCAAAAATCGATTTTCCAAAAGATTTGTCGGATTTAGACTCTTTGGTGTTTATCTATTTCACATTGCACTTGTGAAATCAAATTTAGAACAACGGGAGTCTGAACTGTAGGGCTAGTCATATCCGAAAGGAGTACAAAAAGTCAAGCTACAACTATATATAGGTGGAGATTCTTATTAATTCAATTGAACTTTTAGTTCCTTTGAGCCCCTATGAGGAGTTTTGTTGGTAAGCCTTCAAGTCTTTGGTGTGGCCTTTGGTCACTTAGTATTTCTTGGTTGAAACTCTAGTTTCTAGAGACTTGCGTAGAAAAGATTTGGATTTGGTGAGAGAACTTGTAGTTTTGGGTTTGGTGAGCTTAGTTATTTGTGAGAGATTATTTTGTCACTACTGTACCTCTTTGAAGCATTGTTATCTTTCCTAGTGAGATCCTTTTCTTTGTGATTGTCCATAGATATAGGCTTAGGCCGAACCACATATATATTGATGTTTTGTTAGTTTGTAGTTATTTCCCTATCTTGAATTTGTATGGTTTTTCTGCTCGATGTTCTAAGTCATCAACTATCTTGGTGTGATTGAGTTTTCTAAGAGTTCTCCGCGCAACATAACTATCCTTCAATAATAATAATAATAATAAATGTATGTGGTAAAATCGTCCTGATAAGAAAATATAATTAATTATAGACAGAGGATATAACCATCTTAGCAAAAAAAATAAAAATTTGTTAACATCAATATTACAAGTAATTTATTTTATAATTTTTATTCTGCAGCTAATAAAGTACTTGCATTAGAAATTGGAAAGAAAACTTTAAAACTAAAATAAATAAATAAATGAAAAATTAGATTTCAGTCACGTCTCTTACAATCACAGAGAATGGCCAAAAATTGATTGTTTAGAAAACAAGTAACCTGTAACTTGTAGCTATGAAAAATTAAGAATATAATAGATTAAGTACGGGTATCGTTCTATAAGAATTGTATTAACTAAAATGTTTAAAATCAAAAATTATTTTTACTTGAACAAAAAGGTTAATAGTATTGATGATGTTACTGATCCAAATGAGGGTAAGTCGGGCTGACCCACGCTTCCTACACCATTCACCAGTCACTGAGCTCGCTGGTGTGCCTGCAAAAATATCCAACGGGGAACGGGCGTCCCTCAGCAGACCCTCTGATGATCAAGTTAGAAGATAAGAGATTGATGGTGTGTAGAGAGAGAATAAGAATAGAGAACTTAACCTTTTTGTGTCTTGGAAGCCTCCTTATATCCTTTGTCCATTATTTCCTTATCTACTCCGACCTGTCGTGCTGGTCGAAAGTCTATACTCTAGCTTGCATTGTTCACGGTGAGGCTGCTCGTTCCGTCGTGAAGGGGTTATCGCATTTAATGCTGTAGGAGCCTCGTTAATGGCTGATGTGTGGTGCAATAACTCTACAGGATCTTTGTCTGCTTACGTGGCTGGTTCCCTTCTTGACAAGTGTTTAGATGCCATTTGTTCCAGGTGCAACGTTGGGTTCTCAATGGTGTTGGGCTTTGATGTTTGAACCGTAAATTGGGCTTTAAATGGTGGGCCAAAAGCTTCTGTGAGCCCACCGATGTCAGTAGTCCCCCATTTACAAGTACAGCTTTAGTCCAACGAAGGGAATAAGAAGAAAAATGAGGGGTGTATGGGACCGAGCGTGAGGACCGACCGAGAGGAGAGTTGACCATGAAGGGGGGTCATGCGAGAAGACCGACCAAGAGGAAAGCCGACTGCGAAGGGGGGTCGAACGAGAAGACCGACTGAGGGGAGAGCCGACCGCGAAGGGGGATCGAGCACAGAGACTAACCGAAGGGAGAGCCAACCATGAAGGGAGATCGAGCGCAGAGACCGACTGAGAAGAAAGCCGATCGTAAAGGGGGGTTCAAGCGAGAAGTAGTGGCAGCGCGTGGGGCTCGAGGAGCGATGAGGCATGTGATGATGTGAAGTGGAATAGACAGGGAATGGGAAAATGGTGGGGAATCGTGGTTATACACATGGTAAGATCTAAACCAATGGTAAGAGAGGTGATGCATTAGTAGGAATCAAAAGGTTAGGACTAAGAAAATGTGGGGGTTGTAACTTTTTGAAATTTTCAAACTGGCGAATTTTAACCGTGATCCTTGGCAAATAGGCAAACGGTGGGAATTTGGAGTTATCCGTTTTACATACCTCATTGCGAGAAACCAACACATCCCAGACTTGACCTCATTCATTCCGTGTAACACTTCCCTCCAACAGTTTGCGAACTTCCTCACGCCTGCGTCCAAAGTAATATACAGAAACGTAAAAGAGATAGTTCGAGACGAAGCGTCAGCCATGAGGTTGGAAGCGTTAGGTAAAGACGATGCGGTTGATTTGGCGAAGCAGTATAGGATGGAGAGGTCGGAGGAGAGAGGGGCAGAACACGTAGTGCGACCGCGTCCGTCCACAATGATCATGTTTGTGAGGCCAATTAGCCAAGTGAGACCTAACCACTGGCACACTAAGGCTGACAAATCGACGTTTACAGCAAAGGAGTTGGAGGAGGTGCGTAAAAAGTACCAAATTCCTGCGAAGATAAAGTTGAAGTTGCCGATAGCCAAGGAGAGAGCGTTGGATGCACGTTTGATGGAGTTCCCACTGTACAAGGAGGCGTTACCCGGGGGGGTCTGAAGTTGCCACTCCCATAAATTGTGGTGGACATACTGAACCGGTTGGAGGTGGTGCCAGGTCAGCTTATGCCTAATGCGTGGAAAATACTACTGGCTTGCGCGATCTCATTGCCACAAGCGACCGGTGGGGCAGCGATGACGGTGGACGAGTTTTTTTCTTGCTACAAGGCCTCTGGTCAACAAGAAACATGGGTGACCTTTCAGGCGGTGGCAGGTAGAGGGTTAGTGGCGAGTTTCCCATCATCGGTGAAGGGGTGGAGACTAAGGTGGTTTTATGTGTCTGCAAATGGAGGGAGGGGGGTACGCACGATGTAGAAGGTTCCCATCAAGTCAGTGGAGCCAAGGCTGGGGATAAAGGCGGAGGATAGGGTTAAATGGGTGAATGAGTGGAGGGAGAAGGAGGGGGTGAAGTGGGATGACCTTGTCCATCCATCAAGCTTATTTGCCTTAAGCCTAGGGCCAGCACCGACCGAAGGGGATCCTGCGCTGAAAAAGTTGGAGGCGAGAAAAAAGATGCAAGAGGCGGAGGATAAAAGGACATTCGCTAAGATGGACAAGTATAAAGAGGGGCAGTTAGGCCGAGCGCCGAAGCTGGTCATGAAGGAAAGAGTTTGACCGCGCCCCAAGCCTCTGGGCGATAAGGATCTGATTGATTTTGCACCACTGCCTCCCCCGGTGGATCCGTTGAAGATGATGAGCAAAAAAGAGGTGAAGGCAGTATTGATAAAGAAGAAGAAGATGAGGATGACATGGGAAGAGGGTGAGGGGGGCCAGTTTTGAAGAAGGTGAAGGAGGGGGTGGCAGGGGCAAACCCAGAAGTAGAGGTAGGGGAGGCAAGGATGGGGGAGGCCATGGGCCCAAGTGCCTAAGGGGTGAGTAGCGCCGCTAAGCCAAAGCCGTTAGTAGAAGGCGTGATGTTGGGAGAGCAAGCGCCCAAGATTGGACCCGTGCTAGAAGTGTCCCCAAGTCCTAGGGAAGGGAAAAGGGGAATGAGCAGATCAGAGATGAACGCCATGTTAAAGATCGCCACGTACCATGTGCGCGCAGTGGTCGGCCGATTGGTGGAAGAAGGAAGGAAGCCAGGGTCGTCACCGATCGTCTCCTGGGGTAGTTGAGGATGCGGTTGTGCGGTCGATGGCGCGTTTTATAGAGGCCGACCTCTTGAGAGGGTTCTGCTCAACGTAGATGGAGGCTACGACCTTGGCGGCGACCCTGCTAATTAAGGTGGCGCGCATGAAGGTGGAGGCAGAGCCGCTAAAAGCCCAGTTGGAAGTGGTGAAAACATAGCTACAAAACCTAGGGTCGAGATGGCGGGCTGGAGAAAAGTCGCGCGGAGTGCCTATGCAAAAGGCCTAGAGTATGTTCAAAGGGTGAAGAAGATTGAAGTACTGGTGGTGGTGCAGAGCTACTTAGCAGAATATGCTGCCTCTGAGCTCCCTGTGACCAAATCAGAGCTTGAAGTGGTGCGCCACAAGGCGGTGTCGCTGGAGTTTCAGTTGGCGAGTGAGCAAAGGAAGGTAGGCGAAGTCTAAGAAGCCAGCACCACTGCCAATGAAAGGTTGGAAGAGGCCCTCGTCAACAACGAAGATCTGCGCGACCAGGCGCTTAAAGACAAAGAAGAAGCAGATGGGCGCATTGTAGAGTTGGAGAAGACGTTAGAAGAAGAGAGGGCCAAAATGGCCACTGAGAGGGCGGCGTATCCCGACTTATGTGTGGTGGCTGTGGAGCAATTTAAGAGGTCTACCGAATTCTAGATGGCCATTGACGCGACGATCACCAGGAGCTTGGCTAAGGAGGGAGAAAGGGGTGATGGGCCATCGAGAGTGCCGCTAGAGATAGGAGCGAAGAAGAAGTGATCCAAAGCTTTCAGCGGTCAGACTTCTACAAGCACGAGATAAGCCAGTACTGGGACAATGGTTGGATGAGCTTCAAGTATAAGGTGCAAGAGCTGTTCCTAGATGTAGACTTCAATCTGGTGAAAGTAGGAGAAGACGACGTTGTGCAAACTCCTTTGGACGAGGGTGTAGAAGAGGAAGATCTCGCGTCAAGCGAAGGGGATTCAGGGCAGGGTGTTTTGTTTTGTTTTATTTGTTTTTTTTTTTTGGAAGTAAATGTAATTTCTGTAATAAAGTGTACAATTATTGTTGCTGCTGTTGTTTTTTGTTTTGAATGGTAAAGTTTAAATGGTAAAAACGGATGAGTAAAATTGGATAAGTAGGATTTTGGAATGTGAAATTGGACCAGTAACCTAGCTTGTATAAATGGTAAAAATGGGCAAGTATGTTAACTTGTATGAATGGTAAAAATGGATGAGCATGAACTAAGATTTAACTAAGTCTGGCTGAGACTAATTGTGACTAATTATAACTGCATGCTTTGTCTGGATGAGACTAGTTTTAACTCAGTCTGGCTGAGTTCTTCATGTTCAGTCTGGCTGAGACTTGGAAGGCTCAGTCGGGCTAAGGCTTTAGTTAACTTAGTCTGGCTGAGCTCTTCATGCTCAATCTGGCTGAGGCTTGGAGGGCTCAGTCGGGCTGAGGCTTGGGTTAACTCAATCTAGCTGAGCTCTTCATGCTCAGTCTGGCTGAGGCTTAGAGGACTCAATCGGGCTGAGGTTTTGGTTAACTCAGTTTGGCTGAGGCTTGGAGGGCTCAGTCGGGCTGAGGCTTGGGTTAACTCAGTCTGGCTGAGCTCTTTATGCTCAGTTTGGCTGAGGCTTGAAGGGCTCAATCGGGCTGAGGCTTTGGTTAACTCAGTCTGGCTGAGCTCTTCATACACAGTCTGGCTGAAACTTGGAGCGCTCAGTCGGGCCAAGGTTTTGGTTAACTCAGTCTAGCTGAGCTTTTCATGCTCGATCCAGCTGAGGCTTGGAGGGCTCAGTCGGGTTGACATTTTAGTTAACTCAATCTGGCTAAGCTCTTCATGCTCAGTCTGGCTGAGGCTTGAAGGGCTCAGTCGGGCTAAGGCTTGGTTGTGAAATTTTCATTAAGGGCATAATCTATTGATCACAAATTTACATCATGTATAGACAACAACTAAATGATACAAAAACAGGAGACGTCATTTTACTGGTAATAACGCTTCAAGTGCTTGGCATTCCACGGATGTGAGAGGTCTCTGCCTTCTATATCTTGGAGACGGTAAGTCCCCAGGCAGGGTCTGCCATTGACAATATAAAGTCCTTTTCATTTGGCTACTAGCTTACCCTCAGTCAAATTTTTAGTGGCAAGGGTTGCTTCGCGTAAGACTAGGTCTCCTACTGCGAACTCTCGAGGTCGGACTTTGCGGTTATAATGTGTTCTCATTTTTTGATGATATGATGCTCGTCTGACAGCAGCTGCCTCTCGAAGTTCTTCAATTAGGTCCAAGTCAACCCGACGCAACTCTTCATTTAGTTCTGGATTCGGGTGTAGAACCTGAGGGGTCAGCAGGCCGACTTCCACTGGGATGACTGCCTCGGCACCGTATGTTAGGCTAAAGGAGGTCTCCCCAATAGGGGTTCAAGCGGTCGTCTGATAAGCCCAAAGTACGTTCGGTAATTCCACAGCCCAGAGTCCTTTAGCGGCTTCTAACTCGGTCTTGATGATCTTCAGAAGGGAGCGATTGGTGACTTCGACTTGCCCATTAGCTTGGGGATGGCACGGGGAAGAGAAACATGGTCTGATGTTAAGCTCTTAACAGAATTTCCTAAATTTGGTATTGTCAAATTGTTTGCCATTGTCCAAAATGATGGCCTGGGGGATTTCAAATCGACATACGATTGACTACTAGATGAATTTGGTAATGTTTCACTCGGTAATGTTTCACTCAGTGATTGTAGCAATGAGTTCTGCTTTCACCTATTTGGTGAAGTAGTCAATGGAAACCACAGTGAACTTGGTTTGGCCCCGACCAGTGGGCAAAGGACCAGCTAAGTCGATTCCCCACTTAGTGAAGGGGTAGGGGCTATTGAGTGTAATCAGTTCTGTTGGTGGAGCATGGGAAATGTTGGCAAAGCGTTGGCATTTATCACCCTTAAGCACAAATGCGCTGGCATCTTGATTGAGAGTAGGCCAAAAGTAGCCGGTGCGGAGGATTTTATAGGCCAGAGATCTTCCACCCGAATGATTACCACAAATGCCCTTATGGACTTCTCTCTTTACATAGGTCGCTTGATCAGGACTGAGACACCTGAGGTATGGCCGCGAGAATCCTCGTTTGTACAGTAGGCCGTTGATGAGGATGTAATTAGACGACTGGGCTCTGACTTTGGCAGCCTGCTGTTTGTTATCTAGCTACGCCCTTCGTGTCAAGAACGGAAGGATGTCTGTAGCCCATGGGAAAGGTTCATTTTGGAGGAAGTGAACCTCTTGTGGGTTTGGCGAAGTAACCGGGTGGGTCAAGTATTTAATACGGATGTCATGGCTGAAGTCTGACTGGTCAGCCGAGGCTAATTGGGTCATTTTGTCTGCCTTGGAGTTTTCTGACCTAGGAATATGTCTGATCTGGAAAGTATTGAAGAGGCGAACAAGAGGAAGGGCAATGTCCCTGTATGCCTGCATCATCTCTTCCTTTGCATCGAACTCCCCAGTAATCTGCCTGACAATCAATTAGGAATCGCTGAATACTTCGATATGGTTTACACCAATGTCTCTGGCCAGTCGAAGACCTGCTATCAAGGCCTCATATTCAGTCTCATTATTGCTTACGTCGAATAGGAAACGAAGGGCACACTTGAAATACTCACCCTCTGGGGTGATGAGGATTAGACCGGCTCCACTGCCCTCTTTGCGAGATAAACCATCAATACTAAGGGTCTAGGACTGAGGGTCTTCTGCATTAGTGGTGAAGTGCGCTGGCAATTATATTTATTGCCAAACGTTGATGTGGGCTTGTTAGAAAGGATGGCTTGGGGTTCGTTCTTGATTGGGAGGGATATCTTGTGGTGGTGGAGGAGGTATATGGAGGTTTTGCTAGAGCAAAACGTTGATCAAGGCCTGGTTTTGCTCCGCCAAGTGGTTGATGCTATTGGTGAGCTCTGTGAAGTACTGATGTGGGTTGTTTGGGTTGGGAGAGTTGGCTTAGGGATCGGTGACGTTGTGTTGGGAAGTCATGGATCTCGTTGTAACCATCTACTTCGATGGCAGGTGAGGAGAAATTATTGGGAATGGGTCTCCTGCAACAATGAACACAACTATTACCCGGAGCGGCGTTCCTACAGACAACGCCACTGATGATGTTACTGATCGAAAGGAGGGTGAGTCGGGCTGACCCACGCTTCCTACACCATTCACTAGTCCTTGAGCTCGCTGGTGTGCGTGTAAAAATATCCAACGAGAAACGGGCGTCCTTTAGTAGACCCTCCGACGATCTAGTTAGAAGAAAGGAGATTGATGGTGTGTAAAGAGAGAATAAGAATAGAGAACTTAACCTTTTTGTGTCTTGGAAGCCTCCTTATATCATTTGTCCATCATTTCCTTGTCCACTCCGACCTGTCGTGTTGGCCAAAAGTCTATACTCTAGCTTGCATTGTTCACGGTGAGGCTGTTCGTTCCGTCGTGAAGGGATTATCGCATTTAATGCTGCAGGAGCCTCATTAATGGCTGATGTGTGGTGCAACAACTCTGCAGGATCTTTGTCTGCTTACGTGACTGGTTCCCTTCTTGACAAGTGTTTAGATATCACTGGTTCCAGGTGCAACGTTGCGTTCTCAATAGTGTTGGGTTTTAGTGTTTGAATCGTGAATTGGGTTCTAAGTGGTGGGTCAAAAGGTTCTATGGGCCCACCAATGTCAAGTATAAACTTAATGAAAATTAAAAGTAAATATAAGAGTGTCACTAAAAAGAATGATAGGGTTCAGTTGTGGAGAATTTTTTAGTGTGTTCGAGTCAAATGCTACTCGCATAACACAAAGCAATTATATTTATTCTTGGGAAATTAATAAGTTGGATAATTATAATTACAATTTTTAATATGATCACTTAAAAAATTTGTATACCGAAACTCTAGCTATAGAGCATCATTGATTAGTATGACAGTCTTATGCTAAAACTACTATCATAGAAACGGTTCGTTTTCCTTAAACATGATCTATCTTGTGATTCCAATATACACACATATAAAATTATTGCATAACTAAATATTTGAAATCACAGAAATCAAATATATAAATGAAATAAACAATGCATGCAAAAATCTTTAAAAATATTATTATACAATTATGATTTAAATATAATACAACTCAAGAACTAATTACCAAACCACAAACATTTTTTTAATAGGATTTTATCTAAACCCTAAGAATGAAAAGTTTAGCTGCACATGATTTGAAAGTTGTCATCTTTGACTTGAACTCTCATTCCAAGAGAATTTGGAACATAATATTCTCCTTGATTAATTTTCTACAACTCTGCTCTTGTGCTCCTCTTTGATCAACTTTGACCTCTCTATTCGTATAGAAAACACAAGTATTTCCTCCCCAGTTATTTACGAATTTGCTTATAAATGCAATTACTCATGATTGAAAAATAAAATAAAAAATTTAAGAAGTCGAATTTTATATATCTGATCTTTTATTCATATCTCACTTTATACTACCAATTTTGATAAGAGGCTAGTTCTATTTGAAACTAGGGTTCTAAGGCTTTTATGTAGACACAAATTTTGCATTATTTATATTTGAAATGAATGAGGTGAATTTTTTTAGTTGATGCAGGTAATCGATCATGATTACAGATTTTCAGATTCTTTCCCTTAATGCTGTGTTTGGTTGAGGGATTTGAGAAGGGATTTAGAAAGAAAAATGGAAAAGGTAGGTGAAATGTGAAAAAAATATACCTACATTTCACATAGTTTCACACACCTTTTTCCTTTCTCTTTTCAAATCCCTCCCCAAAACCCTCAACCAAACACAGCATAAATGTTTTTTGATCCCCAATATGGATGAATAAATATATTGTTGCTAGACAAAAATTTATTAGTCTTTAAGTTAGTTTTTTAATGCCACTTGAATCATCTCACTCCAATATTGTATGAATTAAAATCTACTCAAAATACCAACTCCTGCCCAAAGAAATGCTAACACAAAATTTCATTAAATCCAAGATTTTATTCTTGTAAGGACATATGATGAGGGAGTTAAAAAAAAATTCTAAATTTTTTTGTCAAATATACTAAAAAAGTATATAAATAAAATTAAAAAATTAAAAAAATACAATATTTTTTTTGTTATTTTTTTCAAAAGAAATTCAACTTACTTTTTTTTATATGACATTTAACTTTTTTAGTTGATGAGGAATAATTCAGTAGATTTATAATTTTTTTAACCAAGTATTTGTTGTAAAATATTTCACTACAAAAAAAAAAAACACATTTGGCAACTAAATTTTTAGTCGCCAAAAGTGATTTTTTAGTCGCCAAAAGTCGGGTTTTGAGTTTTCCCGACTAAGTTTTTTATACGGCTTGATTTGGAAAACTGTCGCGGAAGGTATTGGCGACTACAAAACTTTTAGTCGCCAAAAACCAACTCTGTACCGACCAAAATTTTCGTCGCCAAACCTTTTTTTTTTTTTTTTTTAATTATACATTTGGCGACTAAATGTTTAGTCGCCAATAGTGAATTATTTCTTTTTAATTTTTGGTTTTGCTGACTATTTTTTTCGTCGCCAATAGTGAAGCTTTTGGCGACCACCCGTTTTAGTCGCCAAAAGGTTATTTCAAAAAAATAAAAATAAATAACCCTTTGCTCTTCCCAAGTTTTGAACCGCCGACGGTTAACTTTCCACTCTACCACTTTACCAACACTCTCTCCACTATGCCACAATACCATCTCATGAATATATATGCAAAATATATTATTTATATATTACTTTGACCCGTATTAATATTTAACTACATATATAAACATAATTATTTTTATTTAAATATAATTTATGTAAAAAATAAATTATTTATTAAAAAAAAGGAAAGCCACTTTTGGCGACCAAATTTTTTTTTAGTCGCCAAAAACCTTGGTTTTGGCTACTACCAATAATTTAGTCGCTAAAAAAATTAATTTCCACCTAAAAATAACCACTTTCGGCGACTAAATTGATTTTTAGTCGCCAAAACTGCCACTTTTGCCGACTAAACTCAATTTTAGTCGCCAAATATCCACTTTTAGCTACTAAATTTTTTTAGTAGCCAAAAACCTTTACTTTTGGCTACAACATTTTTTTTTTTGTTGGTAAAGCACCTACAATTGGCGACCAAACCATTTTTTAGTCGCCAAAACCTATACTTTTGGCTACTAATCTTTTTTAGTCGCCAAAAACCTGCACATTTGGCTACTAAAGTTGTTTTAGTCGCTAAAACCCATGTAATTAGCGACTAATCTGATTTTTAGTCGCCAATAAGTCTACATTTGGCTACTAAACTGTTTTAGTCGCCAAAAGTCTTCACTTTTGGCTACTAATTCAATTTTAGTCGCCAAATGTCCTACTTTTAGCGACAAAATTTACAGTTTTGGTCGCCAATGCTGCTTTTTGTTGTAGTGTTTGGATAACCATAAAAAGAGATGCAATTGGAATTCTAATGAGTTTTTGGGCCAAAGTGAAAATATGGGATATGTTTACCATGGGGGAAGTGCGGTATGCCATGTGGTAACCACATGTGTGGTGAATTTTTATCACATATAAATAGGTGAGTTTGCATGATAATGAATATATAAATTAACAAAAAAAAAAAAAAAACTATTTATTTCCTCTTCCACTGTAGCTCTTTCTTCTTTATTTTCTTTAGTTTTATAACATGTTATTTGCACAAGATTCTGACTAGTTGAGAAGGAAAAGTGGAATCACATACAAATAAGGTTGGTATGGTTTTTTTACAAAGTAGTTAAGGTAAGTATAAATAAATTCTGAATAAATATTTTATAAGAGCAGTTCATGATAAAGCTAATTCTATATTTTTCTTAATATATTCACGTAATCTTAAATATGTTATTATTGTTGTGTTAAGTGCACAAATATGTCAAATCTTTCAAAATCAAAATTCATAGATCTTGATATTCAAGAAATTTATTTATCTTGGATATTTGATGTTGAGATCCACCTTGAGGCTATGGATCTTGGAGATACCATTAAAAATGAAAATGAAGCATCTCTGAAGAATCGTGCAAAAGGCAATGATATTCATTTGCTACCATCTCCAAGAAGAATTAAAGTTAAACACCCCACAGTAATAAATTCACTATTTTTGTTTAATAATTTGAAGAAGAAATACAAGTACCAGAAGACCGTAAATCTCCCAAAAAGCTCCCTATAATTGATTGCACCTGAAGTTGCAAAATTATGAATCAGTTAGTGAGTACAATCTATAGAATATGTGTTGAAATATTCAAGCTGATAATATGCTTCTATAGTAGCAATATAAAGAGCGTCGATCTACAAAGTGCTCTGAATTGATTTCACGCATTCTTGTGGCTGAACAAACTAAGCAACTTTTATTGAAAATCATCAGTCCCGTCCAATAGGCTTTGCTCTATTCCTTGAAGTGAATGAGATTGTATATGATGGTCGTGGATGAGAAATAAGTCATGATTTGGAAGAAAAAAAAAAAAAAAGAGGAAAAGTTTACATAATAGAATCTTTCAAGAATGATGTATATATGTTTGCATGTATTCATGTTGCATATGCATGGTGCATACTGCATGGCAAATAAATCTGTTAGAAAATAGAGTGATTACTATGCATAAATAATTATTGTTCACCTGGAAGTTAACTATTCATCATTATTTATCATTGTACATTCTTTTAACATATTTCTCAAAATACTATTTATCAACAGTATTTTGCTGTTGAAATCTTTTCCACTTGGAGCATCTACCTTATAGATAACAAGCCTCAATAAAAGAATAAAAGAAAAGATATTGGTAATGAAAATATTTACACTAATTTCTACATATTAAATTTGTTTTAGTTATGTTTTTAGAATTATATTTTCATGTTTGATCATGTTTTAGAAATTATGATTAGCTATCTATATACATGGATTGTATTGATGTATTGACTAATTCTAAAAAGTTGAGTAAAATATTAATTTAGTAGACAGTATATAGACATCCATAATTCTTTGTCATGAAAAACATTTGACGGTGACAAAAGTTAATGTAAAATCTCAAGTTCTGCAAACGTAATTGAAAGCTCTGGAAGAACCAATATTATGCTTGTCAAATGGAATCAAATTTGTTATTGATGAAGTCTATTTTACCAGATCCAGAAGACATCTGTTAAATTTTAAAGATATATGTCGTATTGGTTACTGAAATAATAATAAAGATAAAGAAGAATGTCTATATATTACTTCTACTGAAGTTGTTTGATATTTGTATGAGTTGTATTATACAGCAATAAAAGTAATTGAATCAAATGTTGAGATAACACCAGAAGTGCTCTAAGTTAATGCACCAGAAGTGTTATAATCCAAAAAGCGGTCATGTTAGGGCATGATTACCCTGATCATCCGGGATCTATAAGGATGTATTGAATTATTAAAAATTCAAATAGGACATCCATTAAAGAGCTAGAAGATTCTTTTACCAAGAGATTATCCATCAAGTGATTATCCATGCTCTGTCTGTCACTGAGAAAATTAATTATTAGACTATCTCATTCATATCAATATAAACTATTTGTTATTTTATGATTTTGATAGATATATCAACTAGATAGTCTCATTCGTAACATAACTTTTAATGATTATAGCATACATGTTGGTATTGATGTCAAGCATCCTACTGCCTATGTTCATACTGAAAATGGTATAGTTTAATATTTAATTAAATGGCTTTAGTTAATTGCTCAACCTTTGCTTATGAAAAATAAATTCCTTGTTTCAACATGGGATCATGCTAGACCAACTGTATACATGAGTACTCATCATTATAGTTTGTATTTGGTAAACCATCAAATATTCTGTATTTAGAATATTTAGTTATTGTTGGCCTTTTGGCTTTTCGAAGGGTATTTTTGTAAATGCAAGCGTGCCAGCAAGAATCAATCAGTCCTTACAGAAATTATAATTGCCAACCAATTATCAGACGATTGTGTTTTAGTTCTTTCAGCCTCAATGAAGAGGACTTTTACTGATGGCTTGACTTAGGAGAAATTAAGAGAAATAACAGTTAATATGAAGAACAATCGAAGTATTTCATTAAAATGAACACTTACAATAGTCCAAACTCAGCCTCGAAGAGGTTTACAGCAACAGTCTACTTGAATCTACTTGGAACTACTCCTATGAATCGAAGTGCAGTCTTGGGTATTTAAAGTCTGTATTTAAAGAACAGTATTTAAAGTACGAAATGTAAAACTGGAAAAGAAAATATGAAGTAAAGACTGGTTTGTATGATCTGAGTCTGGGGGTCTTTTCTGAGGGCTTCCCTGCTATTTATACTTGTCAAAGATGACCTTCGAACTGCACTTCAAACCATTGAACTACTCCTCCATGATCGCTGATCATGCTGCCTTAGAAATAGTCCCACTACGCCATCTCTTGCAGTTGAGCTTCCCTCCTGTATTTGAATTTGAATATGAGTAACCGTTGAAGCCACGTCACCTTGTATCTCTTTACTGATCTAGTGCTACTCAGATCACGTGAGAACCAATGTTCATTGCCACGTGTTCGATCAGGATCGAAGACTTGAATTATCTTCCATAATACCCTTATTCTGCCACGTGTCAAACTGTGATTTGGCTTTTACAAAATATGTAGCCAACATTACCCCCCGCACTAATATACCCAATACTTGGAGATATTAGTGGATCAAAAGCTTTTCCGCTTTTGGGCGTGCATGGAATCCATCTTGAAGCACCGTCACCTATTTGGTGATCATTTGCATTAACTCTCAACTTGTTTGAACATTCCAATACCTTTAGCATTCGAGCGGACTATGGCTCAATCAACTTCTCACTCTATTGATCAAGCATACGAAGAGCCATTGAGTAATCTTATTTCCTCGAAAAGAATCTCCACGCGTTCATTAGCCACCTTTACCCGCCCTTCTACCTTCAGGTCATGGAGGCTTTTGCAAATTATCAACCTTTGGACTACGAACACATTGCCCTTAATCCTTCGGTTTACAAATTTACAGATACAAGAAGTTCTTCCTCTAAACTTCCCTTGTACTTTGAACGAACTATTCTCAAGCCTTTGCTTCAACAAGTTGCAAATATGGACTTGGGAAGTTCTTCTTTACAAACCTCTGCTTGGGATGAAGCTACAACTTCTTCATCTTCTGGGGTTTCCAGATGGACAAACTGGTCAGCACCTGAGTCCTAGGACTTGAGGGAACGAATCAATTACCATTTTGTTGAGTTCGCTGACCCTTTAGATTTTCCTTCTTACGCTTGAAGCTCAGTGGTCTATCCTTATGTGCCCATTGACCTTCGACGCAGTGTGGAGGAGAATCTGCTTATGGCCTGGTACACATCCTCTATGCCCACAAAGATAATGCAAACTGCCCGGCGTCTGGAAGAATCACAAGGGTACAGCCCTTCATTTTTAGCCAAGAAGGCGAAGATTTGCTCTTCTGACTGGCTTGACTACATTAATGCCTTTGTTCATTCCGCTCCCGTGCCATCTCCCATAACAGAATCATCCACTTCTTCTTCTCCATCTTCTGAAATTGAAGCATCCACACCTTCTTCTCCACCTTCTAGAATAGAAGCATCCACACCTTCTCCATCTTCTGAAGCAGAACCATCTACTCCTTCTCCTCCTCCCACTCTTTCTTAGACAGAGAAACTAAGGCTTTCCCTTCCCATGGACAAAATCTTTCCACCTTACAAACCTCCATCATCCCCAACTCCAGCTGAGCGGAAACAAGCTCAACTTCTGCTTGCGGCTTTTTCTCACTTGCCCTTTAATGTTCTTGAGGATGACATCCCTCTCAAGAACTTTCGATGGGCTTGTGATATTCTGACTAGGGGCCATGTCCTTAATCCCATTGCCCAAGCAGAACTTCACATGTTCCTGGACCAACTTCCGGTGCTCCTCCATTGGCATCGGAATTCTAAGGTCACCATCCAATCTTTGGATCAACTTTTGTCTCTCCGAATTCATGCCCAGTACGAAGCAGAGAACTTCATCGAAGAGTTCAATGACTTCAAAAATAAAAATTCTGCGTATTGGGATGATTTGGTTATAGATGAGTTGGAACAAAAATTAAGGAAGAGGCTTTCGAAATAAAGGCTGAGGAGCTCTACTATGAAGTGAGAGCACACCAACTTATGCATCCAACATTAGAGGAGATAGAAGATATAATAAAGAAAGAACAAACGTTCATTGATCATTGTTGGACAAAATTTCATGATCTTGTTATTTATTCTATTCCTTATTTTTATGAGCTTGAATTTGTACCCAGATAGGGTTACTTAATGTAATTGTCTTGGCTTTAATACAAACAAAGTCCTTCTGTATTTGACATTGTTTGACCCTGTTTCCTTTTGTCTTTAAAAGCCAACTCATAGCTTCGAATTGAACAATCTCATCCTTCAAATCTGGACTCAATTGTTTAATGAAACGCTAAAAGAACCAACATGTCTTTTTCCAGTTTATGGAGTAAAGTTGACAATTCTGGCTGATATCATCTGGAATTAATGCTTTGAATTTTAACAACGTTACCCCTCAAAACTAACTATAACCAATATATGGTCATGGTTAATATAGCCAATCAATTTCAAATTGACCATTTTGCTTCGAAGAGTAATCCATACTGTTTTGGTTCAAAAAGCAATTCCTTCTTATATATATAAAAACCAACGATTGGTTTTAATGCATCGAAGGTCGTTATTTTGATTAATAACCCTCAAACAGATCTTTAAACCCTTTGAAGTGGACCAATATTCGAGCATTCTAGCATTTTTAAACATGTAGTATGCTTCAAAGCCGACTTATGTATTTCAAAGCCGTTGTTGTTTGATTTTTTGGCGCCAAAATCTCATTTCGAAGCCAAATATCTTGCTTCGAAGCTGGCATCAACATCCGGAATGTGCTTTTTCCCTCCAAAACTATCAATATTGGAAGAGACTCCTCGTATTCGTACTTTTAGTACTTAACGACTTATGCAATATATTTCGAGACACAAAAAGCTTTTTTTTTAAAACCCTCTTGCTTCGCGTTTCTGAAATCACTTGCTCTTTTAACACTCAAACCCTCATATCTTTCACTTCTCTTTACTTCCCCCTTTCCTTTTCGAAAATCGTACCATCAATGGCTTCTTCTTCACCAGAAGTGCCAATCATAGAGCGTGTGAGCTCATCCGTAGCCTTGAAAATGCTCATTGACGTGGAGTGTGAGAAATACAAGGCTGGGAGGAAAAGCGCCATTGACGGGCGTATCTTTGTCCCTCGTCGTCATGAGCGACAAGACTACGTGCTTGGGCCAATCTTCAAGGAGATCCCTATTGAGCTCCCAGCTCTATATCCTCGTTTGGAAAACCAATGTCTCCTTTATAAAGGTGGTCTCGATTGGAGGAACTGGAGAATCAATCGCCCCCACCAATGTTGGCCCACAATGAGACCGGAATGGCAAGAGTGGTATGATCGGGTCATTCCAGCGAGGACACTAGACCTTCAAGAGCTCTGCCTTCTCGATGCTCTCCGACTATCTAGGGTAACTATCTCGGAGGACCCTTTCTTAGTCCCTGCTGCTTTATGTTTTTGGAACCCTATCTTCAATTTCTTTCAATTTAGATGTGGGATGATGGCTCTTACTGTTCTTGACATTTGCCATCTACTAGGAGTATCCCCTATTGGTACCCTCATTACACCAGATTTCCCTGACTTAACAGTCTCTTTCTCCCTCCCTTCTCTTAACTTATCTTACAGCGATTTTGTTAAAGCTGAAAATAAAAAAGAGGGCCCAGTAGCTGATAGGGAATTCTTTTCCTTTTTGTTATACTGGCTTTGCAAATTCCTCTTCTACACCTCCTCTCAAAGAATTATGCTTGAATTTGCTCCTCTTGCCAAAGCCTTTGTTTTACAAAAAAGGGTAGCCTTAGCCCCATATATTTTAGGTCATGTATACAGAGTTTGTTCCCTCTTTTGTGAGAAGCCCTTAGATGCTAATCAATGGGGGCCATTCTGGATCCTTCAGCTTTGGCTTTTCGCCTATTTTACTGAATTACAATCCAAATGCCTTAAATTTTCTGGGTTACACTCTCTTTCCCATGGCATAAGACTAGCCAATGCTTCCCTCTATCCTTCTTCTTTTGCCTTTTATTTCTCTTTCTTCCATCAACTACCAGCCGTCCTTCCTATTCACCGCTTCCGTCCCTTCGAGACCAACATAGGTCCAACTTGGTTGAGTCACTTCTTAAGTGACAGGCTCTGTGCTTCGCCTATTCACAAAGATATATGGGCCTCCCTTCTGCTTCCTAGGGAGCTGTTTATTGGGACTACGAACCCCAGAGCTTATAAATGTATAGCTGAACCTTATTGTCCTGCTCAATTTGCTAGACAATTTGGTTTCACACAAGGGGTCCCAATACCTCTCTGCAGCAACACCAATCTGAGCCTTACCAGGAGAGATCTGAAGGTTAGGAAATCAAGGCTGGAGGAGGCAACCTTCAAATTCATAGATGACTTGGCTAGTTTTGAGTACACTCCTTTCATTCCTGAAGGTACTGCATTGAAGAGATACCAAAACTGGTGGGAAAGTAATATGGAACTCTATTTAGCCATTTCACCTCAAAACCTACTGGAGGTGTTAGATGTGTCCAAGCCCAAAGGAGCTGAAACTGTCCCTTCCTCCACTGTGCCTCCTACAACTCAGTCCATTCCTGCTACCTCAACTCCTTCGAAAGCCACTCGGGTTGCTTCAAAGAAAGGTATATGCCTTTGTTTTCTCTCCTTCGACTTCCTATACAATGCTGATTGTGTTATTCTTATTTTGTTTCTATATTTTTTGTGAAGGTGATCAGCAGCAAAAGAAGAGAAAACTGCTTGATTCTGAAAAGAAAATAACTGAGGTGCCAGAAGGAAAAGAAAAAGAAGAAAGAGAAACAGACCCAGAACACGAGTCACCCTTGACAAAAAGGAAAAAAGTGACTGACTTGTTTCAAGAGGAGACAACCATTAGGGAGGTAAAGAAGGAATTTATTTCCGAATCTCAGTTTGAGGAAGTTGAGAAAAAATATGAGGAACAGACAATGCCAATTCAAAGAAAGAGGAGAAAAAAGATTACTGTCTCTCCTTCTGACTTTACTGAGGACTCTGATTCCAAGACAATCGCCCAAGCAATAGAAAAGAGAAAGAAGGTGACTGTTTCAACTACTGTCTTGGTTGAAGATTCCATTCACGAAGTAGCTGCCAAGGCAGTAGAGCAGGAACATTCCAAGGCAATAATTGTCTTTGAGAGGGCCGAGAAGAGACGGCAGCAACAAACTTTGAGAGATGAATCTGCTACTGCTAATGCACTTCAAAGGGAAGCTGTAAGAAGGCAACAAACTGCCGAACATTACTCCCTCCGCAGCTCTTCCATCAGTACTAATACCACTGGATCAAGTAATTTCTTTCACACTTCCGTTGTCTTTCCTTTGTCAACTTTTAATACTGAATTTTGACAGTCCTTTGTATTTCTTCCTCTCGCAGCAACAACTACTGCATTCATCTTTCCAGCGAGGCCTCCCTTGATTTCAATTGAAGTTGACCAGATACAACATGTGAAAACCGTCCAAATCATGCTCCCACTTTCCAAGCCTATATTCGATATACCTTCTTTGAGTCCAAACATCCCTGCGTCTCTTTTCCTTGGCTTAGAGCCATATCTCCCTTTTATGACTTTTGATTTGCCTCAGTTTACTTCTTCTTCGAGCCTTGCTCTTCCTCCTTCCTTCTCAGAAATTCCAAGTGCTACTCCATCTCTGATGGCAGTTGATTCCTTTACAGATGGTGCTGGTAGTCTTCCAATTCATAGTTCATCACCTTTGCCTACTTCCAGTCCCTCTTCTCTTGATTCATTGGTGGCCAAGACCATAGAGGCTGCCAAAGATACTCCTTTCACTTCTCCTATTCCCATGCAATCCTTTGGGCCTTTCACCACAACACTCTCTGCACCCTTCATGTCTATGGATGAGGTAGACATCTTTGAAGCCAGGCTGGCTAGTTTCTTCAACATACTCTCTACCTCCCCATCATTCAATGCTGAAGCTGAGCCATTAGTCTTGGCTGACTCCTTGCTAGAGATTTTTGAGAGCTCTTCCTTCAGCAGCAAGCCTTCTGCACCTTTGATAGACATGGACACATGCCTAGAACTGCTAATTTCTTTTTCAAGGATTCCTTTTGAGGCTCTGCAAAGGCCAATAATCAAAAATGGGTTCCTTCAATGCTGCAAAGTTGCTGAGTAGTCTGTCGTGAATGCTTCAAGTCATCTATCTTAGGCAGCAACTACTGTTGACTTCTATCTCAACATTTGTCATGCTGCTAAGACTGCGGATGAGAAGCTGGCTAGGGACCAGAGTTTTTTTTCTCAAGTGCATACTGAAATATCAACTCTGAAAGAACAACACTCTTTTGCCTCCCACTTTCGAGTCCAAGCTTTGGAGAAAGCTCACTTTGAAGAGGAATTAGGCTGCGATAAACCAAGCCTTGGTTCGAACTGATACCAAATTGCACATCACCAACCAAGGGCTGGCTGATCGAAAAGAGGACATGGCTGCAGCTATTCAACTGTTTCCATCACTTAGTAATAGGAAATCTACTGTTCAAAAACAATTAAGACATTGTAATGATTTCTGGGCCAATTTGTGGCACAATGTACTCAATTCTTTATAAAAGAACAACTTTTGTCTATCATTCGAGCAGTCTTATGTTTTTGTATTTAATGTTTATTTTGTTCCTTGTGTTTCCCAAATGGTTGAAAAATAAGGTTTCAAATATCTGCCGTTAATCTTTTTGGGATGTACATACCCATTCAGATTTCTCAAATGGTATGCTCCAAAAGGCAAAACTCTATGAATTTGATATGGTCCTTCCCAGTTAGGTGACCATTTGCCAAACTTGTGGCTTTTAATTCCTATTGGGAGTATTGTTTTCCATACCAAATCACCTTCATCGAAACCAATGTGCTTGACTTTCTTATTATAATTCTTGGCTGCTTTCTTCTTTTGGAAAAGAATGCTATTTAATGCCAAAATTCTGGCTTCATCTATGCCTTCTAATTCCAAGCACATACTTTGATGGTACTGCTCAGGATCTAACTAATCTTGGCATCTTACCCTCAAAGATTTAACATTAATTTCCACAGGTAAAACTGCATCATGCCCATATACTAAGGCATAAGGAGTAACTCCTGTGCTTGACCTTGGAGAGGTTCTGTAAGCCCACAAAACATCCAACAAAAGGTTATGCCAATCCTTAGGATTATCCTCCACAACCTTTTGTATACCTTTTTTCAAGGATTTATTGGATGATTCAGCTTGACCATTGGCTTGTGCATAATAGGGTGTGGAATTAACAAGGCTAATTCCGAATTCTGCCACAAAAGACTTCACCATTCTCCCATCGAACACAGTCCCATTATCTACAGTAATGGTTTGTGGGATACCAAATCTATGGATCAAGTCTTTAATGAACCCAATGACCTCTGTTTGGTCTACAGCCTTATATGGCTTTGCTTCGACCCACTTAGTGAAGTAATTAGTAGCCACTAGAATGAAACAATGATGCTTCGAAGAAGGTGGATGTATTTTTCCTATCATATCCATGGCCCATCCTCTAAATGGCCAAGGTTTCACTACTGCATGTAGGTCAGTTATGGGCACATGTCTTATTGTACCATGCTTTTGACATGCCTGACAACCCTTTGCATATTCTATGTAGTCTTTAAGGATAGTTGGCCAATAGTAGGAATGCCTTCGAAGAAACCATCTCATCTTCACACCAGGTTGATGAGCACCACAAATGCCTTCATGAACCTCAGCCATAGCTGTTAATGCTTCTTTTGGGCCTAAACATTCCAACAATAAGCCATCTCCCCCCATTTTATAGAGAGCATTACCATATACTATATATTGTATGGATTGCAATTTGACTCTTCTGCTGGCCTTCGAAGATGGACCAGCCAAATACTGCTTTATTGGATGTCTCCAATCTTGTTCTTGTAAGTCATTATGATTGACTTCCAAGATCACATTCCTTTTATTCAAAGGTTGTATTAATCTCTAATATGTTGTTTGGCTTATGTCCCTTTGGGTATTATCCCTTCTCTTGAAGTTCGAAGCTTTTTGAGCCACATCATTAGCTCTATTATTCAAGAATCTTGGAACATGGGTTACATTTGCTATTTGAGGCGAAGCGAGATGTAATGCAACAACATAATATGGTAGGATGCTTATGCTTTGACACTTGAAAATCCCTTTCACTTGGTTAACCACCAGTTGAGAGTCCCCAAATATATCAACTGCATGTACTTGTAATCCAATGAGGATTTCTAGTCCCACTATTAAGGCTTCATATTCGGCCTGGTTATTGGAACAAGTGGCTTCATCCACTCTGAAACCATGTGTGGTTTCTACCCCTTGTGGAGATTTAATCACAACACCAATTCCAATTAAGCCATTGGCTTTCGATCCATCAAACCACATCTGTCATGGCTCAACATTAGCCATACCAAGCTCCATTATCTCTTGGCTTTCTGTTTAAGATGGATGATCTGTCAGAAAATTGGCTAAAACTTGTCCTTTTACTGCTCTTTGAGGGACATATTCTAGATGAAATTCTGATAAGGCTAGTATCCACTTGTCAATTCTTCCCCTCAACATAGGTCTAGATAACATGTATTTAACCAGATCTGTGGTTGCAATTACCAAGACAGTTGTAGGTAAAAGATAATATCTTAATTTCATTGCAGCAAAATACAAAGCAAGACACAGCTTTTCAATAGCTGAATATTTACATTCACAAGAATTTAAAAACCTACTAAGGTAATAAATAGCTTGCTCTTTGCCTTCTTCGTTGTCTTGGGCTAAGAAAACTCCCAAGGAATCTTCTGCTGCAGCTATGTACAACTTCAAAGGCTTGTTCTCCTTTGGTGGCATCAGCACTGGAGGGTTGGCCAAGTAGGCTTTGATACCTTCGAAAGCACTTTGATGCTCTGCTGTCCACACAAATTCCTTTTCATCTTTCAGCCTTAACAAGGAAGAAAATACTTTAGTCTTCCCTGCAGTGTTAGAAATGAACCTTCGAAGAAAGTTAACCTACCCCAGGAACCTTTGTAATTCTTTCTTACTTGATGGAGGCCTAGCTTCAATGATGGCTTTAGCTTTATTCTGATCAATCTGTATTCCTTTCTTGTGCACTACATAACCCAAGAAGTTTCCAGATGATACACCAAAAGCACACTTAAGAGGATTAAGTTTCAACTTGAACTTCCTCATTCTTTCGAAAGCTGCTTCTAAATGAAACAAATGCTCCTCCATGGACTGGGATTTCATCACAATGTCATCAATATAACACTCTAGATACCCTCCAATGAGATCATGAAAGATAGTGTTCATAGCCCTCTGATATGTAGCCCCAGCATTCTTCAAACCAAATGGCATTTTAACCCATTTCGAAGGTGCCAATATTCCTGTGACATCTGAATCTTTGTCTTGTGGATATCCTCCTCTCGCAATGCATATTTGGTTATAACCAGTGGCCATCCATCATTGATAAAACTTGATGCCTATTTGAGCTGTCTACCAACAGATCCACTATAGGCATAGGGTACTCATCTTTAGGAGTTGCTAGATTTAAGTTTCTGAAATCGATGCATACCCTCATTTTGCCATTCTTCTTAACTACAGGCACAATATTAGATAGCCATTCAACATTCCTGGCTTTCCTAATAAAGTCTGCCTTGAATAGTCTAAGAATTTCTTCCTTGACCTTCTGAATTACTTCTGGACTCATCTTTCTTGGTTTCTGCTTGTATGGCTTGAAATTAGGTTTCATAGGGAGCCTATGTTCCACCAATGATCTATCCAATCCTGGTAGTTCATTATAAGACCATGCAAAGCAATCTTTGTATTTCTTTAGAACAGCCAATAACTGGTCTTTGTCCAAAACATTCAAGCAAGTACTTATATAGGTGGGCTGCTGCACAGAACCTTCCTCTAAATTCACTTCTTCTAAGGGGTCTTGTGTCAGAGAATTCATTGAAGCTTCTTCTTTGGTTTCTTCAACCTTCGAAGAAACCTTTTCGCCTTGTTCTGCTCCTAGGTTCTTTAATTCGACATCTCTGCCCTCTTCCTCATAGACAAAATCTGTCCACAAGGCGTCTTTTTCCTGTATCTCCTGGACTTTTGTTTCAATGTCCAATGCACAGTATTTCTCAAGGGTCAAACTTCGACTGTTCTTTGCTCTTGTTCTGACCAATTATCATGGCCTCTCTCTCTTGCTTACATGCTTTACGGACTATTGCTTTTACGTCCAATGATGAGAATTTAATCAGAGCCAAGGACTTGGCTTCTCATTCTTCACCTCTTTGCCTATAACCAGGCATCATTGTCATCTTTCACGACAATCTCTTCATCAGCACTTTCTTGGACTAAGTGCTTCAGGTGTGTCACTTCCTCATCAGCTGTCACTTCGACTGAGCCATCAGCTTTCCTCAGTATACTGAGTGGTGTCACTCCCTCAATATACAACTTGGCCTCTACAAAGTCTGCACAAGCTATGAAGGGTTGAGGATCTGCATCAATCTCCTCTGTCTCTCCATTGCCCAGGGCCATCATGATTTTCTGATGCAAAGAGGAAGGCACACATTTGTTAGTGTGGATCTAATCTCTCCCAAGTAAAGCATTATATTTAGCATTACTGTCGATTACGAAGAATGCTATCATGCAGTCCCTGGTTCCCACACTCAAGTTAATGGGCAGAATCCCTTGAGCCATCTGTTTATCTCCAGCAAAGCCAGCGATGGTTGTGCTGGTTGGGATCAACCTGGGATTCTTTTTCCCTAGTTTCTTCAAAGAAGATTTCGGTAATAAGTTTACCGCTGCCCCATTGTCTATTAGGACTCGGTTCAGCTGTATCCCATCGAAGAAAGCCTTGATGTACAAAGGCTTGACATGTTGGGTCATGGAATTCGAGGGATATTCAAAAAGATATGAGAGGTTGATGCTCACCTCTTCCTCGCTTTCACACTCAGTTTCCATTGCAGTAGCCATTCTAGGAGCATCCTATACCATACTCACTTGTGACTCTTCACTAGAGACAGGAATTGGATCCATGTCTTGGTCACCCTGGTCCTCATTTCCTGCATGGAATTCATGGGGCAGTATGTGTACCATATTGACTAATACAGGGGGAAATGAGCCAAATTGAATGGCTGGCTGTACCTTCTTCCCCTCTTGGCTACCTTGCTCAATGTCTTCAGCAGCATCCTCCATGCTGCACTCTGGTACTTCATTGATAACTGATCCCTTTGAAGGATCCTTCTCAACTAGTTCTTCAGTCAGAAATGTTTGTTCAGCCATAAAGGCTTCAAACATTTCTTCTTCTGCCATTTCCTTTTTTTGGCTCATGCCAATCTCTTCTTCCGTTTCGCTATCACTTTCCATCAGAGCCTTCTCCAACCCTGCCAAACTAGACTTCTCTCTGGCCTTTAGTTCAGCATGAACCTGGGCCAACTGTTCTCTGCTACAAACCACTTTGCTTTGTAGAGTCGGTTTTGGAGTATGGTCGACTCAAGTTTTCTTTCATACTGCCTTGATCGGTGAAGAACTCTCTCCACTTTCTTTCAGATCTTCTTTGGTCTTGGGTGTACTGGTTGAATCTTCCTCCTTTGTGATCTGAAATAATGGAACCATATTTGGTTCCTTTGTCTTTGGTGTTTAACAATACCCGGTTGTTGAGCCACCAAAGGAGGCTTGACCATCTGCCTGGATTCCAACATCTCTCTGGCAGACACTTCCCTAGGTTTGTTTTGCATTACAAACCTGCAAACTCAGTACCCAAGAGCTTCTTGACTCGGATGTTGAATCACCTTTTTCTACCTTGAAGCCATCTTGGCCGTGGAGGTAAGTGCTTGGTTCTGATCTTATGTTTCGAGCCTGATTCTGGCCTTTGATGGAGGTGGCCATTTTCTGTTCTGTGTGAGGTTGGTCTAGGGGGCCAATCTCTGGCTTTAGTCCCATAACCTGAACTCCTCTCCAATCTCCTTTCAGAATGATTGCTCTCCATTCTGTAGTAGTTAAGTGGCCTAGACTCATACAAGGGCTTCTTGCCTTTAGCATGTATTCTGTCAACTGCAGGCTCAACCACTAATGGTCGCTGCCTATCACTAGCCAGGTACGGCCTTTTGTTGTAAGTGTTGGTTGATTTCAGACGTCTCTGAACATCCCTATAGTATTGCTTCTCATTAATTAGAAGCCCCTTTAACCATTTGTAGCTTAGTCTGCATCTGGGACACATCCTCTGCATTACAGCTGCTTCCAAGGAATCGTCATCCAATACTTCTTCATCAGCGTGTTCCTTCTGATGTGAGAAACCTTGTCCAATAACTGGTGGGTTTCTAGTCTCCTTCTTAGCAGTTGTCTGGTTAGCAATATGCATTTGCACATTGACCTCTTCCAATTCCTGCAGAGATAGATTCTGAAAGTTTGGTACAACCACATTAGCCGCGCTTTCTCCAACTTCTGGAAACGGGTTACTGTCAATCCCCATGGCTTTTTTTGTTTTGGCTGGGAACTTCAAACTTCCTTTCCGAATTTGCTCTTGGATCCTGTCTCGAAAAACAATGCAGTTTTTAGTCGAGTGAGACCAAGAATTATGCCATTTACAGTATACTTTTCCTTTAAGTTCATCCGAGATGGCGCTTTTACTCTTTTGGTAACTTAAGAAATTGCGCAAGCAAATGATCAAAATGTCATCTGCTTTTGTTAAATCGAAGAGTACTTTCTATGAAAGTTTTTCTTTTAAACCATTTGGTCGATGGTTGTATCCTTATGAATTAATGCTTCACAGATTATAGGTTCTTTGCTTACAATCTTTGTTGCATTGATCTCATAATTGGGATCTCTATAATCGTCTTATCTGAAGCATTATTTCGATCTTGTTCCTCCTCTAGTAATGCTTCATATCGAGACACCTTATAGGTTAATTCGACTAAATCCTGAATTGATTGAGTCAAACTTCTTCAAGCTTTGAACTCTAAACCGTTTTGAGCCAATCTTACAAATTCTGGCTCTGGAAGGATGACTCTACATTTATTTCGAGCCCTTTTAAATCTAGCAATAAACTGAGTAGCCTTTTCTTCAGGCCTTTGACTCAATCTTGCCAAGTCTGCCATGGACACCTTTGGCTCCGATTGGAAGAATTGGGCATGAAATGCCTCTTCCATTTGTTGCTAAGTTTGAATAGAGCCAGGTATAAGGTTGATATACCATACAAATGCTCCCCCAGTTAGAGAATTTGGAAATAATCTCAGTTTCATGTAGTCATGATTAGTGAATTCACCACATTGAGCAGCGAATCTGGCAATATGCTCTACTATTGATTGATTTTCAGTTCCATAAAATAGGGTAAAATTTGGTATTCTGAATCCTCTTGGGTATTCATGTACCCTATCTACCCATTCTGGGTATGGTTTTCTGTATACAGGAGTTTGGACCCCCCGAGCCATCGGTTCACACATCTCCCTAACAATATCAGCAATTTGGTCCCTAGGGACCATATTTTGTGCCTTCTTGAACCATCTTCGGAGGGACAAACACAGGGGTTTGGTGGACAAACTTGCGCTGTGGTCCTCTTGGTCCATAAGGTGGTACATTTGGGATCTGGTTGCCCTGTGGTGCAGGTCTTTGTTGGGGTATGGATAACCCCTTTGAGCCTGTCCTGCGAAAGGACCTGTGAAAGGTACTAGAACAGGTGTTGTGTCCCTTCCATTTGTGGGAAAACCTTCCAACCCCCCGGGTATAAATTCGAATAAGGGATTATTATACCCCCTAGTGCCAGGTATGGCTTCGAACATGGGATTTGCCACCATTCTTATGCCAGTTTCTTGTACTTGGCCAGATCCACCAACTTGTGTGGCTTCATTGTTGAGTACTTAGGCATTTTGGCCTACTACAGGCCTCGGAATGGGTTCATACCAAGACTAAGGCGATGGTCTTTCATAGTTCTGAGTACTAGTCTGACTATTAGATTGTCCATTAACTTACATAAGTTGTTTTTCTCTAGCCAATCTTTGCTGAGGGACATTTAAAATTTCCTCTGTGTGTCTTGTATTTGTTGGTTGGTGGTTATTCATTTGATCCAAAAAGGATGTTGCCCACCTTTCCATTGTGTTCATTAATTGTTGTCCCATAGCATCTACTAAGCCATCCCATGGATTTGTTGGCTGAGTAGATGGAACGGTGGATGGTCCAATTCCTTGGTTTCGTCCAATATTATGAACATATGGTTCTTGTCCAGAAGTATTGGTATGTTCGACCAAAGGTTCTGATAGCATAGGAGTCTCCACAGGATGTGTTACCACATTCTCCTCTGGATTAGGTATCTCTACCTCTCCTTCTACGCCTTCTTCCAAGCGTTCATTTTCTCCTTGTCGTCTTCGTCTAGCCATTTTAACAAGTCCCACTGGGCGTGCCAAAAATATATGTTGGCCTTTTGGCTTTTCGAAGGGTATTTTTGTAAATGCAAGCGTGCCAGCAAGGATCAATCAGTCCTTACAGAAATTATAATTGCCAACCAATTATCAGACGATTGTGTTTTAGTTCTTTTAACCTCAATGAAGAGGACTTTTACTGGTGGCTTGACTTAGGAGAAATTAAGAGAAATAACAGTTAATATGAAGAACAATCGAAGTATTTCATTAAAATGAACACTTACAATAGTCCAAACTCAGCCTCGAAGAGGTTTACAGCAACAGTCTACTTGAATCTACTTGGAACTACTCCTATGAATCGAAGTGCAGTGCGGGTATTTAAAGTGCAGGTATTTAAAGAACAGGTATTTAAAGTACAGGAAATGTAAAACTGGAAAAGAAAATATGAAGTAAAGACTGGTTTGTATGATCTGAGTCTGGGGGTCTTTTCTGAGGGCTTCCCTGCTATTTATACTTGTCAAAGATGACCTTCGAACTGCACTTCAAACCGTCGAACTACTCCTCCATGATCGCTGATCATGCTACCTTAGAAATAGTCCCACTACGCCATCTCTTGCAGTTGAGCTTCCCTCCTGTATTTGAATTTGAATATGAGTAATCGTTGAAGCCACGTCACCTTGTATCTCTTTACTGATCTAGTGCTACTCAGATCACGTGAGAACCAATGTTCATTGCCACGTGTTCGATCAGGATCGAAGACTTGAATTATCTTCCATAATACCCTTATTCTGCCACGTGTTAAACTGTGATTTGGCTTTTACAAAATATGTAGCCAACAGTTATGCTGTATATGTTTCTATTGCAAATGGGTCCTCAACTAAACTTGGAATTTATGTTAGATTTGATTCTCCATCTATTATTAGATATCTTGAACCCTTAAGAGCATGCTTTGTAGATTGTCGTTTTGATGAAACGGTCTTCCCATCATTAGGGAGAGAAAGCCTGAAATTCAATATGAAATCACTTGAAATAATTCGATATTATCTTACCTTGATCCTTATACTAATCAATATAAACTAGAAGTTCAAAGGATTATTTATTTGTCAATTTTAAGCAAATAAATTACCAAATGTCTTCACCGACACGAAAAATATAATAAAATCTTATATTCTAACTGCTAATGTTCTAGCAAGAATTGATGTTCTTAAAGGACAATCTGCTATCTGCTGGTATAGTTGTAAATGTAAGCGTAGTAGACCTGTCGATGTAAAAGACAAAGTTTCTTGAAAGAAGAAGACATTTAGTACTCCTAACGAGGTCATATCCAACACTCTTGAAGAGCCTATATCCACGCTCCTAAAGAGATGCTCCAGAAAAGACTATACCTAGCCTTCTTGAAGAGGCTAGACCCACAAAAGAGACTATTATAAATCTTCTATTTATAAATCTCCTGAAGCAGAACCTTTAGAAAAGGAATCTCCTGAAGAGTTATTCCCTGAAGTGAAATCTCCTAAAGAGTTAACCCATGAAGTGGAACCTCTTGAAGAGTTATTCCTTAAAGTGGAAAAGGCACCTAAAAATAATAAGATCTCAATACATTATACAAGTACAAGAGATATTTGAGATAGAAATCAAATTGTTGTCGACAATATATTTTCATTTAAAGTTGCTCTTGGTATTATCAGAAGTAATAGTGAAAACATTACCAGAAATAATGATGAAAACATTACCAGAAGCGATGATGATAATAAACCACAAACCGTCGAAGAATGACAACGTAAAAATAATTAGGCAATGTGGAAAGAAGCAATACAAGTATAGTTAAACTCGTTTACAAAAATGTGAAGTATTTGGACCTATAGTCCAACCCCCCTGAAGGGACATAGCCTGTTGGATATAAGTGGGTATTGTGGGATATAAATAGGTGTTTTTTCCAAAACACAATGAGCAAAATGAAATTGTAAGATATAAAACATGACTTGTTGCTCAAGGTTTCTCGTAGAGACCTGGTATTGATTATGAGAAAATATATTCACCCATAATAGATGCAATTACATTCAGAGTTTCGATTAGCTTGGTAAATGCCAGATGCATCTAATTCAAAACCCAGAAGTGTTTATTTAATCAAACTACAAAGATCTCTATACGAATTGAAACATTCTGGACGCATGTGGTATAATCAGTTCAGTGTATATCTGTTGAAAGAATGATATGTAAATGATCTGATTTGTCTATACATTTTTATTAAGAAATCATAATCCAAATTTGCAATTGTTGCAATATATGTTGATGATTTCAATCTTGTAGGAAACTCCAGAAGAGCTTACAAAAAATGTAGAATATTTAAAGAATGAATTTGAAATGAAAGATCTTGGGAAAACAAAATTTTGTCTCGGCCTACAAATCGAATATTTAACAAATGGGATTCTTATACATCAATAAATATATACAGAAAAAGTTTTGAAAAACTTTTTATATAGATAAAGCTCATCATTTGAGTACTTTTATGGTTGTTCGATCTCTTGATGTGAAAAAAGATCTTTTTCAACCTCGAGAAGATAATGAAGAACTCTTTAATCCTGAAGTACCATATCTTAGTGCAAATGGTGCTCTCATGTATCTTGTAAATTCTACCAGGCTTGATATTGCATTCGTTGTCAATTTATCAGCAAGATATAGTTCCATACCAACTTGAAGGCATTGGAATGGAGTAAAAGCAAAGATTACTTTATCTTCATGGAACAACATATATACGTTTATTTTATTTAAATAAATCCAAGCCGCGGTTAATTAGACAAAAAGCCAAATCACAAACATGATATGTTTTTACCTATGGGCATACTACTATATCTTGGCGATTAATAAAACAAACATTGATTGCTGCTTTTCCAAATCACTCAGAAATACTTGCAATTTATAAAGCAAGTTGAGAATGTATCTAACTTAGATCCTTGATCCATTATATTCAAGAAAGACGTGGATTTTCTTCAACAAAATATAGTCCAATCATATTATATGAAGATAATGTTACATGTATCATACAGATCAAAGGAGGCTATATCAAAGGTGACTGGAACAAACACATTTCACCAAAATTCTTTTACATACATGAGCTCTAGAAGAATGGTGATATTGATGTTCAACAGATACGCTCAAGTGATAATCTGACAGATCTATTTACTAAAGCATTACTGAGTACAACATTCAAGAAGCTGGTGCATAATATTGGGATGTGTCGATATAAAGACCTATTATGTAGCATTGAGGGGGAGTCATCAATTTTAATAAATTTGTAAATTGTACTATTTTTCCTTCTTCTAAGTTTTTTTTTTTTTTTTTTTTTTCCACTAGATTTTTTTTAGTAAGGTTTTAATTATGCAATCTAAACAAATCACATACAAGAATATTGTACTATTTTTCCTTCACCAAAGGTTTTTTTCCCATTGGATTTTCCTTGATAAGGTTTTAACGAGACATATTCTTAGTATATGGTTATTCAAGAAGGAGTGCTGTGAAATATTTGGATAACTATTGAAAGAGATGCAATTGAAATTTTAATGAGTTTTTGGGCCAAAGTGAAAATAGGAAATAGTTTTATTATGTGGGAAGTGTGGTATGACAAGTGATAAATCACATGATGTGTTGAATAGTGAGAGTTTTATCACCTATAAATAGATGAGTTTGTATGGTAACATATATATATATATATATAATATTTATTTTCTCTTTTATTGTGACCCTACCTTTTTTATTTTTTTTATCTTATAAAAGAATTAATTTTTTAAAATTGTTGCCAGCCATTTTCTAATAAATTCATAGGCAGACGAGGGATTCTCCAAATCCTGTAAATTGTAATTAAGCAGCGTACACATATTCTAGAACCTAAGCCTTTTGGTAACATTTACGTTTTCAGTTTTCTATTTATATTTATAAAAATTTTAAAAACTCAAATAAAAATTTATTTGGTAAAATTTTTAATTTATAAATCAGTGGTCTCAGTTTATAAATTTGGCCAAAAATTGAAAACACAAAAAATGTGTTTCCGTTTTGAGTTTTCAGTTTTTTTTACCACCCAACACTAGCCACCACCGGCCACCATTTTCCACCACTGTCTTCCGCTGCCACCACCCACCACCACCACTCACCACCCACCACTCGCCACCATCATCCACCCCTCGCCACCACTACCACCATCCACCTGCCATCCACCCGCCGCCACCACCTACTACTACCCGCCACTACCATCCACCGCCCGCCGCCACCATATGCCAGCTACTTGCCATTACCACTCACCACCCACCTGCCACTACCATCCACCACCTGCCACCACCCACTACTACCAACCACTTGCCACCCACCACCACCACCACCACCAATCGCCACCCAATCTACCATCTACCACCATCACCCACCCACCCACCCACCCACCCACCCACCACCACTGCCACCCACTGCCACCACCACCACCACCCACCACCACCATCCGCCACCGCCACCCACCCACCACCCACCCACCACCACCACCACCCGCCACCACCACCACCCACCCACCACCACACCGCCACCACCACCCACCACCACCACCACCACCACCCACCACACACCCACCACCACCACCACACCACCCACCCACCACACCACCACCCACCACCACCCACCACCACCACCTCACCACACCACCACCCGCCACCCGCCACCACCATCCACTCGCTACCACCGTCACCCACCAACCTACCACCACCACCCCCCCGCCACCACCCCCCACCACCACCTACCCACCCCCCCCCACCACCACCCCCACCACCCACCACCAGCTACCCGCCACCACCAGCTACCCACCACCCACCATCACCACTTTCCACCACTGTCTTCCGCCACAACTTGCCACCACTTGCCATTTCTCACTCTTTTTATATTTTTAAAATTTTTTAAACATTTTGTCAATTACCAAACGCGTTTATAGTTTATGTTTTTCTAAAAATAAACAAAAAAAAAAACAAAAATCAGTTTATAAAATTTTTGTAAATATAAACTGAAAACGTAAACGTTACCAAATAAGTGATAAATCACATGATGTGTTGAATAGTGAGAGTTTTATCACCTATAAATAGATGAGTTTGTATGGTAACAAGTATATATATATATATAATATTTATTTTCTCTTTTATTGTGACCCTACCTTTTTTATTTTTTTTATCTTATAAAAGAATTAATTTTTTAAAATTGTTGCCAGCCATTTTCTAATAAATTCATAGGCAGCCGAGGGATTCTCCAAATCCTGTAAATTGTAATTAAGCAGCGTACACATATTCTAGAACCTAACGTAATATTGGACCCACATCCACATTACATGACGTGGCGATTGAACCACCTAAAGAAGTGCTCTTTTGCTTTTCCAAAAATACTATTTTAAAAAAATTATTAATTATTTGTCAAATCAAAGTGTTTTTTTTTTTTTAATTGTAAAAAAATATTTTGAGGTGTCATTATTGTATTCGTGAGTTCAAGTCTAGAGGTAGTCGGTTGCTTATTTAATTTAACCCAATTCAAAGTAAGGGACTTATCACTGAAGCATTAATAAAATTCAACCACAAACCACAGATAAACTCAAATTTCAAAAGAAATATATGTGAGATCTCGAAAAAAGAGAAAAAAAAAAAACCAACTACAAAATAGCGAAACTTGCCCTTTCCAAGAGTCAAACCTAGATCACACAAGAAGAATATCTTCTACACTAGACCACCACCTCTGATGATTCTCAAATCCAAGTTGATTTAGATTTTTTTACTTCTCAAATTCAAGTTCTATACACTCCTTCCTCGATTGCGGTGAGAAAAAAAATAGTTATATTTTTGTATTGTTAAGTTCGGATATATAAAAAAGTAAAACATGTAAGAGAGGATTATGGGTGAGATTTTTTTTTCTTTTGTATTTTAAGGTACACTTAGTATTATAAATATAAATATTTTATAACCAATTAATTTATTTCTTATCAAATTTGACAATTTTTTGATGAAAAATAAAAGTTAGGCTCCTCTCATACTAGGATCTCAATATGAGAGAACTCAAGGAATATGTGGAGTTTATCATAAGTTTCATTTTAATAATCTGAACCGTTCACTTTCTAAACTCATTGAGTAGAATATTCATATAAAAAATCAAGATAATCGAATATCGATAACTATATGCTTGAATCAAATTTATATTAAAAAAATAGATGACTATCTTTAAAATTATATTTGTCATCATTTTTTTTTAAAACAAATATGATTCAAATATAGTTACTGATGTTCAATAATCTTATTTTTTGAATTAATATTTTATTCAATGTAAGTCTAAAAATGTAAATAGTTTAAATTATCAAAATTGATTTTAAAATGAACTTACCAAATCCAAACGTTCTAAAAGAGGCCAAACTCAAAAATAAAAGAGGGATTTACGTGTAGGTTTTAATAGGTAGACTTATTGTCCAATAGGTACTATGACAATTAATGACATTATTTTATCAAACACTGTTAAAAAAATGTCATTAATTGTTAATTTTTAGCGATAGTTTGAAAATCTTGTCACAAAAAATGTCACTAATTATAAGTTTTAGCGATAATTTAAAAAAATCATTACAAAAAAAAGTCACAAATTTTCAATTTTTAATGACATTTTGAAAATTTTGTCATAGAAAAATTTCACTAATTGTAAGTTGTAATGATAATCTATAAAAATCGTAAGAAAAAATCACTAATTATCAATTTTTAACGACATATGTAAAAAATTGTCATAATTTTTTTTAACGACAATTTTATTAGAACTTATTTTCAATCTAACTATTATGACCTATTAGCAGTTTACTCAAAATGAAATAGATTTAACAAGAAAATCTCTGTAGACACCCCATTTTTGACTGACCTTAAGACTTAGACGTCACCGGTTGAGTGCTTGGTGATGTTGCATATTGTGCTCGTTCAGAAGTTTCAGAGTCGCGGCCGTGCGCCCTGCCTCCGGACTTCCGAACTCTCTTCTGTGCCTTGTCTCGATTTGCGAACCAGACTCGGTTACCTCTTTCTTTTCCGAGGGAAGGAGTGGTCTCAGACTATCTCCGTGGCCGTGAGCTACTTTTTGGGGCCGGAGGCCATTTTGCCCATTTCGGAGCCCGGTTCCCGGTTTTCGGAGCCGTTAGGCCGTGTGCCTCGGCTCGGGACCGCCCAACCATCTCCGATTTCTCCGGTTTTTGGCATGCACCTCTGTTTTATCATTCCGAGGAACACTGGGCCTCTGATGCCCACTTCATGGTCAGATGTCACTTTAAGTTACTGTGGCGGCCCCGAACTACGCGTGATTTGGGCCCCGGCATTCATTTTGCATCGCTTTTCTCGATTTTGGCAGAACCGCTGTTTTGTCATTCCGAGGGACACTGGAGTCGCAGATACCCACTTCGCCGAACACCACTTCCCAGATTCGCAACCCATTTTGATCCCAATTGCCTTGCTTTTGGCTCCGGCGCTTCATTTCTCATTAGTTTTTGTTCAAATTTGGCGTACCCTGCTTTCAACACTGTGAAGATCACTGGGGTGAGAAGCCAGCAATTATCCCAGATAACTGGGCTTTCCTCGCAAGACCCGCTTTTGCTCACTTCCGCCAATGTTGAACACCCCGAGGGTATTTTCTTCCAACCAAAGCTACATATTTGTGATCAAGGGATATGGAGGACACCAAAAGAGCATGGTCGGCCAGCAATTGTGGAGTTCATTTTGGGTCTCCTTCAAGCTCTATGTTGTGGCTCCTGCCTCAGTGTTGCCAATTTCCGACCTTGGAACCTTGTTCCACACATCTGGGAGGACCCTAAAAGTTGGTGGTCGGCCAGTAATTGTGCATTTCATTTTGGGCCTCTCCTTCAAGTCCTATGTTGTGACTCGCTCAGAGTTGCTGATTCACCTTGGGGCCTTATTCTACATACATGGGAGGACACCATTGCATGGTGGTCGGCCAACTTTTGCACTTCATTTTTGGGCCATGGCCGTGGCCGGGCCAGGTGAGTGGTCAGTCGACCAGTGGGTGGCCGGTGGCCACCTCCCTGAATTCACCGGCGGCCACTTTCTACTTTCCAAATTTCTTTCCAAATTGTCGGGATATTTTTTCAAAATATCCCGGGCATCCGGGGGATATTTTGGGAGGGAAATCTTGCCTCCATTTCTCTCCCTTTTACACCCCTTTCTTGCCTATTAAAAGGGCTGGCCTCCTTCTTTGTCATGGTTAGAAAAATTCTTCTCAAGACTTGATCTCCCATAGCCTCCATCTTCACCTCCAAAAGCTCAAAAAACTTCAAGCTTCCTAGCTAATTCCTTCACCAACCCTAAGCTCCACCATCACCACCTCCATTCCAGCTGCAAGGAGGGGTTCCTCAGAGGCTTAGAAGCAACTTTCATCAAGGCAAGAGGAAGCAAAAGACTTGTCTTCAAGGGTAAGTCATCAATTCCCCTTTTTGAGCATTTTCTTGCATCAATTCTTTACCCTATTTCCTTTTTGTTTTGGGCTTTGACCTCTACTGGTTTTGTGCTTATTTTGAGCCCCTCTACAACTTTTTAGAAGGGCTCAAATCTGTTTGGTGTCTCCATGATATACTTCCTTCAATATCACTCTTTAGGCCATTAATTTGCATGCTTTATTTTCCTTATGAGTAATCTGATTTCGAGACTGATGTAAACTATTAGTAGGCTTATATTGAGCCCCTCTTCAACATTGAAGAAGGGCTCAATCATTTTTGGTGGCTCTAGCATGCACTTCCTTTGAAATTCTTCAATTTTACCGTAAAATTGCATGAGTTATTTGGCCTATTTGAAATCTGAGTTGGAGCATTGCATGAACTGATGGTGTGCTTATTTTGAGCCCCTCTTCAACATTGAAGAAGGGCTCAACCTGTTTTTCTTGCTCTACATGTCACTTGCCTTGAATTCATGTCCTATGCATATTTTGCATGCTTTGTTAGACTCATTTGGCTTCCGATTTCAGCCTTAATCAGGCTTATAGAATACCTTATTTTGGTCCATTATTCATCCTTTGTTAAGGATCTTAATCCATTTGATGATTGGTTTTGGTACTTCATGTTATATCCCTCACATTTACCGTAAAATTGCATGCTTGTTTAGGCCATTCTAGCTTCTGTTTTCAGCCTCCATCAGGTTTATAAAGTGTCTTGTTTTGATCTATTCTTCAATTTTTATTAAGGGTCTTAGGTTGTTTGGCCATTTCTTATGGTACCTCTCTTTATAGCCTTGTTTGCTCATTATATTGCATGCCATTTTGAGCCTATCTACACACTGAATTGGAGGCTGTCATCTATTGTAAATATGCATATTTTTGACTCCTCTTTAATGTTTTAGAACTGTTTTTTTGGGTTTGAGCGTTTTAAATACTACTTGCTTTGTAATCCCCCTCTTTTCCCGTATTTTTGCATGCCATTGTTGTCATATCTATGCTCATAATTTGGCCATGTTTTGTACTGGAAAGATGCTATTTTTGGGGTTGCCTTGCTACTGTTTTTTCTGTCATGTGTCAATTTTGCATGTATAGCGAGTCAGAGGCCATTTCGGCGCTTAAAAATCACATTTCGTGATGATTTCGCATTGATTGTCATTTCGTATCATTTCGGGCTGTTTTCCCTCCATTTAGCTGCTGAATTTTGTTTTGCATGTTTGCATATTATTTTCCATGTCATTTCATGCCTTAGTGCATTGCCTCGATTTGCGTGCCAATGGGCACGCACTTCGAGGCACTCCGTTTTCATTCATTGGCTTCCTGTGTGAGTGAGCTGAGGCTCTCCCATGTTGGTGTAAGCCCATCGCGGCATTCCGTATGCCATTTGATTCCATTTCATCATTGCCTCGGTTTGCGTGCCTGTGGGCGCGCATTTCGAGGCACTTCGGTTGTATCCGATTTTCTCACTTCATCATTGCCTCGGTTTGCGTGCCTGTGGGCGCGCATTTCGAGGCACTTCGGTTGTATCCGATTTTCTCATTTCATCATTGCCTCGGTTTGCGTGCCTGTGGGCGCATTTCGAGGCACTTCGGTTTTATCTGATTTGCATTCCATTATTGCCTCGCGTGCACGTGCGGGCGCACATTTCGAGGCACTTTGCTTTTATCCGATTTGCATTCCATCATTGCCTCGGTTATGCGTGCTGCACGCCGAGGCATCTTATTTTCATCTCATTTTCACAAAGATTGTGCATATTAGGCTATATCTTAGTTGATTTCATGCATATCATGCATATTGCACGGAAACGAGGCGCTGCTTTTGTACTCCGAGTAATCAAGACAGTCTCAATTCCCAAGTCACCACCACTCGGATTACCCATGATGGAGTTAGGTTTTGTTGTCGATTCATACGTATTCATCCCTATATTGAGTTGTGCAATTCGATTCCTCGGCCATCATGCATCGATATGCATGATTGATGGCACGAGGATCGAGACATGCATATATTTGTGAAAATACATTGCTGTGCCCTTTTCTTGCTTTCTGTTACAGCAAAACTGAGGACCAACAACCTTTCGGAGTCCGGCGCGCATTTCGAGAAATACTGCAAACAGAGGCTAATTGGGGCATCCCAGTGGATTTCCGCCCGAGGCAGTCCAACATACAACATGCATAAGAAGCAAGGCGGTCCCTGGCTTGCATGCCAGTTTTTCTCATTTAATTTGTCGATTAAATAGAAATTTGTATATGATTTCAGACTGTATATTTCGGACTGTAATATCCTTTCATTTGGGATCAGATATTATTTATTCTGACCGCATGAGGGCATAACTGTAATAAGGGTGTGTGAGTGTGATGTATGTCTTCCAACCCCCATTTCTTTCTCCCTTTTATTTACCCGCTTTATGGTTAGATATAGGGCATATTTCATTTAGCATACAAGATGACAAAGATGTTTGCATTCATTCATCTCAGACAGACGCACTGCCTACAAGATCATACAAACCGTGATTCAGATTTCAATTCCAAGTTGAGTACTTGATAGCTGCATCTCATATGCCATATTTAGAATAGCCGATCGCTATAATTGCATCTTTGCATGTGTTGCATTAGGCATCTCTGCATTCTTAGGATCACGCATGGATTTCTAATGAGCTTTTGTTTTGGCTTGGAGTACTAGGTGAGTTTTATGCTTTAGCATCTTTGCATGCGTGTGAGTGCTGCCATGATAGCATGCTTGCCATGAGACTATGTGCTTATGTGATATAACTGCCTTGAATGCCTGTGGGTGGAGGTTGAGTTATCTGGATTGGGACAAATCACTGATTGTTTGTTTTAAGCCCACTAGATAGTGGCAAAATCATGTTTTTCTAAGCCCACCTGAGGGTGGCAAATCCAAGATTTTAGCCTACTCATGGGTAGCACCATCACTCCATTTTCAAACAAACAAACATGAAATGTTTTGTTCCAATTCAGACGGCCCAGTCTATACTTGTTTGCTGCAAGCATCACATAGTAATCTAGGCTAATAACCTAATAAGAACTCACAATGTTTTTAAAACAGATATCATGGTTAGTAGAGGCGGTCTTTGATCAAGGCGAGAGGGGTGCTCACGATGTGACCTTCCTAATCGTACCAAGTTCCCGAGCCAACTTTGGTAATGACGGACACGCGGCCTTTGGCACCGAGTCGTGGTTTCCTAAATTTCCCATTTTAAAAATATTTAGGTGGCGACTCGTTATCCGCAAAGCAGTCCATGTTTGGCACTTCTTTCAAAAAAATCTGTTTTCCTTCAAAACGATTTGCCGGATTTGGACTCTTTGGTTCAAGATTGAGAACCGCAACAAAATCGAGTCCGAACATGTAGCGAGGTCCCCCGTAGGCGTTGTTACAATCTCCTCACTATTTTTTATTATTTCCCATAATTTCTCTTAATTTATAAATCAAACATAAAAAAATAATTCACTTTCTCATAATTTTTTCTTATTCATCACCAAATCATTCCAATCAGACGAGAAGTTATTGGTTGGTTAAGAAACAACATTGTTATGTAACGTTCCACACTTATTATGATTGGTGAAAAAAATGGGATTCACGATTTTATATTAAATGATTAAAAAAATATTAAAAAAAAACCATAATAATTTATTATTAATTTGGGACATAATAATTTAGGGTCTAACCGCTTGTTTCATGTTGAGATCAAGACTGGACCCGTCTATTATGGCCCATGGCCTTATTTTTAGACTCTATTTTGATAATTCAAACCGTTCAATGTGTAGAACTCATCAAGTATTATATTCTTGTAAAAAATTACATTGATCGGATATCGGTAGTTATTTGATCGAATCAGATTTGTATTAAAAAAAATGAACGATAAAAAAATAAACAGTTGACGGAATTCTGATTTGATCAAATAGCTATCGCTATCCGATTAACGTAATTTTTTAATAAGAATATAATATTTGATAAATTTTACACATTAAATAATTCGAATTAAAAAAATAGAGCCCTAAAATAGACCCATAAACCGGATTGAATGGTTGATCAAAATATGAGACAAACTGGACCCATAATTTATGATAGCCATAGCCAACTAATAATTTTTCCAACGAAAAATGGTTCCAACCCCCTCAAAAATCGACCCCCTATGAGCTGGACCATCACGTGATTGGTCATTTCAGAATTCAAAATCCTTTTTTAGAATTCAAAATCGACCGAGCGAAATACAGCTCCGCTCCTCCCCTTCACTCGGACGAACTCCCAAGGCCGACTCCCTCAGCTCCGACGCCCGACGCCCGACTGTCGACTCTCTCTCTCTCTCTCTCTCTCTCTCTCTCTCTCTCTCTCCATCTCATTCGACGGACGACTCCTCCCCTCCTCCCCTTCACGCCAACGAGGTAATCTAGTGTGCGTGTATATATATATATATATATATATCAATATGAAATTAGGGCAAAATTCCTGCTGAAATTATATCTATCAATCTGAAATTATATCTATCAATCTGAAATTATATCTATCAATCTGGTAATCTTGCTGAAATGAGGGCAAAGTTCCTGTAACGACCCGGAATCGTAAATCGGAATTAGCGGTAATTAATTATGTATTTATCTGATTTAATTGAAGAAAAACAAAATATCTGTTGAGATGCCGACTTCGGGACTGAAATCGATGACCGTAACGGATTCAGAAAATGAAATTGAACATGTCTATGTGATACCGGAAATTTTTAGAACTATCAAAACAATAAATTGAAGACCTAATTCGCTCGATTCGTAAGGCCATGTTTGGCTAGAGATTTTGGCACAATTTGACATAAATGATATATATAGATAAGGATGACTCATTTGACCATTTGACTCAACCAAGAAAAGAGAGAAAAATCTGAGAAAGAGAGAGAGAAGAGAGAGTTCGAGAGAAAGAAAGGAAAGGGAAAGAAGAGAAGAGGAGAGAAAGGGGAATCAAGCTTAGTTGCTCCAAATCAAAGACTCAAGGTAAGCTTCTCATGAAATTGGTTGTTGATTCTTAGAATCTAGCATGGTGACATCAAGATCATGGCTTTACATATTTTGGTTCATGTTTATTTGGCTCATTGAGGTAAAACCTCCATGGATATAGAGATATAAAGCTTGTATGTATAGTTCATAGTTCTTCATCCTACTTCATGGGTTGATCTTGTTTATGGTCCATATGGGTTTTGAATTGAAGTTTTGATGATGGAATTATGTTGTTTTTAAGTATTTTGGGACTTGATGTTCATAAATGTGAAAGTGGATTTGGGAAATGAAGCTTGGGAGGAAGAACCGAAATTAAGCCAGAAGGTCCGCCGAGCGGAGGAAGCCCGCCGAGCTAAATCGACCTCACGCAGCTTTTGGAAAAATTATACAAGACGCCGAGGAAATGGGCGCCGGCGAAGGTTTATTTTCGTGAAAATTCGAAGTTGCTCTGCATGATTTTTAGCATGTTAATTGTGTTTTTTAGCATATTATGAACATGAAATGAGTATGAAAGAATGTAATAAGGAATGAAAGGAAGTAAAGAATGAATGGAATGCATGAAACGAATATGAAAGGAATGAACATGAGAAGAATGTAAAGAAAAGAATGAAGTGCATGAATTACATGATTTATGATATGTATATTGAAGAAATGTTTTATAATGTCAATTGCAGGTCGAACTTCGAAGACCGTACAATCCAGATCGAAACCCACTGTGAGTAACATCACTGTAAAAGATATGTTTATATGAAAGTATGTTCAAAATGATTATTATGATATGGTTTTGAAACGTTAATGTTTTCTGTGAACGAATGTCCTAGTTTGCGAATCTATTATGGCATCCACAGTAAAAGGAAAAGGTTACGAGATCTCGGTATGTGTTTAACCGGTGTCCGGGACCGGTTACTCTAGTCGTTAGTCGACACATGTTAAGAAAATGTTATGAAAAGATTATGAAAAGGTTCTGTGGAATATGCCATTAATGATCGCTGGCTTATGATCAGATATATAAAATGTTGGACTTCGCTCACTAACCCGCTTATCGTTATGTTACTTGGCCGAGCTCTAGCTCATTGTGTGTATTTATGTATTATAGGTGGTCACCGGGAGTCAAGCCGGTATGAGTTCTAGCCGAGCCGCTTTGAAGCCTACCTAGTCTAGAGTGCCTCAGAGTTGGGGCCAGGCCTGGAAGGCCGTTTTGAGAGTTTTGGTTTGTTTCTGTTATTGTATGATTATAACTGAATGATATGGGTTGTACAAGATTATTGTTGTGAGCATGTTATGTAAAGATTGTGGGTATTTAACTCATCTCTTTGGCATGTGAATGTATGTTCATATTTATGCAGCTCTTGGACTATTAGTTTTTTATTTCGCTCATGAGCCCCTTTAATTTATGTTTAGTACAGGAAGGCCTGTGGTAACCCAAAGGTTACTGGCCGGTCTCGTCACCGAACTTCTAGGGGCGGGTTCGGGGCGTGACAGAGTGGTATCAGAGCGCACGAGTCATTTACCCACACACGTGTCCATATGAGCTGTTAGGCGCATTAGAAAAGATATAGAGTATGGCATACATACATGTGCATGTGTGTGTGTGTTTATGAGAACAGGAAATGAGAACAGTGAATGATGAGATAACAGAAGAACCAGTATGTTGAGAATGAAATGATTTATATGTTATGGGTTCTATAGACCAATGGAGAATACTGAAGCAAAGAATGGAAGTGAGACTGAATCAGCTAATGCCAGAATAGATCGGTTAGAACGAAAGGTGGAAGCTTTAACTGAGCTGGTAGAACAATATGTTGATGTTAAGAAACAGAAAGTGGAACTGGTTGGTGAATCAATGACGTCTGTGAATGAGAATCTGAAGTTGAACATTGATGAGAATACGAAAAAGGGAAGTGTGGGTAAACCTACTTGTCAAAAATGTGGAAAGCATCATTGGGGTATTTGTCGCCGTGGAACTGGAGTTTGTTTCAAATGCGATGAAGGACATAAAGCTAAAGCTTGCCCATACGCTTACTCAAGAAATGTGAGATCTTACTAGTGGACAGAAAAGTGAAACGCAGAATAGTGGACAAACAACTACAGGTATGAATTTCTTATATATGTTATGTTAGTGATGATACCTATGCAATGGAGAAATATTGAATATGCGACTGTGACGGAATAAATCTATGCAAATTATGTGACACTAATTGAATATGAATGACATGAACTAAATTGGCTATGACCATGACGGAATAAATGACTTGTGCTATTACCTATGCTATCCTTTGCTATTAATTGTCTAAGGACTTTTAACTTGAACATGAAATGGGAACACTAGACCATGGGTTATTATGCTTGACAATTGGAACTATGATTTTTGACACCGAATGTATCCTAGACTTCTGAATTGAACTGATTTAAACTGATTTAGTGGGCATATATAAATGACTTCTACGGTATTTGATTTATTGTGAAGGATCTGACAAATTGAGACTATGGACTCTTCAGTTATGTACGAATGCTATTACCAAATTGAATTGCGACCATTACCTTTGCTATGGATTCTTATGTTATGTTCCTACCTTTGCATTGAACACTGTAGAATTTGTTAGTTGATTTGACCAAATTATATGTTTGGTGATCGATATACTATGAGACGGACACGGACCACTTTATGACGTTGAAACAGAACAATCAATATTTTCTTTGTATGATGCTACTTCTTGAACTATTGAATGATCATGAATGAATAATGACATGTGACCGAGATTTATGATTGAGACTATGCCAATAAGAAAAGTTTGGAGGACCAAACTTCTTAAGGTGGGGAGAATGTAACGACCCTAATCGTAAATCGAATTAGCGGTAATTAATTATGTATTTATCTCGATTTAATTGAAGAAAACAAAATATCTGTTGAGATGCCGACCGGGATGAAATCGATGACCGTAACGGATTCGTAAAATGAAATTGAACATGTCTATGTGATACCGAAATTTTAGAACTATCTCAAACAATAAATTGAAGACCTAATTCCGTCGATTCAGAAGGCCATGTTTGGCTAGAGATTTTGGCACAATTTGACATAAATGATATATATAGATAAGGATGACTCATTTGACCATTTGACTCAACCAAGAAAAGAGAGAAAATGAGAGAGAGAGAGAGAGAAGAGAGAGTTCGAGAGAAAGAAAGGAAAGGGAAAGAAGAGAAGAGGAGAGAAAGGGGAATCAAGCTTAGTTGCTCCAAATCAAAGACTCAAGGTAAGCTTCTCATGAAATTGGTTGTTGATTCTTAGAATCTAGCATGGTGACATCAAGATCATGGCTTTACATATTTTGGTTCATGTTTATTTGGCTCATTGAGGTAAAACCTCCATGGATATAGAGATATAAAGCTTGTATGTATAGTTCATAGTTCTTCATCCTACTTCATGGGTTGATCTTGTTTATGGTCCATATGGGTTTTGAATTGAAGTTTTGATGATGGAATTATGTTGTTTTTAAGTATTTTGGGACTTGATGTTCATAAATGTGAAAGTGGATTTGGGAAATGAAGCTTGGGAGGAAGAACCGTAAATTGGTTAAGAAGGTCCGCCGAGCGAGGAAGCCCGCTCGAGCGCAGAAATCGACCTCACAGCAGTTTTGGAAAAATTGTACAAGACGCCGGCGGAAATGTGGGCGCCGAAAGGAAGGTTTATTTTCGTGAAAATTCTGGAAGTTGCTCTGCATGATTTTTAGCATGTTAATTGTGTTTTTTAGCATATTATGAACATGAAATGAGTATGAAAGAATGTAATAAGGAATGAAAGGAAGTAAAGAATGAATGGAATGCATGAAACGAATATGAAAGGAATGAACATGAGAAGAATGTAAAGAAAAGAATGAAGTGCATGAATTACATGATTTATGATATGTATATTGAAGAAATGTTTTATAATGTCAATTGCAGGTCGAACTTCGAAGACCGTACAATCCAGATCGGAAACCCACTGTGAGTAACATCACTGTAAAAGATATGTTTATATGAAAGTATGTTCAAAATGATTATTATGATATGGTTTTGAAACGTTAATGTTTTCTGTGAACGACTGTCCTAGTTTGCGAATCTATTATGGCATCCACAGTAAAGGAAAGGTTACGAGATCTCGGTATGTGTTTAACCTGTCCTGGACCTAAGCATTTAGTCGTTAGTCGACACATGTTATGAAAATGTTATGAAAAGATTATGAAAAGGTTCTCGTGGATTATGCCATTAATGACCGTTGACTGCTTATGACCAGTATATATAAAATGTTGGACTTCGCTCACTAACCCGCATCGTTATGTTACTTGGTCGAGCTCTAGCTCATTGTGTGTATTTATGTATTATAGGTGGTCACCTGGGAGTCAAGCCGAGGCGGAGTTCTAGCCGAGCCGCCGCTTTGAAGCCTACCTAGTCTAGAGTGCCTCGAGTTGGGGCCAGCCCGAAGGCCGCTTTTGAGAGTTTTGGTTTGTTTCATATTGTATGATTATAACCAATGATATGTGTTGTACAAGAGTATTGTTGTGAGCATGTTATGTAAAGATTGTGGGTATTTAACTCATCGTTTTGGCATGTGAATGTATGTTCATATTTATGCACAGCTCTTGGACTCTTAATTATTTATTTCGCTTCCGCGAGCCCCTTTTATTTATGTTTAGTACAGGAAGGCCTGTGGTAATCCAAAGGTTACTGGCCGGTCTCGTCACCGAACTTCTAGGGGCGGGTTCGGGGCGTGACAGTTCCTCAATCTGAAAATATGTATCTTGAATGATGAAAATATTGGTTCAAGAGTTGAAACGTTGTATCTTGAAAATATGTATCTTGAATGATGAAAATTGCTTAGAGCTGAAAATATTCCTCAATTTAAAAGTTGTGATTTGAAATCCTTCACACTAAAGATTAGAGTTGTACAAAGATCTAATAAAATATTTAAACTTCACTCTCTCTTTTCCTTTAATTTCTCAATCTATTTATAATAGACAACCCTCTTATATTATTGTAATGTTTAACCTCAAATCGCTTCATTTAAAACCTGTATGTCCAAACGAAATCTAAAGGTCTAAATGTGAATCTGTTTGAAAATTGATGTTTGATGGCGGCATTTGTATTGATGTTTGATGGTGGCAGTGCAATTTTTTGTTTTTAGTTTGTGGATAATAGGGGTGTTGGCAACAGAGGCAGGTTTATGGATTATGCAAAAGTGAATTACTTGATGTTTGGAGTGAAAGGTGCAAACACTATATCTTGTTAATTTAACATGACACTAGTTTATGGAGGTAAATAGTTTAGTAATCATTATATTCCCTACTCTTCAATTTTTGGTTGACATTGGCAATGAATCTTTTTTAGTTATATATACATCTAACTATGGCTGTTTAGTTAGATAGGTAATTGAGAAATCTGAAATAGCTCCTCAATCTGAAATCTGAAATACATAGGTAAAATCTGAAATAGCCAATTGACAGTGTCCAATCTAAAATCTGAAATTGAGCATGAACTTGAGGTAATCTATATGTTGTTGAATCAAATTTCTGAAATTGAAATTTGTTGAATCATATTTCTGAAAAACCAATTGACAGTGTCCAATTTCAGACTATTGATTAGTGCATATTCACTGTCCAATTTTAGACTATTGAGAAGTTGGAGTTATAAGTTTAGTGAATTGACAGTGTTTGAGTATGGGATTACATTTTGCTATAAAAAGTTGGAATTCAGAATATAAGGGCTTTTCCCATGATGTAATATGAACCTTTATTGTTTTATTGTCCATTCAAAATATAAGATAGATATGATTTTTTTTTTTAATTTTATTTTATATTTGAAATAGGATTTTGTTATAGAGTGAGATCTGTTCTAGTTAGAATATCTTCCAATGGTCAACTATCTCTAGTGAGGTAAGCTAACTTAAGCAGTTAACATTAAGATTGAGAGGGGTACAAAAGACTCTACTAGCCATCATATTTAATTTTCAGCTCATTCTAACCTCTATGGTCTTTCCTGGCTTTCATTTTTGTTACCTAATTGGTATGATGCAATCCTTTACTCCTTTCAAGTGATTTTTTTTTTTCCCCCATGTACATTATACTTAATTGTTGCTTCTTACATGTAGGAAATAATTAGAAAATACACCGAAATATCAGGTCGTGGAAACAAACATGCAGCTCTTGCAAGTGCACTGGGCTCTTTGACATGGGAAAAGCCCTTATATTTTGGATGGTGTGTGCCTATGAATTCACAATGTGGAGATCAAGAAATTCCAAGACAAGTAGAAAGAGAACTGCTAAGATCTATGACGGAACAAGTTCGAGCTATGACCGAACAACAAAGATCTATGACGGAACAATGTTTTGAACTATGTAATGAACCATGAATTGAACAATGTTTTGAACTATGATGGAACAATGTTTTGAACTATGTAATGCTAGTTAGAAGTAGAAGTAGAAGTAGATTGAACTATGTTTTGTTGTGGAATGGAATATGTATTAGTAAGAAATAGTTGAATTGTTGAATTTTTTAGTGGAATGGAAATGAATTGTTTAATTGTTATTGTTGAATTGTTGAATGAAGATGTGGAATGAAGATGTGTTGAATTGTTGAATGAAGATGTTGAATTGTTATTGTTTAATTGAAGCACAGATTTGAGCATAGATGTTGAATGAAGATGTGAATTGTTGATGAGTTATTGTTGAATTGTTGAATGAACCATGAACCAACACAGTTTGTGAACTGAACCATGACAGATTTTTGCTGAGACAAGTTCTTTAACAGATTGAAGCACAGATTTGAGCAAGAACCATGAATTGAACCGTGAACCAACATGAACTGTTGATGAGTTATTGTTGAATTGTTGAATGAACCATGAACCATCACAGTTTGTGAACTGAACCATGATAGATTTTTGCTGAGACAGGTTTTTTAACAAATTGAAGCACAGATTTAAGCATGAACCATGACAGTTTGAGTATGAACCATGACAAATTTTGGCAATTTGAACCATGAACTAATAGGTGCAGATTTTGGTTGAAATATTGTCAAAATAGAAAACTAAAAACAGATTTGAGTTGTTTTTCAAAGACAGATTTTTAAAGACAGATTGGCAAACTGAAAAAATCAAATTTTCGCTCAAAATACTGTCAAAATAGAAAACTAAAAAACAGATTTTCAGATTTATCAAAGATAGATTCTGAAATTGAAGTTTGGTAGTTTGAACCATGAACTAAAAAAATCAGATTTTGGCTCAAATACTGTCAAAATAGCAAACTAAAAAACACATTTTTTTTTTTTTTTATAGATTTCTTAAACCATGAACTGTCAACAGATTTTTTTGCATGAACTCTGAAAAAATCATGCTAAAACACTGTTAATATGCTAAAACACTGTCAAAATAGGAAAACCAATCTTGTAAATTCATACACAACATGTGTTACACATCTAACATGGGACTTAACATAATAAGTTTCAATCTCAAAAACAATGTTCAATAACATGGGACTTAACAAAATGTCAATGTTCAATAAACTAGTCAAACATTTCTCCAATGTCCATCATTTATTCGCGCTGTGCAATGTCCATCATTCATTCCTAGTGTGAATGCATTAGAACCCGATGGGGTTAGAGATCCAGACCCAAACATTTGAGTTGGAGCACTCATCAAATCTTTCCTCCAACGTGGCAAAATGTACTCACTTGGCACCTCATTTATGTACCTTCTCACAAGCACCGCGAGTGAGTGAGCACACATAATGTCTCTAAACTGAAACAACCGGCACATACATTGAACTTCACATTCAATTGAATTAAAATACACAACAAAGTCCACATGTTTCATCTTGTCACAAACTACCATCGCTTCTTGGACATTATATGTACAAATTGCTCCCTCCTCTTTGACAATCAAGGCCTGACAGTACACTAATCTCTTCAACTCTCCTTGAACTTTTTTGAATTTTTCGTTAGTGTAGGCTTGCTGAAATTGCTTCTCAAAGCCATATATAGCTAAACAATCAAACAATTTGTGTCGAGACTTGAAGTCTGATTTCTTCTCTTTCTCTACCTTACTTCTCAACGTATTGTCATATTGTTCAACAAATTGTTTTAATGTAGTCTTCGAGTTGACATATCCATCAAAAAATGCATTCATGCTTTCACTTTGTTGTGTTGTTGACATGCCAACCCAAAAAACGTCTTTAACATATACAGGAACCCATCAATGCTGCTCATGATATAGTACCCCCAACCACTCATTATCATAAAGATTGAATTTAGTAAGCATCTCTTCTCATTTTTCCTCAAATTCATCTCTTGTCAAACAATCATAAATTGCATTTTGCATAGCCAACTTTATGGGTTCATACTGAGCATATCCTTTCAACTTCTCCGGTATTTTCTTTATTACATGCCATAAGCACCATCGATGCCGGGCCTGTGGAAAGACAATTTCTATAGCATTTTGCATAGCTCTGCACCGATCAGTTATGATAGCTTTTGGAGGATTATTTGACATGCAACTTAACCACGACTTGAATAGCCAAACAAATGTGTCGGTGTCTTCACTAGATAACAATCCACAACCAAGCAAAATAGATTGTCCATGGTGATTGACTCCTACAAATGGAGCAAATGGCATGTTATATTTGTTCGTCAGATAAGTTGTGTCAAATGAAACATCTCCAAATGATTCATATATAGCCCGACTCCTTGCATCAGCCCAAAACAAGTTTCTAATGCGAAACTCCTCATCAACATCAATCACATAAAAGAATTTCTCACTATGTGCTTGCATCCTCATAAAATAATTTTGAAGTGATTCGACATCACCTTCACCAAGCCTTAATCTTCTAGCTCTATTAATATAATTCCTTGCATCTCGCTCACCAAATGTCAATGACTCGTATCCCCCCGCTTCAACAACCATTGAATGATAGTTCCTCGACACCCCAATCCCTGCTTGATCATTGATTTCTAATCTTCTCTTCACAGGAGTACGAATTTTCTTATTGATTGCAAAATGACGAGAGTCGGTGGGAATCAAATCATGATTATGCTCAAGGTTAACTGTGGTTAACATATATGTCCCATTCTTTTGTAGAGTACCTCGTACCCTTGCTTTGCAACCAATTTTTGTGGACAAAGATGGCTTCAAAGGGTTCACTTCTGATTTCTTTTTTCTCTTCCCCGCTCGAGAACATTCAATTGCAAAGTTTTTTAATTCGCCACCATCTCCAAAATATTGTGCTCTATGAGCTATAGAAAAGCCAACATGCTTAGCATATGTGGCATAAAATGTGTACACTTCTTCCCTTGAACTATAACACATATCCTTCTTCGGTTCTTCAACTTTTTTTTGAGTGGGTCGGAAATCAGATTCAACTTGTTCACCCTCATTTACTGAAGGATTGTCACCACCATTTGAATCAATCTCCATTTTACGAGAATCAAAAATGAAATTCAAATAGAATGATTTTAGAATAATAATTTTATAAGATCAAACATCAGCTAATAAACTGTAGAAACTGTTGAAATAAACCATCAAACAAATTCAAACATCTGTGAAGACAGACATCTGTTATCAAATGCAATGTTTGATTGAAATTATCAAACATCTGTTATGAAACTTTGAAGTTTTCCACTGCTTTTTGTCAAACAAAGTTTTCCACTGCTTTGTGTCACAATTTCATAGTTTTTTTGTCTCTAAGTACTGTTATATGTTTAAAAAGTAGCAGAACCAAGCTTGGTACATTCTAATCTTTCCTACATTATCTCACTCATATAGAAATCTAAAGCTCTCTTTACCATTGACTTTGCAATTGTCTCTTTCACTTAAAGGTAAATGAAGAATTTAAAAAGAAAAATTTAACAACCCAAACAAGATTGCACAATCACAAGAAGCCTAGAAAGAGTAAGTTTCTCTATTTGTAATTGAAAAGTAAAAAAAATAAAAATGAAACAAGAATCCTACTCTAAATTATGCAGAGATGAAGCTCTAGGCAATATATTTATCAGTAGATTCAAAAGTTCAGAGTTATAATCCTAGCATTGATGCTATCATAGATATCAGTACAACTGTCCGTTTTTTCTCTGTATACTTTGCACCTTCTGTAATGTCCAAAAAGTTAATTGAATACAGTTAAAAATTTGATAATCACAAAGAAATTCTCTGCTTCAATGTTTCAATAAATATCGGCCAAAACAAACTGATAACATGTAGGGATGTCATAATTTGGGGTTTTGAACATATTTTATACAGAAGCCCAAATTATGAGCATCAACTATGACAGTTTCAGCATGACATCAACCACGTGTGGTGATACAGATATTATGGCTAAGTTTGGCATGACCTAAATAATACAAAAAGTCAAAAGTCACTATCTTATTTAAGTCACATCATCTTATTTAAATCACATCACCTCTTTAACACATCACATCAAACCCAACCCATATAAGTCAATAAGTCAAAAAGTGCACTTTTTTAGAATATCTCAAACCAACCCATGTGTACATTATTAGTTTCAATTTCACAGAGATTGATCAATGTATGTAGATAGAGAGAGAGAGAGGGAGAATGAGGGAGAATCAAGGGTTTTCGAGTAACATTACCTGACAAAATGCTATGGTCGACGGAGGAGAGCTATGGGGGACACACGATGGAAAGGAAGAGGGAAGACGTTTCTGCTTTTTTTTTTTTTTTTTCGTCTTTATTTTTAATATTTTTCTTGTCTTTCAGGTGCGTGTATACCACCTTCTTCACTGTGCGATTCTTCTTCAGATGACTTCATCAGGTGCCATTTCAGAGGGGGTCGAGGGGGTCTTCAATTGAGGGGGTCTGTATAGGAATTGTATTTCCAACCCAACTAAAAAAAAAAAACGAATAAGAAAACAATCTGAACGCATTTCCATATAAAGTTATCATCGAAGAAGACGCATCTCTTCACCAAGAAGTAATACTCAAAAGAATGGTTACTTCATCAATGTTTCAATCAGATTTACGTTCGGCGCTTCAGATCGCCTCCACATTCAAACCCAACCTTCTCTTCGTCTCTCGCGGCGTCGCCGCCTTACGCCGCCCACCGCCTTCACTGCCGACGCTGACGGCGACGGCGAGATCCTTTTCTACCGCCACCACCGCCGTCGTCGAGAAGGTCTCGAACAAGCCTTCTGTGTGTACGGCCGACGAGCTTCACTACGTCTCCGTCTCCAATTCCGATTGGAGGCTCGCTCTCTGGCGCTACACCCCTCCCCCTCAGGTATTTATAGTATGTATTCGAAATTTGATTTTCATTTTTTGAGAGATTGTTCATGTTGTTCTAATTTGATGTACATATATGTATGTATGTATGTATAGGCTCCTCCGAGGAATCATCCGCTGTTGCTGTTGTCTGGTGTGGGAACTAATGCCATTGGATACGACCTCTCTCCTGGGGTTAGTTAGTTTACTCTCTCTCTCTCTCTCTCTCTTTCTTTCTCTCTCTCTATATATATATATATCGGAATTGGTTTCAATTATAGTTCTATGTGCAACTAAAATTTAGTAAGAGTATCTGAAAAAACAAAATAAAATTAGATCACTTGAGAAATATGATAGTGAGTGAACACTACAACTAATTTTAATTTGTTGTAATTTGTTCAAACTATAGGCAGATGAAATTTGGAAAATCCCCTGTTGTGAAATTCAGCACATCGAATTTGCTAGTACTGTAATCCAACTTCAAATCTAGCAATACATTGTTTTGAAATTCAAATTGTTGTTTAATTTTATTTATTTGTGTATATTTTCGACTGTTGTATTGTACCCAATGCATTTATGGTGGTGATTTTTTTTCTCAAAATGTAAGATGTGCATTAATGTGTACAGTTATATTTATAGCCAAATCTATCTTTGTTTGCACTTATTTAGAAGTACTTTAGTGCTTAATGAGCCAAAATTGCAACTAATTAGTACTTATATACACAACTAAAAAGCATCAAATGCAATGAAAAATTGCCCTCTTGTGGAATATAGTTTTCAGGGATGCTTTTGTATATAATTTGTTGAATTACTTTATGTTGCTTTGAGAACTTCAGAATTTCAACTTGTTAGTTTAATGAATGTTTCAACTACCCATGAATGAGAAGTCCTATGACTAGTACCACTACTTATCAAACTTTCATTTGACATAGTGACTTGGTAGAATAGGTGAATCAGCAATATCTGGTCAATTGCTTTCATGTGATCAACATAGAGGACATGTGTTGTCCAATTTTGTTATTATAATAAAGTTGAGACAAAGAAAGCAACTGTTGAAAGGACTTTTTGGATGTATTTTTCATTTTGCCAGATGTTAGGATGGTAAAAGGTTCTGATAAGAGAAACAAAACCACCAGCATTGGCATGATCACTGTCTGATGCAAACTTTGTCAACAGTAAAAGGCATTACCTTAGAACTCTTTTTTTTTTCTTTTTTCTTTTTCAATGAAAGCTAGTAAATTTATTGGGCAACAAACCGTCTTTGTAGTGAACATGACTGCTTTTGAGAATTGTCCCCTGCAAAAGGCTTCTTCATCTGATGATTTTTTTGGTTTATATCTCGTTAATGCTATGACCATCTAAATATGTCCTACATGACAATATATAAAACTTCTCAAAGTATATCTTGTAAGATGACCATGGGTCTTTTTTTTTTTTTTTTTTTGATTGGCATTGGGGTGTCCGGATCAAAGCCCGACTACTTTCCAAGGGTGCACAGGCCCTTGGTAAGGAGTTTCCTACAAGTGTACCATGGTTAGTTCAAGGGTTTTCCCCCATATGTCTTTTGAAAAACAAGCTGTCGATCAATCTTGAATTGGTGGTATGTTTCGTTGATGTTTTTCATTTCTTATCAATGAAGAACTTCATATTTATCTACCCTTTTACTTGTTTCAAGTTCTAGATTTTAATTTTTAACCATGACAGTTTGTTTCAACTCAAACCCCTCGTCTTATGTACCATTTTAGCTGTAAATTTCTCCTTTTAGAGAGAAAGGAGCAATTCATTTTCTTTCCACAAACTCTAAGTGCTTCATTTTCTCCTGTTTCTATTCAAAATATTCTCATTCTATTAGCTGAGCCTGTGTGCAAAAGTTTGTGATATCTTGCTATGTTTCCCATAAAATTTAAAAGTTCCCACATACATCCACCGCATTACAACTTCAAAAACCGCCAATTATTTTATGTCAAATTTACATGAAGCAACTCAATCTTGCTTACCTAGTTGAGTTTTGCTGGTTCTTAACCAAGCACCCAAGCTACAAAACTGTCAAGCCTCTAAATTTACAAGCCCAGACTGCCAAACATAAGACAATACAAATACAAATTTGGAGCGTAGCATCTAAATACAACTAAGTTTTAGCTGGCTATGATTATGAAATAACATCTTAAGCGGTCAAGCTAGTCAGATTTTCAGCTGGGTTGGCTTGCAAATTTTATATCCAATTCTTTTCTCAGATCCTCTTGGTAATGTAGTTCATAGAATGATCCCTTCCAAATTCTCATTTATAACTTCTTAGATGCAGGCTAATGGGTACTTAATTATGTTTGCAGTCTTCATTTGCCCGTTACATGTGTGGTCAAGGATTTGACACATGGGTCCTTGAGGTCAGAGGTGCTGGGTTGAGCATGCAGGGATCAGATTCGAAAGAAATTGAGAAGTCTGCCCATGCAATATCTGATATGATGGAAGCTACTGCTGTGACTGCAACTGATGGTGTTTTTCCTGCAGAACAGCAGTCAACCAATATCTCAAGTGCAAAGGCAGAATCTGATATCTCTGTTGTCAAAGGGGACCCAACAGGGATGGCAACTGTATGGGATGAATCAAGACTAGTGACAAAGTTGACAGAAACTTTTATGCGTCTGTCGGAAAGACTCTCTGGCTTTCTCAGTGAAGGCCAATCAAAAATTATGTATGCAAAACTTTTCGATCAAATATCAAGACTCTTGGAGGACTCTTTTCTATATGAACGCTTTAACGAGATAAGAGGAAAACTTCCAAGTTTGTTAGAAGCAAGGCAAACTTCTGCTGTGGCTAGCCAAATCAGGGATCTGAGTCAAAAGCTTGTAAATATTATTGAAGAAAGTCAGCGTTCTGTTTCACCTCAGTTGTTTAATCTACAAGAGCGGTTTTTCACAACAATTGAAGATTTCCAGAAGCAACTTGACTTAATGGTCAAGTATGATTGGGACTTTGATCACTACCTGGAAGAGGACATTCCTGCTGCGGTGAGGTGACTTTTCTCCTTGCTGGAAGACCGTAACTACAATTACTCTTTTCTCATTTGACCATCTAATTTTGATCGTCTTGGGTGCATTATTTTTTGAAACTATCTTTAATATCTTTTATGTTGCATAAACTAATTATGCATATATGCTGCATAATGAGTAAATATTTAACTTATATGTTGCAGATGGAATATATAAGGGCCCAAACCAAACCAAAGGATGGTAAATTGCTTGCAATTGGACACTCCATGGGAGGTATCTTGCTGTATGCTATGCTGTCACGATGTGGTAAGATGGTATCACTTACCTAGTTTATCTTATCTGCCATCACTTGTTATGTTTTGTGAGTTGTGATACTATGACAATAAATGAATTGGTGGAAACTTTCATTTAGTTTTACAAGTAATTATTTGACATTCACACAGAATTTTGCCAGCATTTGTTTGCTTCATTTAACTTATGTATGTTGTTAACGTCCTATTAGAGCTGTCCTTATTTTTGACAATTGTCCCAAGAAAATTTAAACGGTAACTTTTGGTAGTTTCTTACCATTATCACTCTGGTGCCATATCAAAATGGTTGAACAAATATGGTAAGCTTTGCAAGAACAAAACAAATGCAGTTGACCCAACATAAGCCCTTTTGCTTCAAACGGAGTCTGCATAGTAGTGACAGAGTCCCAATATCATACTCTGAATATTATCTCATTCTTTGATAATGAGGGTATTTTTCTTTCTATTAGGCATTTTCTTAGGTTTGCAATTGTGTTGTACAATTTTGCTAATAATTCTAAGCCATCATCATCATCCAAAAACTTAAAGCTTCATTCTCAATGTCATTTTTAAAATCACATATATTTATACATATACGTAGTTATATTTTCATATTTGTTAGTTTTTTCAATATGATGCAGTGCCTGTGTCAGCTGTTGCTAGCTTTGGAATCATTTATCACTAAGCCATTTTAAAAATGAAATATTAGCTGCATCCGACACTTGGACTAATACATCTTGGCAGGATGCTCATTTTCTTTTATGTTCAAAGCTGCTGACAAGAAAATGACTTGAAAGATGACCTAGATGGGGTAGTGCCAAAATGAACTCTAGTGCTATTTTCTACTTGATAGTATATTTAGAGGTTAAGATGGATTTATTAATTTGAGAAAGCTGTTTCTACTGTCATTTATTGAGGTTGATATGTTAGACACCTACAGATTGCTGCACACATTGCAATCTTAGTGGTGTATTACCTTAGAGCAGATAATTACGTGGTGTGTTTCAAGGCGCTTTAGCAATGACTACCAGCACTAGGTGATGTTGTGCTATGTTGATGGTTATGGTAGCACTTTGTAGATTTTATTCTTCTACCCATAGATTGTCACAGACCACTTAATTTTCTGGCGAAATATCGTGATCTTGTCATCAGTAATGCCTTTTTTTGGTAGATAATAACTCTGCTAGTCTAAAGAAAATGGTAAACTCATATTGTCTGTCCTGGTATTATCTGCATTCAAATTCAGATGTTATTGAATCACTTTTCAGTTCATTTTGTTTTTGGTGTATTAACATATTTTATCTTGAAAGGTTGTGAAGGAAGAGACCCTGGATTGGCAGCTGTTGTTACTTTGGCATCATCACTTGACTATACATCTTCAAAATCATCACTAAAACTGCTCCTACCTCTTGTAAGTTGATGAAAAATCAAGCTGTGAACAGCTCTGTGTGTGCTGCTTTAGTAGCCATATTCTTTTAGGTTTTTCATGGAACAACTCTTTTGACAATCTAATAAATAAAATCACTTTTCTTGTAGGCTGATCCTGCACAGGCTCTCAATGTTCCTGTTGTTCCTTTAGGGACTTTACTGGCAGCAGCTTATCCTCTTTCATCTCGTCCTCCTTATGTCTTGTCTTGGCTTAATAATCTGATATCAGCGGAGGACATGATGCATCCAGAGTTGTTAAGGAAGCTTGTTCTGAACAACTTCTGTAAGTACAATATGCCATATTACCTCAGCATGAATCTGAGAATTTAATGTTCTTATTTCTTGTGCTAAAGTTGAATGCATATACTTATATTTTAATTTATGTTATGAACAACTATTTTGCAAGTTGAGCATGCTATATGTGACTTTGGCATGAATTTGAGAGTCAAACATTATCACTTGAGATAATCCAATCCAATGGTTTGGAAAACTCAAGAAGCTTACTAATAAGATTTTCATTCCCCTTCTATATTCTAGCCATCCAAACATAGTCTTAATATGTTTAGAGACGAAATTGACAAAATTGAAACTTTAGAGATCAAGGTGACATAAAATGTCAAACTTTTGGAGACTATAGGTATATTGTATTATTATTCCAATTACAGTGTAGACAACCATTTGAGATTGGACCGATTTGACTCAAATTAGAAACTTTAGGGATGAAATTAACAAAATTAAATCTTGGAGGATCAAAGTGACACGGAATGTATACTTTAGGGACCAGAATTGTATTTTATCCATTTTTATAATGTTCCTTTCGAATTGAATGGAGGAGGTCTTAAGTTTTGTAGTTAGCTTTTCTGGAATCCCTTTGTAATTCAATGTGTATATGCCTACTCAACTGAGTAGACTAACTTATTTAGGGTGTTCATGTGTAAGTCCAGGCTTTTCATGAGATTCCAAAATACTTTAACCTTGATTTGGGCTGTAGCGTTCCTTTTGAAATTGAGGTTAGATGTGTGTGGAAACCACAATGGTTTCCATTTTTGCAAGATTTTTGGGCACACTAAGGTGCTCTTCCTCATCCAAACTATCTAGTAATGTGAATGAGCTAGATAAGAATGGGGTTAGAAAAGGAGGAAAGATAATGAATGGATAGAAATCTTAGTTGCACGAAGCGGGAGCGGGAACGGGAGCGGGAGCGGGGTAGTGTGGCCATGTAAAGGAGTCATAGTTTGGGAGTGCTTATATATTATTTTTATTGAAATATTTTTAATTTAATTTATCTATATAAACATTTTTAATTTTTTTTTAATTAGCATATATATGTTATAAATTTTTTATTTTTATGTAATATGTAATTAATTAAATACAACATAAAAAATATTATTTAAAAATGAATAACAAATAAAAGTAGTGGAGTGATATTTTTTAGAACACTAGTCATTATCTTTGAATAAAATTTATTATATTTTATTTAATAAAACAACATTTATGTTTTATTTAAATATATTTATTATTTTTTTATCTTATATATTATTTTTATTGATAATATTTTTAATTTATTTATATATATTTTTTATTTTTAATTGACATATATATTATAAATAAATATGATTTATAAATAGTTATTTTTATTGATATATGACATATATATTAATTAAATATCTTTTGAGAGAGAGAGAGAGAGAGAGAGAGAACAAATTATAAATCAATGAGAAGAGAAGAGAAGATAGATCAAAGATCATCGAAGATGAAGCCAGTGAAGATAGATCGAAGCTGTCTATAGTAGTGCTTGTTGAAGACGAAGTCGAAGGGGCTACGCTACGCTTGTTGAATTCGAAGGGGAAGTCAAAGGGTGTGAGATCGAAGTTGTCGAACAGAGGATCAAAGCTAGCGACCAAGTTCTCTCCTTGCCCTCTCAATAGTGCTTCCTTCTCGCATCAGATTCGCGTTTCCCTCTCTTCACATTCGCGATTCTGCTGTGATTCTTCCTTAGAAGCGCAGAATTGCGCTTTTTCCTCAGAGTCGTTACCATCTGAGACGATTCCTACTACTAAGATAGAAATTATAGAAAGGAAAGGAAAAGGAAAGAGTGAATCCCTATCAAATGAGAAGCCTTTTGACGTGGAGGCTTGTGGGGCTTCTAATAGCACCAATGTGTTTGATGTACTTGAATCATGCAGTAAAGATCTAGAAAATGTGTGTTGATCAAGGAGAATGGTTGACAAAGGAATATGTTCTCCAACTCCAACTAATGAGGCGAAAATTGTTAAGGAGTGAGAGTGCACTCCTTTATTGAAGGATGGGAATAGGAAAAAGCTTGTAGATAAAGGGTACAATAGAGAAGATCACATTTTCTACATCACAAAAGAAGCGCAAAAGCTCTGAAGCAAGGAAGGGGAGCATAACCCACCTTAGTTTCTTTGGCTAGGAGATTTTTATTTTGTTTTGATGAGTGGCCTAGCCCCAAGAAGCACAAATATTTCTAAGTAGGTGGCCAGACATTAACACTTTCTTCTCAACACACGTCAAACACGTGACCAAACGTGTCCAATTATTTTAAAAAAAAAATTTAAAACAGGATATGCTTCAAACACTTTGGGGACACACATATTCATTGCTTGGACATATGTGAAACTCATTACAAGTTTAAACAAATAATCTTAGATCTAATGATAAATGAAAAACAATATACATTTATACCTATTAATCCCTCATCCATTAAAATTTAGAAATTAGTGCTATGTTGTATCTTGTTATTATGTTTTAATACATATAATCAATATTGTCAAATTGCCAATCGAATCGTGAATCATTGTGCTAAAATATTGAATCGTGAATCGTAAGATTTATTTTATTTAATATAAAATATGATTCTATATATTTATATACATAAAAATACATAGTGTGTTTAAAATAAAGTAAATTATCAATAAGACTAAACTATATATATGTGTATATATATATAAATTCACGTATATCAATATAATTAATTAATCTCTTTTATATATCTTCATAGTTTGGCGAAAGCGACGATGTTTCATGCATTATGTAAACAAAAATATAAATAGTATTGAATCACAGTGAATTGTGTAAATGGTAATGAATCGTAAATTGAATAGTACGATTCACTCAATTTCCGATTCAATAGCATGATTCGAATTATTTTTGTTGAAACTCATATCGAATCGTGAATCATGCAATTTTAAGAACCATGCATATAATAAATGTATAAAATTATATATTTTACATGTGTCCCCCATGTGTTGTGTCTTGCATTTTCTTAAAATTACCGTGTTGGTGTGTTATTGTCCGTGCTTTTTAGGCCTAGCCTCTTGGGTTGTGGGGATTTTTTATTTTTTTGGTTGGCTAGGTCCTTGTTTTTGCCTTCTTATGTTACGTGTGCCATCAGGGTGCATCTTTGTAGATCCTATGGGGTTGTGACTGGGTTGTGTCTTGAGCTTTGTTGCATGTCTTTCTTTTTGGTAATAAAAGCTTATTTGCCAGCCACACACACACACACACAAAATCACTGGAGTTGCAACTAATTGCAGCTTTAATACAGAATTAAGGTCACTTAGTAAACATATTAATAAATATAAATCCAAATAGAATGAGAATGATGAGGTGAATGACAGTAAAGGCAGGAAGATCGTGGGGCCACATAAGCAATATGAATAACTAACTGGAAGATAAGATAAACTTACCTGAAACTGTTTGGTTGTTACCAGGGACAGATCCAGAAATTCACCTCAAGAAATGTAGGTGAGTTGGTGTGTGTGTGTGTGTGTGTGTGTTTGGGTGGGGGGGGGGGGGGGGGGGGGGGGGGTTGATGGGGGCTTTGCATTGTTGCACATATTTCTCATTATATTAGTGAGTATATTTAGAGGGTGGTTGTAGTGTATGTACAAGACTTGGGGGTGGTTATTCGAGACTGCGGGCTTCTATGTAATTTTCTTATACTGCCAGAGTGTACATAGAAGTCATCAAAAATTCATGAGGGTTGTGGTCCCTTTTCGTTCCTAGTTGTTACCATAAAAAATGGAAGTTTGACAGAGTCATACTTGTCAACATTTAAGGGCACTATAAGAACATAGAACGGCCAAAGACACAACAAATGAGTTCATGGAAAAATATGTTACGATTTGTGATAAAGAATATGCCCTTCAAATCAAGCAGAACAGCGATGAGATAGTGCAATGCACCACAAATTGTTATTTAATGGGCTTCAACTAAATTCATTTCTAGATATATTTGTGGCATTTAGGATATTGTTTGAACTGTTGTGATTCATTTATTCTTAATCGTTGAATTCGTTACATATTACAATTTCTTGATATAATTCAAGCCTTTTAATTGCTTGAGTATATCTCCTAACTGAGCCGAATCCAAACTTTGACATTGTTTAACCTAATCCATCTAGTGTTGATCTTTGGATTATGATCTTTGTACATGGTGATCTACGGAGTGGTTCTATTATATTATTCTATCCCTGACCTATTCAAACAAAGACAAGATGATAATTGATGTTGAGGGGATCTTGATAGGGTTTGATGACAACTTGCAGGTACTATTCCTGCTAAATTGATTTTGCAGCTGACAACAGCTTTTCGAGAAGGTGGGCTCTGTGATAGAAGCGGTAAATTTTTCTACAAGGATCATCTACATAAAAGCAAAGTTCCCATCTTAGCCCTTGCTGGAGATGAGGACCTAATTTGCCCGCCAGAAGCTGTCTATGGTACATTTCAAGTAGATTTAATCCACACATTGCTCCACGGACTTTATAGATGTTATCTATTTTATTTTTCTGGCTTGTTATCTTTTGAACAGAAACTGTAAAGCTCATTCCTGAGCACTTAGTTACCTATGAAGTATTTGGAGAACCTGAAGGCCCTCATTACGCTCATTATGACTTGGTGGGAGGTCGATTGGTATGCACATTTTTCTCTTCTCTCTTCTGTAGGATGGTAAAATATCATCTTTGCTAATTTGTTTATACTGGCTAATTTTTTAACGGCTTCAAATATTTTTCAATCAAAATGCAGGCTGTGGACCAAGTATATCCCAGTATAATACATTTTCTAAGCCGTTATGACTGACATGATTATCTACATTGCATGAGATTCACTACCACTAAAATTCATTAGCCCATTTACAAAGCAGGTATGACACACCTCTCTCTCTCTCTCTCTCTCTCTCTCTCTCTCTCTGTGGTTATTGATGCCTGGTTATCTCTATATGGGGCAGCTGTGGATGGGAGGTTCAGCTTTGCACATGGAATTGAGGACTCGTTATTCAGAGAGATGAAGTTTGTTGCATGTAGCTTAGCTTTGTTTATTTATAGATCAAGTTTTCTTGTTTGTACCATTTTTTTTTCTTTTTATTTGTCAAGAAAAAATTTGTAAGATTTAAATTATTTTGTATAGACACTTGAACTACTTTGCTTCGAACCAAAACAAATTATTGCCATAGGAAATCTAATGTAAAAGAGAAAGTGTTCTCTAAAAAAATAGAAAAAAGACTGATGTGAAAGATGACATGGCAGCCCACGTTCTTGTTTGAAGTTGTTAGTCAAGTTTATTTACCAGTTGGAAAAATGCTTGGGAGTATTAAATGAACACTTTTAATCCACCCTCATTGACAAGGAATTGACGAGGAATGGATCATGTGAAGGGGATCTACACTCTTCATCCCTCCTTTCTATTCTCTGTCTTATTTCATTAGAGGTCAAAATGAGAGTGATGTATGGGGGGATGTAGTACCATTCTATCTAGTACTCTACTTAATTTATTAACTCGGAAATTATTTACAATTATCATTTTGTGGTTTAAATTTATTATATATATGGATCTCACTATATAAATTTAGGTTTGGCAATGCATTAAATAAGTATATTTATTTACTCATTTATTATAAATTGTTATATTACATCTCTATTTTTCTATACATCTTTTTGTAAAAATTTAAAAAGTCACTAAATAAGTGAACTCCAAACCAAATCTCCATGACATGTCATGAATACTATTTGCAAAAATGCTTTGAACCTGAGAAACTATTCAATGCTCATGAGCATTTCTCTAATCCATTTACATGTTGACACTACACACTTTATCTCTTAAAATTTTAACACAAAAGTGGTGGATCTCATGATTTGGATCAATAACTATTGATTTGGAGTACCACTTATACTTGCTCCTGGAACGTTGAATAATTTCTCTATGAATCATGACATGTCTATCCAAATTTTTCTGGATAGAGTAGATGTATGGTAAAGATTGAATTAATGTAGTGTGGGGTTTACATATAAAATAAAAGTGAAATTTTGAATAATTTTGAATTTTTGTGTCTGAATCCATAGCATGATACTATTTGTACTCATCATCACAATCCTCCTTGAGCTATGGGTTACTCAACCTGTTGAAAAATTGGGTGAGATGAGATAGGAAAAAGGATTGCCTACTCTTAATGGTCAAAATATGTTCTTTTAACTTGAAAGATTTAGAGAAATAAGTATGGTGATAATATTAGGAACGATAGAAAATATCGCTTCAAGGCGTGTTACAAATGTTGTTGTCCTTTAGACGTTATTTGCCCTTAGAAATAGTACAATGGGTAATGGCAAATCGTCTCTAGAATACAATGAAGTCCAGCCGAAACTGATTATCAATCTGTGCTTTGTACTTTGTGAAAATTGACCCAAAATACCTTTGGTGATGCACAAAGTAGAACAGGTTCTGGAATTCTGTTTTTGCAGAAAACAGAACCCAGAAGAAGAAGAAAAAGAGTAGTAGATTGCCTTTAGAAAACCTTGTGAAAACAGGAAGAGTAACCTGAATATTTTCTACCCATTCTTGAATGCCTAATCATCTAAATATAGATCAGAACATGACTGTTCCTTTCGAATTTGAATTAAAATAACTGTTAATGACAATCATAAACTGCCACTAAATAGTTACTCTACAACTGTCATAACGACAATTTTGAAATCTAACCCCTTGATCACATTTTGTAGCGTTGTTTTAACCATTCAATCAAAATTGGAAAACTTTATCCTCTCTTTCCTATGTAAAACAAGACTTCATTATAACAAAAAGAAACAAAAAACTGAAAAAACCCATAAACCCAAACAACATTTAAATATTTGAAAATATTTCAACATTATCCTACCTTTTTCAAAATGCAAAGAAAAATGCCTGTTCATATTTGGGAAATTTATGCATAGATGAAAGTGTCTTTTGGACTTAAACCTTCAGTTAGTGAACGTACATCAAGATTAGTTAGGATGACATAGTAGATGAGCTTTGAACCAGTGATCCTCTTTAATTATCCACACATATGTCACACATAAATTTCTAACCTTTAGGTATTTTAAAAAGGCGACATGTGGATTGGTCTGATGTCTATATCTTATTTCATGAGTACTCTAGAGATAAGTCTTGATCTCATAGGAAGCAGCTCCACTCCTAACACTCATATAGGTAGGCTTATCATAAATGCCCCTGTAAATAAAGCATCCCACAGAACCTCAGTTATAAGCCCATTAAAAATTTTCATTTAACCTCTTTTCCACACTACAGGTACCAAACGCTATTTACCTTGGGATGGATCTTTTAACAAGCAAAATTTTAGTGCTTGCAATCACCATAAATGATATACTCTACTCGTTGAACTCAAAATCTTGAAGTTCAAGTGTTGCGTTGAGGTTCTATCATTAGTGACCATAGGTTATGGACTTTAATCTCATCCCTTTTGATGTTTTCCACACCAAATTCCTTGCAAGTCCTTTAGTTGAAGGATCAGCCCAATTTTGGCATGATCTCAAAAAACCAATGGTAATTACTCCATTTGTGAGTAACTGTCTTACATAACTATGCCTTAAGCCAATATGCTTAGACTTACCATTATATATTTGACTATATGCCCATGATAGTGTTGCCTGACTATCACAATGCAAAGATATAGGCAACATTGCCTTTGGCCAAATAGGAATTTCCAATAACAAATTCCTAAGCTATTCTGCCTCTTTGCTACAAGAAGCTAGAGCTACAATCTCTACAGCTATTGTTGAGTCTGTTATACATGTTTGCTTCTTTGAACTCCAAGAGATAGCTCCTCCACCAGGGGTGAATATTCACCCATTGGTTGATGTGTGATCATCTCGTTCAGTAATCCAACTAGCATCTATGTACCCCTCTAGAACAATAGGATATCCACAATAGTGTGTTTCGTAGTCTACAGTATTTTTCAAATGTTTCAGCACTCTACAGACAGCATGCCAATGAATGTGACTAGGATTACTAGTACATCTACTTAACTTACCAACAGCAAAAGCAATATCAGGTCTAGTTGATGTCATAGCGCCACTACAAGAAATCAACTTTTTAGGGACAAATTTATTCCATCCCTAAAAGTGTAATATTTGTTGGAAAAAACTTTAGCCAACAAATTTCCTCCGTCACGGAGTTTGTCCCAAATGGCCCGTCCGGAAAAGTCAAAAAATGACTTTTAGAGACAAAATTTTGCATTTGTCACTATAAATGGACTTTCAGAGACAAAAATATGTGGTTGCAAAAAGTTTTGATTTTGAGACAATCAAAATTTGTCTCTAAAAGTCTAATTATAGTCCAAGCCAACGGTGGTAGTTATGGAGACAAAGAAACTAATTTTTGAGACAATACAAATTGGTATCTAAAAGTTCTAATTTTTGGAACAAATGGTAGTGGTCTGCAAAAGTTTTAGTTTTTTTAGGACAAAGGGAAGTGGTGGTTAAAAGTTTTAGTTTTTGGGACAAAAAAAGTGGTGGCTAAAAGCTTGTTAAATTTTTTTTGAGACAACTAAAATTGGTCTCTAAAAGTTTGATAATTTTTTTTTTCTTTTTTTGATTTTGTAACAATTATTCTAAAAATACTAACTTGAACATCAACTTATATTCCTTTCTTGATTTTTCAACAACCAAATAGAAAATATATATCACTAGACCATCCACTCATCTCCAAATTAAAATTCAACTACACAAAAAAAAAAAAAAAAAAAAATGCTCATCGCATTCAATAACAAACAAATACCATGCTCTAATTCATTAGTACATAATATCTTGATTGTATATCTGACAAAGATTTCAAAAGTATAATTTCCAATTTATAAGACTAGTGTCATAAGCATTGTTTATAGCATTCAACTATTCAATGAACAGATTGTAATTAGAATTATATCTACCTACATAACAAAACAACTCAACTCATCGCATCTTCTTCTCAATAGTTTCGTTAAAATGGCATTCAAAATATAGCAGAGAGCTCCCAAGCTTTAAATCGATGCAAGCTTGCAAGACCTGCATAGAATAGGCCAAACTCTCAAATAGATTACCAATTAAAAATTATCCAATGATAGATTAATTTAATAAATTGCAATTTAATGTGCCGATTGTAGTATTTGAAGTTCAATTACAAACATTACTCCAAGTGAAAACAATTCCTTGTAGAGCAGTAAGTAAAAGGAATGACTCCTATGAAAAGTGTAATTATGCAAAGGCTTCTTCTTAAGTGTGCAACCCACAAAAGGTGTAAGTGGGTTGCACACCATGTGCCACTCACACAAAAGGTGTAAGTGTAAGGTGTAAGTGTAAGGTGTAAGGTGTAAGTGGAAGGTATAAATGAAATGTATAAGTTGCACACCATGTGCCACTTACACAAAAGGTGTAAGTGCAAGGTAAAAAAGGTGTAAGTGTAAGGTGTAAGTGAACACAAAAAGGTGTAAGGTGTAAGTTGCACACTATAGCATTACCCTTATGCAAATATATATATAGACAAAAAGGAGAATGTTTTTCTAAATCGCCTACCACACTCCCACGTGAGATACATGTGGGCCTCACACAAATGGACCCCACTGTTTGTCTCTCACGTGATACGTTCTTCAAAAAAATTCTGTCTACTTATATTTTCTAAAGAGTAATGCAAGAGACCTCTAAAAAATAGTCCCTAAATTTAACCCTAAGGTGGTATAAATCAGTAGCCACCTTACCACAGGTCCACAGCTGGTATACATGCTGCAAGTTGTGATGAGTTCAAAACTAATCCTCAGAAATTGTCTTTGCCCACTCATTATTATGTAATCCATTTCCTTCAGAGAGAAAGAGTTCAAAACTAGTCCTCCCCCTTGCTCATAAATTAATGTAATCTTATCTTACAAAATCACTCTAGAAAGTTAATACTCATAATTGCTAGAAAAGGGAATGTATAGTCCTTTCCTCTTATCTCTGCTCATCGGGCACATGAAAAGAGAAGTAGACAATTGTTTTTATACCTTTGTTCAAGTGTATTCTCCACTTCCTCTTTAGTTCCTAGATCGGAGGTGATAAGAGGAAAAGTGTCGATCGGTGCTTTTCTTCGCCATGTATTCAAATTTTAGAGAGAGTTTCTAAACCTTAATTTCAAAGATAATTTCCATTGACCTCATCAAAAACTTAAAAACCAAATTTAGCTCTTATATATGAATTTTAGATATGGACTAGGTTCTCAACAATATTGATTGAAATTCAGCAATTAACAATCATGGGCATGTCAAAGAAAACAATTAGCATTTGAAGAATAACAAACCTTGATTTGAAATTTGGTTTTGGGAACATCGGTGCATTCGGGCCGAACCTCAAAAAGAATCAGTAGAGTTCCAGCATCCCTCTACATTTTTGAAAAACCACAAAACACCTAAAGAAATCAAAACCCACGTGAGTCAGCTTAATCAAACGCTAACCTTGTACGCACCTAGAGCTGAATCCCCAGAACAAAAGATCAAAAACCCAGTTCAGATTTAACACAAAACAATCAAAAGGGACCCAGATCAGGTGCTGCTGCCTTGAAGAAAACGATTTAGAAGATACTAAAAGCACAGTGATGTATAACCTGTACTAGCATATACATGCAATCCAATCATATTAATATCCTAAGATTCATCAGATTTATTGAATGAAACAAATATCAATTACTCAAACATTCTGAAAAGATGACTTACTAAGAAGAAGATTCAGTGGACGGTACTCTTCGACTGATCTGCTGCATCAAAAAGTCGACTTTGGCATTGTATTCCATGCGATCAGACTCCAAGATTTGAATTCTTCCCACCAGCTCCTCATTGATTCTTCGTTGCTCTTCAGCCTCCCTTGTAGCAGCCTCATTATCCCTCTCGAGTTGGGCACGGGTAAGTTTTCCAGATAATGTTGTACTTGGTTTTCGACCACGCCCTAAGCCTCGTACGTAGCCAACTTTTTGTCCAAATACCTCAATAGAAAGTTGCTCATCAGATATCGGGCAAGATCCTTCTTCAATAGCTTTCTCCTACCGCTTTTCAAGCTTGTACTACAATATTCATTAGTTGAGATAAAATTAAGTATCCATCCACATTTTATTAAGGATATAAGGAATGAATGTACATAAAGATTGATGTCTTACATGTCTAATCTCAGCATCAGCATGCACCCATGCCTCTTTTTTCTCACTAAAATGTGTCTTTTTGTACAACTCAACAAGTCCAAGTTCCTCTCCAGTGGCACGATCTCGCTGTGCCATTTATAGCACACATTAAACCTCAATATAGATTACGTTGTTCAATTACAATTACAAAACATAAATTATAGATTCTATAATTAATACCTCATCATATTGCACTTTTCTGAAGGCCTTCGAGCCAGCAGTGTGGAGGACTTTCAACTTCTCCCGATTCAACTTATTCTTGCCACATCTCACCTATTATTAAATGCATAAGTTAGAGTACAAAGTGTTTCTTTTATTATTAAACATTTCTCATCTACAAGAAATATAGAATTGGAGATAGCAGGTTGAAATGGATTTTTCATGCATGTTGGATTCTGATCTTTGAAAACAACCACCAAATCTAATTCTCTCTCTCACAACTTAAAAATCAACAATCAAACTTTTGCATGCCAATCATAATAAATCATAGTCACAAAAATAAAATATGCATATTTTTCTTAACGCGTAAAGTAGTCTTTCCCATAATGCAAAAGCCTTTTAACAGTTAATCCAACAAAAATCTACAACTTCTCTTAGTTGTGTTAACTCCAGAATTACAAAGATGCATTTCCTTTTCTTTCATAAATTCCTTGTTTAAAGATTCAACAAATTCACAAGCATTCCGCAAGTTGATGTGTATTTTACATCAAACTCGGCATTAAACTTCTAATAGGAACACAATTACTGTTCATACCATAGCATATTATGACACGGAGCTTAGGGCACTTCATATTTAAACCACCATGTTTGACAAAAAATGAGACAAGATTTGACAACGTTACCTTATAGTCCTTGTCAGACCACTTTTCGCACAAGAACTTCCATGTCTCTTTGTCCATGTTTTCAGGTGGATCAGCAAGGGCAGATTCCATTGTAGGGAAACTTCTAAAGCGTTGTCGTAGGTCATGGCGATAGCTCTTATACCGGTCGTGTATCAAATTGAGGATAGATTTGATAGCATAGGGTTCATTGGTAAACTTAAAACCTTCCTGTCATACCAAACAAGAAAAAATTAAAGCACATTAAAATCTTCCCTCAAAGTTATTTATGGTGCTTGTTAATTATTGTGCCAGAAACAAATAAATGGTACAAATAGTGCAATCAAAATGCTTGATGAAATAATGTGGGAAGAGGAAATTTACTGGGGAAATAACTATCCAGAAAATAATTTGCGAAGAGGAAATCTAAATCTCAGCAATTGTACCACTTACCTGAAGGTATGCAACCAATGTTTCTTTATCCTCTTCACTAATATCAGTCCACAATGGCACATTTTGTGGGGCAAATTGCCTAGTGACAATCCCTAATTCACTGGTAAATTTTTCTGATGCTTCACCATATGGTCGTCCACTAACCTTACAAATCAATAGGAATAAGCGATCGCACCTTGATTTTTAGCTTGGCCAATTTGAGGCTTCGTGACTTCCCACGTCCTCTCTTACCCTTGGATATGCCTACTAGAAACAATGAAAAAATATCATGTTAATATATAGATTGAAAAGACGAGAACCACCAACCAAAACAAAACATAAAGTTAAAATATTTACAAACCATCAGTGCTGCAATGTGTGCTAGAAGTATCCGAGTGTGAAACTTGTGACGTAACTTCATGTACCGATTCTGATGTAAATGGGTGCAGCGTAGATGATCGAACTGATTTAATGGATGCATGGGGGTCTAGGTGTTGATTGAGTGGATAAGCGAACTGATTTAGTGGATGCATGGGGTGTAGGTGCATGGGGTCTAGGTACATACCCTGCTTGTCCGCTGCCTCTTGTGGACATACCTGTTGAGAAGTTGAGGGTATATATATCATATATTTCTACACTGCATATATACTTATGCATGTATATTAATAAACAGTATATACCATTAGATTTAGTACAAGTAACCAGAAATTAAGCAGAATCATGCAGTACATAAAGCTTGTCATCATCAGAATGCCAAGATATAACATGCAGAGTTTTTTGTAAGAAGTGTGCTGAAATTATTTCAACAGAAACTTCAAATTCTGTGTAAAAATCATAATAGAAAATGAAAATTCGCACACTCAAAGAACTACATAGGATTACATATATCTTACCAACAAAAATAAAATAAAATTAATTAGCAGTAGTACAACTAAGCACATGGTACAAACTTGCGCTCCTTTTTCGCAAGAGTATGGTCTAAGATGACGCTATAAGCCAAGTCAGTTGTTGCCAGTGCTGCAAGATAGTCCTGCCATTAAGAAAGAAAAATATTTACATTTGATAACATTATGATAAGTCCAAATTATGATAACGATTTCTACCCAAACACAACTCTTCCCAAAAAAAATTAAATTCAAAATTGTCCACATGCCACGTTGCTTCTCTTGGGTATGGTTCAACCGCCAAACACAGCCTAAATTCTATCAACAAGATAAACTGAAGTAGTTGCTACAGTGAAAAATAAGAAAACAGAAAAACTACCAGTTTCTTTGCTTTCATTTTTTATGTACTCTTATAGCATTAATTAGAAACTGAGACACCTAGAATAATTAGGAAACAGAAAGTGTCAGCATTTCCATTTAAGAGAAAAGGAAATGACAAACCTTTCAAAGGCAAATCAGATTTTGGTGCTACTGGGGGCATATGTGCTAAAATCCAAGCTTTCAAAGATCTGCAAAAAGACATTGGATCTTATGCAAACTAGCCAAGAAAGAAAAACCTGTGTAGATACTTTATAGACACAAGTGCCAATACAAATTAAACTAAAGACTACATGACTTAGCTGACTCTAATTAGAATTAATAAATGGCTAAACTTTATTATGTGGGTATCCAAAACAGCATGCATGCATTGCCTTGGAATCAAGGAACCAAATGCCTTAAATAGGTGGGATACTCTTCAATTCAAGCACCAAATCATTTTAATGAGCAAAACAGAAATTAAGGAAGCAACAAGCTATCCGATAATCTTTAGCTCTAACCATAACCAAAAAATAATCCATAAAAAAAGATAATTAAAATAATCCATTCAAATTATAATGGCATGGAACATATACAAATAAAATGTACCAAAAACATATACAAATAAAAGGGAATCAATAACCATAGTTAAGCATTACTCCAGCAAGATGCCATTCATCAAAAGATCATTGCAAACAGGCAACCTTCTTATAAATGTCTATTTACATGGTATACAAAATCATAAAAAAAACTTCCGTATTGGGGTAACAGATGCAATAACAATGTCAAAAGTGCTAGAACTTCTGCGTGAAGGAAATGCAACTTAATTCACAAAGGAGTTTTTCTTACGAATATGTGTCAAGCAAACCCGTTAACTTACTGGATCAATCCTCTACATCTCAACATGTTGGGTGAATCAATTAAAATGAATTATAGTTTCTTCAATCTCATCTCATCCATGTTGAATCAAAACAAGTTCTAGTAGCCTAATACTATAGAAACAGTATCTAAGTTAGGCATAGACTTTATTTAACAACCCAATTCAAATATTTTATTTAACTTTGGTTTAATTCAATTTTAATTGTTTTTACTTTTCCTTCTTTTTCTTTTTTTGGATTTTTTTTTGTCTTTGGGAGGGCTCAGTAGTCAATAGTAAATCCCAATTCCCCTACAGTTGGGTTCATGACACACCTCAAAAACCTTACATACCAACTGTCGGAGTATGGTACAACCAAAATTTATGAACTGAAGGGATTTAAAGAAAGCCATTGCTCCAAGTAGTACTGAACAGTGAATTTGGAAAAAACCAAAGTAATTAGGATTATGGCTCAATTTATGAACCAAAGGGATTTAAAGAAAGCAGTGGCTCCAAGTAGTACTGAACAGTGAATTTGGAAACAAACAAAGTAGTTGGTATTAAGGCTCAATTTATGAACCAGAGGGATTTAAAGAAAGCCATGGCTCCAAGTAGTACCGAACAGTGAATTTGGAAACAACCACAGTAGTTGGGATTAAGGCTCAATTTATGAACCAGAGGGATTTAAAGAAAGCCATGGCTCCAAGAAGTACTGAACAGTGAATTTGGAAACAACCAGTGTAGTTTGGGATTAAGGCTTCATTGAGTTGATGGAGCATCATTTTTTGCTTTGTTTGCGGTTGCGGAAGGACTTCAATTTCGTTTTCCAAATAAAAAAAAGTCCTTCAGTATATCAGTAAGTTTCATGTCATTCCAGCTTGTGTCATGAGAAGAAAGGCCAAAAATAATGTGTAGATTATTAGCCAAGTCCTAAACCTAGATTATTATTAGTAACTTTACATAATCCATTCAAATTATAATGGCATGGAACAGTTCATGTTTTGTTTGACATGTAGAGTATCTGGTTAAGAGAAACAAACTATAGAAACCTATCAATATTTCATTTTTTATATAAATAAAATTGTGTAAGTGGAACAGCTCAAAATCAAAAGATAGAACCCAATCTTCACCTCTTTCTACAATCTGAACTATGTCAAAGTTGATTGCCAGATAAATTTGAGTAAAAGTTGATCTCAAAACAGAACCATGTCACTTAGAACTAAAATAATTTGTTCTCTAAAATAATTAGAAAAAGAAAAAAAAAACCACAGATCAATGTTACAATAATAGATCCTAATGTTCGGAAAACCAAATTCAAGTATAAATTGAAACCAAACAATACGAGTTCCGAGCAAACAAACTGAAGAAACACAATCTCTCGAATCAATGTCATGCCAAAACAAACAAAAAGAAATCTGAACTGTGAGAAGCGGAAAAAGCATAAAAAAACAATGATTGTTCGTCTAAATTTCTCAACTGTAAATTTACAAGAAATGAACTAAAAATGAATGAATCGAAGACATAAAAACATCATCGATTTCGTATAAATTTTAGCTCAAACGAATAATCGATTAATCGATCAAACTTGTGATTGAAATAGCTGAAATAGTTGTCGAAAGAGATCAGATTAGGGATCGAAACTGTCGGGGACGAAATCCACAAACCACCGATCAGAGTCTCTAAGAGCAGGGATGAAATCAACAATGAAATTAGGGACGAGAGAGAGAGAGAGAGAGAGAGAGAGAGAGAGAGAGAGAGAGGAGTGTCGAGAGGAAATGAAATCCCGATTATAATTGTGCAAAGAGTGAAAATATAATAACAAAATGTATGAGTTAGGTTTATTGGCAACCAACTAAAGAGGTATGCAAAAAGTCATTAACTCTTTCGCAACCAAACAGCTTCGTTTTAAAAATAAAATAATATGATTTAGTTATTTTTTTTTTAAATTCCTTTATTTTGTCCTTAAAAGTATAATTTTTATAGACAAATTATTTTTGTTCTTAAAAATTTGTCTTTAAAAGCTTGATTTCTTGTAGTGAGCATACATAAGACAGCCAACAACTCTAGCATAATCTAATTGATTTACTACTCTACCAGTATTTGTATACAATTTCAAATTCATATCAAAAGGAGTGCTAGTAGATTTACAATCAAAATGATTAAACTTTTTAAGTATATTTCTATATAATGAGATTGTGAAAGACAAAGTCCATTTTTATTTTTAATTATTCTAATGCCTAGGATTACATCAGTAGTACCCATATCTTTCATATGGAAAATAGATGTGTTGGCACCAAAAAATTCAAATTCTCTATCGACAAGCATGCTAAAGAACATGGGCATGAACAATAAGGGTCCAAGAATCATGGACATGAAGATAGTTGCCTAGAAAGGAAGATTAGGGGCACAACACGTGTCAATTTCAAAGGAAAATGAATTTTTTGGCAGGTGCAGTAGTTATGGATCATGGGCAAATGGAAGACATCAACAAACGGAGACGTGGCTTTTAACATGGCCAGTGAAACAACATAAAAGCTGGAAATGTGAAGAAAGAAGGACCTTCAACCAAATTCACAACACTTGTGAAATTAAGAGTAGCTTAACTTATCATAGGAGTAGTAGTAGTTTCAGTTCTTGTAACCCATTTTGGATCTGTTGATTGTAATGCTATGAAGCTTGTAATTAAGTGACAACTTTAAATGGCATTAATCATATTTCTAGTTTGTTTATTTTTGTTTCTTCACATTATAACCTCCAAAGAAGTCTTTGAACCTATCAAGGCATAGTCACCAACCACATTACTTGATCAGATTGTTTGTTGGTGGAAATTGGTTTTTCTATCGAATCTCTTATGTCGATTTGACTTGAACCAAACTTTTGCTAACATATGTTGGCTCGTTTAGTGGACCTATCTAATTTGGAGTGATGAAGAAAGAGCATAAAATCTTTTGAGACCCTAGAAAAAGGGTTATTGATGGAGAAGACCCAGATGGTGAACTTGGTTCTATGTCTTCACATGAAAGCCAAGTAATGATTGATGAGTTACATGCTTTGTTCGAGAAGAACAACATCAAGCCAAGCCAAAGAAGGAAGGTCATGGAGGAGACTCAAAGAAAAAGGTACAATATGGTCCTTCTATAACTCCATAAAAACATACAACTGTAAATGAACATGTATTATAAAAAACCTCCCATACTTCAAGAAAGATATGAAGAAAGAATGAATGCAAATCTTGTTTTTGAATATACAAAAATGAGAGAATATCCCCCAAATCCAATCTTTAATTACAACCCAAATGATTTAGAACCAAGACTTTGGGGGGCAACCAAGGCCACAAATGCATGATAATTATGCATTTGATAAGCCTGCAATTGGTTACAATGGCATGGCAGAACAAAGACTTAGGCCACCTAATCAAATAAGACCTCAAAACATGCAAGAGCCTATCATGTAACAACCATATTATGAACCTTTATGTAATGAATCCAAGACCTAGAGGGCCTGGGCCTCCTTTCCCTTATTATCAACCAGAATTTCAAAAGGGAGGACAATAACAAGTATTTGTGGGCATGGATCCTATGATGAAGAATAGACAACAAATAATGAATTTAATTCAAGAAATGTATAGCCCAAGTTTAAGGAGGCCAAACAAACCAGTGTATAGGAGTCCATATCCTCCAAAGGTGGACAATGCACCTCTCCCAAGGAACTTCAAAGTTCTTGAATTCTCTCTGTTTAGAGGAGAATAAAGACAATCCACAATTGAACGCATAGGAAGGTTTGTTCTACAATGTGGAGAAGTGGGGCAGAAAGATTTTCTAAAAATGAAGTTTTTCCCCAATTCATTGTCTAGAACTGCATTTATTTGGTTCATTAACTTGCTAGAAAATTTTGTGCACACTTGGTAAGAAATGAAAAGTCAATTTCATGCTCTGTTCTTTAGAACTGAACCTGAAGTTACTTTGGTGGACCTATCAAAATTCAAGAAAAAAACAAGGAAAAATAGCCGAACAATACATAGATGGGTTCAAAAGAGCAAAAACAAGTGTTATGCATATGTGCCTGAGATAGAAGTTATAAGATTGATTCAAAATGGTTTGGATTTTGAGTTAAGAAAGAAATTTGAAGGAATAATGTTTAGAGACTTGTATGAGTTGTCCTCAAAGGCAACTAGTTACGAGTCAATTCTTAGAGAAGAAAAACACAAAATGACAACTTGACTTGGTACTTATTACCAAGAAATTGAGTTTGACTTTGATGTAGATGTAGATGTAGACATGGCACTAGTAATCGGAAAGAAACCTATGATTTGTGAGACCTTGAGAAAGGTTGAGAAATCTATTGACATGCTATCAACATGACCAGCCAAAAGAAATGTGATTGCATCAAGTCACAGTATTCATTTTACTAATCAAAAGTAGATGCTTTGTTTGATGAGTTATTGGCCATAGGGTTGCATAAAATATCGCCCAATCCGCTAAAATCGCACTGATCCGCATCAATTAACACCGCTCTAACCACTAACCGTGGTTTAAACTTTAAAATCTATAATCTGCCAACCAAACCGCTTCCCTCCGCTATAGCTATATTTTTTAACTTCCAATGAAATATCAATGTAAAAATGAGTATGAGAGAGATTTAAGATATGAAATTTATTATAAATTAGTGGTTATATATATAAAACATATCATGTAAAATTACTTTATGTTATATATCTAAAAAATATTATACAAATTAATGTTATATATTATGCAAATGTATAATAATTAGTTAGAATATTCTTAAATTCGTCAATCTTCAAAAAACCGCCCAAACCGCAATTTGTCAATCCTCTAATTAGCTAACCCGCCATTCGGTTTGTAATTTTACTCTCAAACCATCTGAACCACGCCTCGCACACTTGGCCAAAAAATTTCTAAGTTCAACCCTTAGCCATAATATTCCACAAGAAAGAGATAAAGTTGGAAAAGAGTAATACGAATGGCATAATTCTTTTAGACATTCTACTAATAATTGTGTCACATTTCGGAATTGTGTGCAGGACTTAATCCAGAAAGGGATGTTGAAGTATGCAAAAAAAGGTAAATGAGTAATGGCAGTTAACAATGGCCCATTCCTAGACATGGTGGGAATCAATATGGTGTCCACTGATCTTCAGTCAATTGACCAGGAGAAGAAAGAGAGGAATCCTAGAGTTCTCTTCATGAAGTTGGAGAAACTTCATAAGGAGAAGATGGAAAGAATTGTTGAGGAAGTAAATGGTAAGAAGATTTAAGAAGAGCCTGATGAGAGGTTCATATGTTTCAGATATGGCACTAAAAAAAATAATAACAAATAAAAAAATAATAAATAAAAGAAAAGCTAGAGCTATTGTGATAGATGAGATTAAAAAAAAAAAAGGAAGGGATGTTGGTCTTAGGTTTAACATCATGGGTAGAGCCGATCTACAAATTTTTGATAATGACAGCATGTTCTATGATGGGTCAGACCCAAGTATATTTGGACCTGCTGAAGACTATGGTGAAGGTGATGCCTTGTTTCTGTTTCAAGGGGCTCTTGTGTATCCATGTTTTAATGGCCCAAGTACAATTAGGGCCAAATTGAAGCAATGGAAGGACTCTAAACATTATGGTGATCCAAGGGTGGTGACAAGGCCATACATTGGCCAACAACAACAATTTATAAACCCACATATTGGCCAACAACAAATTTGGAGGCCATATGGTGGTCAGCTGCAGTTTACAAGATCATTTGATGGTTCATAGTAGCAAAGTGGTCCAAAAGTAAGGCTATATATGCAGCTAAGAATGGTGAAACCACCAATGCCACCTAACTTGGGTTGGCATGGAGTTGTCCATCCAAAGTTTTCTCTAAATGAAAGGAGGTAGATAGAACCAACTAGGACTTAGAAAATGAGAGAACAAAGAAAATTTCATGCAATGATGTCTAGAATAGAAGGTAAAGGAAGTACAAGAAACCTAGTTTGGACTAAGGAGAGTTTTGTTCCACCAAAGGCAGTTATGAGATCAACATCAAAAAAGCAAGTGATTCAGCCAACAGTGTAGATATTGAAGAGGCTAGGGTGAGCAAAAAAAAAAAAAAGAGTGAGGAGAAAGCTATGCTTGATACGACAATACTGAGATTGAAATTGAAAGAATTAGAGAAAGAATTGATGAAAGAGATGTAGAAATAAAAGACCAAAGCCAAGAAATGGAAAAGTCTGTTGTGACTGAGGGTGGTACTGATACGAAGGAAGATGCTAAGTCAGAAAGTTCAAAGGAATTTGAGGAGACAACTATTCAATTTGGTTCCTTGCTTCCTCCTAGTAAGGAATATAACATGATCATGGCTATCCCAAAGAGGTTTCAGGCCAAGCCACACCAGCAAGACATGTTGGTAGGTGATGTTAAGGACTAGACAAAACCTATAGTGCATATAGCAATGTTTCAGATAGAAGTTAAACCACTAAGATCAATTGAGGTGGTTAAGTTAATAAATGAAGAAAAAGTGGTCTTGCAAAAACCTAAAGAAAAATTGATCAAACATTTAAGACCATTATATGTAAGAGCTCATTTGGAAGGGGTGCCAGTCAAGAGGGTTTTCATTGACAATGGAGCTATAGTCAACAGTATCCCTTCTAAGATTTTGAGATCCATAGGTAAATCACTAGAGGATTTGTTGCCTATTGATATTAACATAAGCAATTTTTCTTGAGGTTCTTCTAAAGAAAGGGGTGTTGTTTCCATACAACTTTAAGTTGGTTCAAGAGTAATGGGAACCACCTTTTTTGTAATTAATTCCACTTTTAATTATAATGTGTTGTTAGGAATAGATTGGATATACCTTAATGGTTGTGTGCCATATTCTTTACATCAAGCTTTAATATTTCTAACAAACAATAAGCAAAATGAACAGAAGGGACTGCAAATTTATTGGGCAGATGCAAACCCTTTTGCAGTTGATGTCAACAACATAGAAATTGTGTTGTATGATGAGGATATAGGCCCAATTGCAGTTGATGAAGATGAAGTCAAATCCCAAGGAAGAGTTTGACAAATGAAGAGTTCTAGAGCATTATTGAAGAAGGATTCAAGCAGATATGCCAGGAATTGGCCCAGCCAAGCCTTATGAAGAAACAAAAGGGGCTTGTAATTGAGGAAGTGATAGAAGACAAAGATCATGTAGAAGCAAACATGAAAAGAAAACAAGTTGGATGAGACAGCTACAACTATTGTAATTAGATCTACTTTTTCTAGACTTTTTAGTTTCTTTTAGCAAGTAGATTTAAGTCTTTGCTTGATTGTTCATGGGAAGAATGTGTAATAGATATTAGCCCTCTAAATTATAAAGAGGTGCAGTTGGAGCATTTGAGAGTTGCTCTTGCTAAGCTTGATGACCTCAAGGCAGATATGCAGGATACCTTGAAGGAATTCAACTTAGGTACTGAGGCCTATAAAAGGCCAATCTATGTAAATGCTAGTTTATCTAATGAATTAAAAAGCAATTTGTTGTATGATATGTGGATTGTTTTGCATGGAGTCATAAAGAAATGCCTAGGTTAGAGAAAACATTAGTAGAACACAGGTTGCCAATAAAAGCAAATTTCATCCCACATAAACAATCTCCAAGAAGAATGACTAATGAAGTCACTTTGTTAGTCAAAGAAGAAATTGAACGTAGGGTTTATTAGAACATCCAGAGATTGGTGAAAGAATATATTAATTTTGATTGCAAGGAAAAAAAAAGTTAAGTGTAACGGTGATACAACATTATCGGTATTACCATCCGATACCTTCTTGTTATTTATCTTACTATATATATGTGAGAAGGTAGTTATTCATTTAAAGTAAATTTCACTCACCATATGTATGCTTATTATTAATTGGTGTTCCTTGTTATCGATGTCATCCTGATATCAATTTTTTATTCAATTGCAAGAAAGGTGTTTTCTACGCAACGATTATCGATTTTTAAATGAATCCTAACTATTGTGACTCTCTATTATAGAAAGTAGCATAGTGATCCAAGACCAATTTGGATAACTTGAATATCTTATCTGCATAGCCTACTTTCTTATCTTATAGATAATGGATTGTGTGTTGTCAAACTCTCTCTATAAATAATGAAAACTACAAAAAGTATTGTTTGCAAAAAAAATAATATATATATATATTCTTTTATATATGGTTATGACCCTAATGTTGTGCTTGGTTAAGGGATTTAAGAAATGATTTAGAAAAAGAAAGGGAAAAGATGTGTGAAATTAGGTGAAAGTGTTGTATAAAAATAAATAAACTATGTATAAAAAAAAAAGAAAGTAAAAATAGATTCACTAAAGAAGAAAAGTAGAATACTCAAAAACGGTCCCAAATTGTTTGTTAGTATTTTATTTATTTCTTTCTTATTAGAAGTTCCATCTCATGGATATCTTCAATGGAAGACCTCCAATGAAAACTTGAAGGAATATGGAAAGTCCTTTTCTCTATTTATAGTAGATGAAAGCACAATCATTTGCTCAAAATTTCTATGTGAGAACCAAGCTAAAAAGTTTAAATTCCAAGTGAATGGAAGGAAAACGAAATGTTGAATTCCCTCCAAATAAAAGTGTAGAGATTCCTTTAGGTTTCGATGTGGGAATCAAGAAAGGAAAAAAAAAAAAAAAAAAAAAAACATGGAGATTATTATTGTTATTAGTAAATAATATATAACAGAAATGTAGGTATATTTTATACATTTCTCTTACTTTTTTTTTCCCTTTCTAAATTTATTCCCAAATTTTCCAATCAAACACTGCGTAAAAGTAATGTGCTAGTGGCTTGTGATAATGGATTTTTGGTGAAACTCCCATTTTTGGGCTATTTATTTATTTATTTTTATAGGATAAAGGACAACTTAGCTAATTTAGCTTCAAAGAGGCCTTGAGAAAGAGAAGAGTAGCCCAGGAAGGACATATCATAATTTTTCCTTTTTTTTTTTTAATGGACAATGCTGCCTTTTGATATATATATATATATGTGTATATCATATATTTTAAAATCTGATCCATATATACACGATCTCATATATTTGAAAATCTAATCAGTGAAGATCTCGCAAAAACTCGATCTCAAAATTTGAAAATCTCGTTGCCAACAATCTCGCCGTCAATCAACAATAAATGATTCACCGCCGATGATCTCACCAAATTTTCTTCGATCACGTGTTCCCCAGCAATCTCAAAATTTGTATTAATGAGAGCTTTATATTTCAAATTTGTACAAATCTGTATCAGATTTTGAGAGTTTCATCAAGATTGAGAGTGTTGATCAAGTTTTAGAGGTTTTGCTTGGATCACGTGTTTGATTATTGTTCCAGGTTGATAAGGTATGTTAATTTTTTGATTATTATTATTATTTTTTGATTAGTTGTTGATTAGTTGTAATTGTTTGATAGAAAGGGAATAAAATTTTACTCTGGTACTATGTGCCCTATTTTTGTTTGGAAGTACAATTTTACTCTTATTCTATGTGCTTTGTTTTTTTGTTTAGGAGTAAAATTTTACTCTGGACTATGTGCCCTGTTTTTGTTTGATAAAATAAGAGTAAAATTTTATTCTTGGTATTATGTGCTATGTTTTTGTTTGATAGAATAATAGTAAAATTTTACTCTGGTATTCTGTGCTTTTGTGATTTGTTTTTGGACTCGTAGTGATAATAAAATTTTTCTTTGATTGACAGTAAATTTTATTGTTAACTGATTGTAGATTTGAAAAATGGTTCCTGCTTTTATGTTGTTATGCAAATAGATCCAACATTATTAATGATGAAATGGATTTACTTCTTATGTTTTATCGCCATGAAGAAAGGACTTTTGTTGTCTTTTGGATGGGTGAATGGAATTACTCATGTAGGTTAAAGATTTGTTGGAGGTGCGAACGATTTCTGGACTGCGTTATGTAACTATGCCATTGAGATAGGATTTGAGTTTGTGTATGTAAAAAATGACAAGTGTCAGGTTACTGTTGTGTGTTCAATAAAAGACATTTTTAATATGTTGTTGAATGGTTATCTATCCAAGTTTATGATTTGCTTTGTGGTTGAATTTGACATTTTAATATATTTTTTTTCATGTGGTTGGATTAGTTTCATGTAAAGGAACATATAATGGAGTTTGATAACATAAAGGTTTTGAGTAAAATTCTAGTCTAAAAGATAGTAAACATTACTTTTCTTAATATGAAAGTGAAATTTTACTCTGTAAGAGTAAAATTTTATTGTATTTCAGAGTAAAATTTACTCTGAATGAAAATAAAATTTTACTATGTTGGAGTTTGTTTAATCGGAGTGAAATTCTAGTATAAAAGATAGTAAAACATTAGTTTTCTTAACATGAAAGTAAAATTTTACTTTATTTCAGAATAAAATTTACTATAAATTGAAAGTAAAATTTTACGGTGTTGTTGAATGTTTGTCTTTGTTTTTTGAACTAAGAGTAAATTTTTACTCTTATTGCAGAGTAAAATTCTAGTTTAAAAAATAGTAAACATTACTTTTCTTAACGTGAAAGAGTAAAATTTTACTGTATTTCAGAGTAAAATTTACTCTGAATTGAAAGTAAAATTTTACTGTGTTGTTGAATGTTTGTATAACGATTATGGTTTAGGCCTGACCTATTAGATGTTTTTGACCTGGATTTCATTGTCTTATATAGTTGTTCATGTCTTGTTTCCCTTATCTCTTCTTGAGTTTGGCTATTTGGATGTGTTGGTTGCATTTGGAGCAGGTTGGTAGCTTGTTTTCTCAAACTATTGTTGTCCAAAATTTTGCATCTTCGTTTGAGCGGCACTTCTTGCGCTCAAGCAGTTTTTCTGAACTCTCAATACTTTTGCAGGTTTGCAAAAATACTGGGAGGTGATATTCTTCACTCAAGCGAATCTTCTTGCGCTCGAGTGGTGTTCGTTCGAGCGAGCCTTCTTGTGCTCGAACGGTGGCCTTCTGTTTATAAAACTTTTGGGAGTTTGTATTCTTCGCTCAAGCGAAGCTTCTTGCATTCGAGCAGTGCAACTTATTGTGTCTGGTCACTCGAGCGACACTTCTTGCACTCGAGCGATCTGTGCGTATATTAATTCGTGAAAAGCCATTTTTGAGTCACTTTTTCATTTCTCTCTCTCTAAACATTCTAAAAACCCTAGATCTACACCCTCTCTCTTTTAAGGCTCTATTTCTCTCTACATGTACATCTAGATCCATCAAGTTCCTCACCCATGTCCCTTTGTTAAAATGGTAGAGCATGCCGTGGGCTTCCTTTTAATTCGAACAAAGTTGGGTTTCGGCATTTTTGAAGTATCTCTATTCTCTCTATCGTCTTCTAAGATTGAGGTAGGGATTCTTTGCACTTTCTATGAGTTTTAACTTATTTATTTGCTATTTCTAAACAATATTGTGATTTTGGAGATTTTTGAAACAAATCTAGGGTTTTGGGTTAAAGATTAAAAGAGGGTTTTCAAATGGATTCTTAGAAGTTATTGTGGTGTTGAAAATAAAGTTGAGTTGTGAAGAAGTTGTTGATTTTGATGCCTGGGATTGATTTTGGAAGAAAAGGAAAATTTTCCTTAAATGTCTCAAATGTTGATTTTATATAAATAATGAAATTGATGTTGGAAATATGAAATTGGGTTGATATTGATGAGGATGGTGGAGTTGAATATATATTGTCACGCCCCAAATTTTAACTAGGAAACATTAACAAAAATCTTTAATCTAAGTCATTTTTTTATTTATTTATAAACAAATATCTATTATCCTTGAGTAATAGAAACATAATAATACATGTTCTCTCTCTCAATGAATACAACAATAACAATGATACATGCCAAGCTTCCGCTATGGAGCTACAAATAAATAATTACAAATATCAATATACAATATTTATTTCCTTCACATCTACAACAAAATTACACAAACGAGACTCATGGACTTCTTAACTTTTCAGTTATTGGATCCGAATTCTCTTCCTGAAAAAAATAAAACAACGACGGACGAGCACAAATTGCCCAGTAGGAATCTGATAGTTCTAAAGCAGTAACTATCACATAGATAGAAATGATCCTACATTCAGGGTGATACCATATAGTAATGCGACGTTTTGAAATTTTAAAAGAGTAGATGTAGAGTACCTTTATCTCAAAATCCATTTGAACATTTAAAGAAAACTTTCAGTCATACCAATTATCCCTCATCATCAGAAAAACCATAAATCCTCTTTGAAAACAAATATGCTTGAGGAATAACGTTTTAAATTTATTAACCAATTTCAAAATATTCCTCATTTAATTTCCATTTTTATATTCCTCTTTTTATTTCCATTATTATAACTCCATAACCTCAAGGTTTAAGTTCCCTTAATACTTAAAAACAACCCTTATACACTCTATTTTTACTTGTCTATCCATTATTGCTATAACTCCATAACGCTGAAATCCAAATCTCCTTTATATTCAATAACGATTCTTCTACACTCCACTCCTACTTGTCTAACAATTACATCAAATCCACATTTTCATTATCAATTATAATTCAACATAACACAAGAATAATAAACCCACTTAATTCAAATTGTAACACTCTAGAATTTTTCCCTCCACTCGAGTGCAAGAGTTCGTGCTCAAGCGGTCTTGTGAGGCTCCCAGTACTTTTGCAGTCTGTTCAAGATTCTAAGAGTTGTGAATTTCCGTTCGAGCACAAGAGTGGTCGCTCCAGCGGTCGGCTTTGTTGGTCTATTCGCTCAAACGCAAGATTAGATACTCGAGTGGTCTGCCTGGTTGAGTCTAAATTTCTGGGACTAGTGGGATTGATCTTGACATTTTTATTATTGTGTTAGGAGCGTCCTTGTTTTATTTTGGGACATTGATCAAAGTGGTAAAATGATGGCAAAGTAAGATTGGACCAAAAACCTTGATTCAGATAATTTTTCTATGAACAACCATCGCTCTTTTACTTTTTTCTCTTTCCACACTTTGAATTTGGGTGTGAGACTAGAACCATTGGAAAGCTTGTTTCTGGGGCTTTGATTTGGACACAAGAACAACCTAAAACGGAGTCCCGATGAGAGAGTTATGCCCGTTTAGGTATATAATCAATATGAGAATTAGAATAAAAAGGTGTTTCGTAAAAAGCTTTAATTTCTCTTAAAAACACTAGTTTGGTTCATAAAGATAGATGATGGTTTTGCTTAAATTGAAAGTAGTATCATGAAATTAAGGTATTAAATTACACATGTACAAGTTTAATTGAAATTTTAAAGTTTGAAAATTTATGTACAAGTTGTGATTAAACTCTTAATGTTGATATCTTAAATTATGTTATAATACAAAACCAAACTTGGGGGAAATAAAATATTAACGGTATGGATGATATGAGCTTTGTGATGAAATGATGATGTGGAGGTTTAAGAGTTTGTATTGTATTATGCCAAAATGTGTTGAGTTGGGTTGAGATGTGTTGAGTTGGGTAGAGTTGAGTTAAGATGGGTTGAGTTGTGTTGGGTTGTGTTGTAGTTGGTACCCGCGTGGAGAGTCAAAAATGTCTTTCGGTGCCCACATTCGTTTGTATAAGAGCCGGTAAATGTGGGGGTGGTTTTAAACTCAAGGTGCCCAAATGCCTTGTCTAGGCTTATCGTTGGACGAATGTGGAAAAAATGGTTTTTGGGTGTTCACACAGTCCTGCCATATTGTAGTCAACAAAAGTGAAAAAAAAAAAAAAAATTGGGTGTCCACATAGTCCTGCCGTATTGTAGTCGGCAAAAATGGAAAAATGGATGATTTTCAAAAATGTTTTGGTTGCTCACGTCCTGCCGTATAGTAGTTGGCAAATGTGAGGGATGGTTTTAAAAGTTGAAAATGATTTTTGAAAAAGAAAAACATGGTTTTTTGAAAAATATTGTTTTTGAGAAAATGGTTTTTAAGAGTTCACTTCCCGCCGTATAATAGTTGGCAAAAGGTGGAGGGTTTTATGAGTTGGGTGCCCACTATCCCACAGAAGGTGGAATGTGTTGTGAAATGTGTTGAGTCGGTGATGATACGTGTGACTTGTGATGAACTTATGAAATTACAATTTGATGTGTAATTTGGTATGGAAGGGGAATACATATAGAAATTATTTGAAAAGAATGGATAATGAAATAGTAATTGGATAAAGGGGTTGGTGATAATGAATTCGTCGGGTTGTTTGTATCTATAAGGAAAGACTAAGAGTTCTGTTTTGTGATGAATGAAGAAATTGAATTAAATGGGTTTATTATTCTTGTGTTTTGTTGAATTATAATTGATAATGGAAATGTGGATGTGATATAGTTGTTAGACAAGTAGGAGTGGAGTGTAAGAGAATCGTTATTGAATATAAAGGAGATTTGGATTTCTACGTTATGGAGTTATAGCAATAATGGATAGACAAATGAGAATAGAGTGTATGAGGGTTGTTTTTGAGTATTAAGGGAACTTGAACCTTGAGGTTATGGAGTTATAATAATGGAAATAAAAAGAGGAATATAAAAATGGAAATTAAATGAGGAATATTATGAAATTGGTTAATAAATTTAAAATGATATTGTTCCTCAAGCATATTTGTTTTCAAAGAGGATTTATGGTTTTTCTGATGATGAGGGATAATTGTTATGACCGAAAGTTTTCTTTAAACATTCAAATGGATTTTGAGATAAAGGTACTCTACGTATACTATTCTAAAATTTCAAAATGTCACCTTACTATATGGTATCATCTTGAATGCATGATCATTTCTAGCTATGTGATAGTTGTTGTTTTAGAACTATGAGATTCCTACTGGGCAATTGTGCTCATCCCTCGTTGTTTTATTTTTTTCAGGAAGAGAATTTGGCTCCAATAGTTGAAAAGTTAAGAAGTCCATGAGTCTCTTTTGTGTAATTTCGGTGTGGATGTAAAGGAAATAAATATTGTATATTGATATTTGTAATTATTTATTTGTAACTCTATAGCGGAAGCTTGGTATGTATCATTGTTATTGTTGTATTCATTGAGAGAGAGAACATATATTATTATATTTCTATTATTCAAGGGTGGTAGATATTTGTTTTTTTTTTAAAAAATGACCTAAATTAAAAGCTTTTGGTAATGTTTTCGAGTAATTAAAATTTGGGGCATGACATGTATTATCACTCACATCTTAAAATTTGGAAAGTTTATCTTTATCGAAAATCATTTATCTGTTTAGAAATATATGTTTTTCGGCTATCTGTGAAAGATAGCTATGATTGTTGTAGAAATTGCATGAGAATTAGGAGAATTAAAACTATTGTCTCATTTATTTGCATCGAACATTATTTCATATTTATACATTAAAAATGTTTATCGTTTTGAGAAAAATGAACGAATCTAGGAAGTATGTATTATCTCATTAAAATAAGTTGGCTTGAGCGTCATGGTGAAAATTCTAAAAACCACGCGTATACATGGGTGTTGATCCCACAGACGAAATTTCTATGAAATGGCAATAGTAGAGCTTGTATAGCCTGCATTTACATGGGTGCCAGTTTATGGTTTCCTGCAGACGAAATTTTTGTGAAAGGTTGTTTTTGTTTTGAGATTTCTAGAGTGTTATTCACCACCCAATTTTCTATTGTAAAGGAAATGATTTATGAATTATGATATTAACTTGTCATTGCATGGTTTTGGGAAAGAGATATAAAATGTTTTGTTATGAACATTGCATATGCATTCACTTTATATCTTTGTTAAGATTCATGTACTATGTTGAATTATTTCTACTAGATTTTGGCTCACTCTATATGGGAAAAACATTTTCAAATGCTAATGACATGCCTTCGCCAAGGAAATAGTTTTGGGAGGATTTGGAGCAAGAGTTTCATTTTATGTATTTATTATGCTTATTTTTGTACAAGCTAAGGGCCTTAACTAGATTGGATTCAAATCCATTTTTGTTATAACCAAGTATTGACTTGGAAAAGCTGTAAGCTCTCAGGGCATTTCTTATTTGTTTAACTCCTATCCTATTTTCTTATTATGTAACATATGATGTAGATTCAAGATTAGGCTTGTGAATGTATATCTGCATATGTTACTCTTTTATAAACTTAATTGAAAACTAATGGAAAATAATTACTGTATCATTGTTGTTATGGATGGGCTATTGTATTTATTTCGGGGCATTATAGTTTGTCTATGCAAGTTTCTGATTTGTTTTTAAATTGAAAGTAAAATTTTACTCTATTGCAAACTAAAATTTTACTTTAAAGTATCTGAGTCCTATAGGAAAACATTTTCAACCTGCACCAACATTTACAACAATACACAACGTCCTTACTACTCATAACGCAATCTTTGTGCAAAAATAATATAACACCACAACTACATATATTATCAAGAGACACAAAATATAACTATATAAATTGTATTCTATCCATAACAACGTTCTATATCAATATTTTATCCTAATCCATAATAATTATAACATGTGTCATTGTTACTCTTTTAGCATTCTTTCACCTACAATTACTCTTCAGTATTCTTTCATTTACAAAAAAGCAAAATTACATTTATCATTTACATCAGATACAAAAAAGTCGTTCCCAAAAGTCGTCCACATCGTCGTCCTTGAGGTCTTATTACTTGGCTATTTTTCTTTTGACGTTGAACTGTTCCTCACTCCATGCTTTTGGAGAATTATTAAAAAATTAATGCACTATTGATGCTTGGAAATTGTTAATTTCATCATCATCCATAAACTTTGCAGTAAACTCATCTCTTATAATTTGACGCATGATATAGCATACAATAATTCCGCAATTAACACTGTTAATAGAAATCAAAATCTTGTTAGATTTACTCAAATTTGAAAATTACCAATTCAAGTATGTAGTAGCATAAAATACTTACGATGTTGGGCGTTATTGTGGACTATCTTTCATCGAAACCAAGTTTGCAAACTTTCTTGTAGTTCTCTTCCTTTCTCACAAACATTGTAATGAAACAGTAAATTTTCCAATCACTCAAACTCAATACAAATTTGTAAACCCCATCCCCTCTATCAATCACAACACCATTAATCACAACACTGTTTAGACATCATGTGACAATACCCCAGACCAACCAATAACTTCTTGGAGAAGAGAAAACACCAAGAACACTCTATAGCTTCCCTTTTCCCTTTCTCTTCTCTGATAAAAAAAATTGAAACAGATTGTTCACAAACACAATGTGAAAATAGAGGATGGAAAAAGTAATCCATACTTAATTATTAATTAGAATCAAACACCCCTGGATTTGTAAGTATGAAATGTTCTCAAAATCTAGAATGGCATGGTTACTCTGTCCATTTTTGTACTACAAACTGGCTTTCTATTTCTTTTTGGACTTTCAACAAACACCTAGAGGGCCTTGATAAAACAAAACCCACAAATAAAAAATCAGAGATGAGTGAAGGAATCAACTCTAAAAAAATTAAACAAACAAAATCCTCAAAAAAAAAAATAAAAATAAAATAAAAAATCTATTTAAACAGTAATCACAAACATATATATACATACATAGAGATGATCACAAAAAAAGGACACATAGAGATCGACATTTCCTTTTTTTGATCAGTTTTTTGAAATTTTTGAAGATTGAAGAGACAACAATAATCAAGCAGTTTCTCACAAATTTTAAACAATCTAAAACAAACCAAAAAAAAAAAAAAAAAAACTCAACTAATTTCAAGAAGACAATTTCAAAAAAATAAATATCGGGAAGCAATTTGAAGTTACTTGATTATTTTTCTCTACTTAGTCTTCTTCAAGGGTTTGTGAGATAGATTTGAATCACGATTTGAAATCCATATTCATCATAATCATGATTTGAATCACGTTTGTGAGATGGATTTCAAGGGACAATTTCAAGGTTTCGATTTTGTGAGATGGATCGAAGATAGATATCGAAAGGATTTAGGGTTGGAAAGAGAGAAAATAAAGGGAAGAGAGAGGATGTCAGTAACGTGGAGATAGAAAAGAAGATAAATGGTTCAACGAGGGTTTCGGATTATATGGAAGGGTATTTTAGTCTTTTCATCATATTTTATTAATTTGAGGGACTTTTGAGACCACTATTGTATTACATGTCCTTCACACAAAAAGCCCCATAGAAGGGGCTTTTCATCAAAAATCCATTGTGATAATGATGGTTAAGATGTGATAGTGTTGGCAGTGGAGATAGATGTAACAGTGATGCCGACAGTGATAGTTGTAGTAGAGTATCCAGAGGTAAACTGATAGCATTGATTAGACTATTATGAGAAAAAAAATTATAAATGAGGAAAATATTTTTCACTTTTAAAAATAATTCTTTTTATTTCAAACCAAATGTCAAAAAACAAAATGTGAAAATTTTATTAAAAAAACGTTTGTAGTAAGCTGTATGATGCTTTCAAGGAATTGAACAAAAAACAAATTTAAAAAAAAAAAGGACAAAATTGTTGGAATTATAGTTTTTATAGGCTTATTTTGGGCCAACTTTGAGCCCAAATTTGAGTAGGGCCCACACATCTTTTGGGGTGGGTCTAAGAGGTGACGTGTTCATTATCGCGTGGCGAGTCACACGATGCAAACGGTTCGTCAAAACCATTCATGAGTGAATGGGAAGTTGACGTAGTTTTTGGGTTCATGGAATGAACTATTAAAGAATAAAATGTGGATTTCTTTGTAATAGTAGTCCTACATTGAAAACTTAAAAGAACTTATGTGTGTCTACAAGTTCTAGGTGGTGTAGATGCGCTTTGCTTACTACAGTTCGGACTCAAATGTCACGGTTCTTAATCTGATCTCACAATGTGCGATGTGAGATTGATAAATCACCAAAAAGTCTAAATCCGGCAAATTGTTTTGGAAAACTAATTTTTGTAAAGAAGTGCCAAACATGGACTGCTTTGTTAGATACAGAGTCGCCACCTAATATTTTATTTTGGGGGAATTTAGGAAACCCTGACTTGTGCCTAAGGCCACGTGTCCTTCATCACCAAAGTTCCCTTGGCTCGAGAACTTGGGTATGATTGGGAAAGGTCATTTAATGAGCACTCCCGCTCGCCCGATCAAAGATCGGCCTGTACTAAGCATGATATCAAGTTTTTGAAAACACATGCGTTCTTATTCCGGTTAATTAGCTAATCTTACTATGTGATGTGCACAGCAAAACAAGTATAGACTAGATCGCCTAATTTGGAACAAAGCATTGCATATTCGTGTGTTTGGAAAATAGTTTGAAGTTTGCTACCCACAAGTAGGCCAAAACGTGGATTTCGATGAATTATCCGAATTCAAGTAATCCAACCTTCACCCATAGGCATTCAGGCAGTTATGTCAAATAAGCAAATAGTCTCATGGCAAGCATGCTTTCATGGCAACATTAACACACGTGGAGTATGCTAAAGCGTAAATACTCACAGTGTACTCCAAGCCAAAACAAGGAATTTCATGATCCTAGTTCATATTAAAATGGCTAATGCAACACATGGGAAAATGCATTTAAGATAGGCTCGGCTATACTAAGAATGTCATGTGAAATGCAACATGGTAGATGTATTCAAATTGGAATTGAACTACAATGCAATTAGTATGATGCGCCGAGTCCAGTACATGCAATACAAATGAATGATGCACGCATGCAAGCATAAAGCATGCTAAATGAAATATGCCCTAAAACTAACCATCGTAAGCGGTTAAGTAAAAGGGAGAAAGAAATGGGGATTGGAAGACATGCATCACACATACGCACGCTTATTACAACAATTGGCTTTCTCGAGGGAGAGACCAAATAAAGAGCTAACTAGCTAATCTAAGCTAATTAAACTAATTATTACACAACAAATTAATTAACTAATCCTAGTTAACTAATTATTACAAAACAAATTGAATAGCTAACGCATTAACTAATTAAAGGTACAAACCAAAGCAAAACCTAGCTATCTAAGCATGGCAGCTAAGGAAAGCAATAAATCAGGAGCCTCAGAGGTAGAGGAATGCATGCATGTCCGGTCACCTCGTTCAGAAATCCAATGCGATACCTCGATTTGCCTCTGTTTTCATTTGTTTTAAAAAACTTGCACCAAGCTCCAGAAAGCTGAAAATCCACCTTGGGAATCCAGTGGGAGGGTGGCTGACCACTATTGGTCTCTCCAACCTGCCGACCACTTTTTGTTGTTGAAAACCAAGAAAAGTGGTCGGCCAGCTACTTTTCTGGCTGGTCGACCAGTTATTGCTGCTGAACTGCAATTTGCTACAACAGAGAACAAGAAAGGGCATGACAATGTATTTGCAAAATATGTGTGGACAACCACCCTCCCTATCATGTCATGAACTTAAGGGAGTGTAGGTTCTCGACCCTCGGGCCACCAATCGCGCATTTTCATGCATGATGGCTGAGAGGCGAAGTTGCACAATTCAATATAAAATGAATGCACAAGTAAACACATAAAGCCTAAAACTCTATCATGGATAATCAAGAGCGTCGACGACCGGGAATTAAGGCACGTTTCATCACTTTAAGTATGAAACATCCCTCGTTTCCCGTGTTTGGACTAGCACCTACTCCAAACACAATGCAAACAAGTATGGCATACACAATACGACTCGAGCATGCAAGTATATGTAATACGACTTAAGCATGCAAACATGCAATGCACTATGAACAACCTAACAAGGCTAATGGCATGCACAATGCTAAAGCATGTAACAACTAGCATACACAATGCTAAGTGCTAAGAACTAGATGGCATACTCAATGCAAGGCATTCATAAGGTTCTAAGCATAATGTAATGCATGCATGCACAATGCAATGCAACAAGGGCAACTTATGCAACACACCAAACATGCAACAACATGCAAATAAACATGGCATATTCAATGGACTTAAACTAAAAGGGTAGACCTCAATCATGCCCAAATCAGTGGCCATTGGTGATGGAAATGAAGGCACACAAAGCAAGGCATACATGCACAATGTATTGGCCATCAAAGAGGCCAAAGAGCACAACTCTCAAGAGTGCCCAATGAGTGACAAAAGTGGAAGTGTAACAACACTAAGTGCACTAAAATGAAGCAACAAATGATGCCAAATCATTTAAACAACATAGGTAAAGTATGCTAGGGTCCTAAGGCATAAAAGCTAGCAAAGAGCAACACAAAGGAGGCATGCAATACATGGCACAAATGCATGAACTAAGCATGGACAGAGCTCAAGTAGGTCCAAACATGGACCAAAACATGTTGAGATAAGGGCCCAATGGCCTAGGCATGCAAGTATACAAGCTAAGGCATAAACTAGGCAAACATGCACAACACTTAAAGGCACTTAAAGCATGAATGAAGAGGGAAAATAGGCTTGCTATATGCTCTAAAATAACATGTTAAGTAATACCAAATCATGTACACAAAACAAATGAAGCATGCAATGGTGGTCAAATCTTGAGGCAAGCAAGAGCACTTGTACTAAAAGTATACAAAACATGAAGCATGTGATTAAGGCAATCCAAAAAAGTCCTAGAACATGTCCAAATGAGTCTAAAACATACATGGAAGTAAGCCAAAATGTGCCAGCATGAAGGGCATAAGGCATGATTCATACAAGGCAAATAAGGTGGATTACACTACACCTATTAAAACCATGCATGGAATGACTTGTCCAATGAAAATCAGAGTTATATCATGGCTTAATAACCCAAAATAAACACTAAAATGGTGGCTCGCAAGCAAGGGCATGCAGGCATACACAATGGTTCATGTTAAGACATAAAGAGGCCAACCCTCCAACGCATTGAATCAGCGATAAATGTGACTACATGGACATGAAACATGAACTGAAATCACATTACGAATAATGCCAAATCATTGAAATAGGCCAAGTAGAGCATGCTAGTGGACTTGACACACAAAGCTAACAAGCTAGATTGAACTATAGCTATACAAAGCAAGTCATGCATGGCCAAGACAACCAAAATCAGAGCTAAAGCATGTTAAAACATGGACAAAATCTTCATGAAGTTAAGCCAAAAGCATGCTAGAATGACATGTCACAACATGATGCATGTTAGGCTATTTCATGGAAATGCACTACAAGTGCATGGAGCATGCAAAGGCTAACCAAACCAAACCTAAACAGAGGTATGACATGATAAAACAAGCCAAAGGACATGCTGAAATCGACAACACATAGGCTAGAATGACATGCTACTTCATGAAGCATACCAAGCTAGTGTGTGTGATTTACACTACAAGTGTATTAACCATGCATGGAATGACAAAGACAAGTAAAAAGAGTGGTATGCCTCAGCAAAATAATGACAAATACTAGCTAAGAACAAGCTAACACAAGCTTATCAAAGGTGCTCAAACATGAGACTTATTAAGGCATGTAAAGAAGACACAAGGATATGGGATGACCCTCTTCTTCTTAGAAACTTAAAACACCATCCCCACCACTGAAATCCCTCTAGATTTCAGTGGTGAGAAGGTCAAAACAAGGTGGTCCCGAAGCTCACAAAACAAGCTAAAAAATAAGGCCAAATAAGGCCTAAGAGGGGGTAAACAACCCCAAACACAAAAGTGATCTTAAACAAACTTTTTAAGCATGAAATTTTTTTTTTTAAAATCAGTTATGATCTAAGCTTAAAACAGCATGCAAGATAGGATAAAGCTTAAGCAAGAAATGGGGATTTAAAGGTCAAAAGCTCACCCTTGAAGACCCTCTTTATAACTGCAACTCCAACAGGTTTTTCAAGCTCAAGGCAATCCAAGAACAGCAAAATCAGCCCCTAAGCACCTCAGTAGCAAAAGGATGGTGTTTGAGTGTGTGTTTGTGTGTTAAAGTAAGACAAATCTACACTTTAAGGCACAAAAATGAAGAACAAGAGTGATATAGAGACAAAGCTATATGTAACTCTCTTGGGGAAAATTTCTGAACTTGGAGGAGGGATGAGGAGCCTCCCTCTTATAGAAGAGGAAAGCCAAAGCTTCTTGGAGAAGCTAAGCTTGAATGCCATCCCTTCATACACGTGTATGGAGGATGGCTCAAATGTTTTCCAGTTGTGCCAGCTGTCCCAAAATATCTCCAAAAAGGTGTCAAAAAGCAATCGACCACTTGAAGTGGTCATCCTACTAGTTTAAGTGGTCGGCCGACCAGTTTAGGTGGTCAACTAGAGTAGAAACTAGTCGGCCATAGGTAGGAGAGGTCAACACACTAAATGCAAGGTGGTGGTGTGGTGGCCGACCAGAAAAGATGGTCCAAAGACCAAGAAAGCCAATTATCTGACAAGAAAACTAGCTGAAAAAAGAAAAAGTGGTCTCCAAGGAGAAATACTGGTCTCCCACCCTTGTACCACTTTCCAAACAAGGAAAATAAGGTTTGTACCAAAAACAAACCAAAGCGGATGCAAGACAAGAAATTAGGAGGCAAAACACGCAGCTAAAAGCCCCGAAAACTAGCTGACGAGCATAAAAAGTGGTATGCAACTACAAAAGCGGTCTCCCGGACCACAGTGTTCCTCTAGGCAGAGGCAACAAGGTGTGGTCCATAAACCACGCCAAACGGAGAATGTTAAGCGGTCCCGAGACAAGGCGCGCGGCCAAAGGCTCCAAAAATCGAAAACTAGTCTCCAAACGAGAAAAGTGGCATACGACCATGAAAAGTAGTCTACGACCACAGAGAGATGGTCTACAAGACCACTCCCTCCCTCTGGAAAGGGAAAACAAGACTTGGTCCGCAAACCGAGCCAAAGCACAAAGAGTTCCAAGGCCTGGAGGCAAGGCTCTCAGCCAAAACTCCGAAACCTCAAAACGAGCACAACATGCACTATCACCGAGCGCTCAATCGATGACGTTTGAGTCTTAAGGTCGGTCAAAAATGGGGTGTCTACAGGTGGCAACACTTGGGTTGGGCCTCAAAGGGCACCCTAAGTTTGTAGAAGGGAGGAGTTATGGACAAAGTAACCTTTGGCTCAAACCATTGCACGCGCATGTGCGGTGCTACCGCCGTCCGTTTGGGTATACGTGTAGGTCGAGTTGGTTCTAATATTAATATTTTTTGGATACAAATTTTTGCAGGAAAATTATTTTTTTTCTGAACGAAATTAATTCAAATTTTTTCGTCAAATTTGAATTCAAATTTTATGTCCAAAATTGTGCCTCTTCCAGTTTGAAATTCTCAATAGATTAAACTGTTTTAACAAATTTAAAACTGCCCAGCAGTTTTGGACAGATTCAAACTGATTTTTCAAACAAATTTCAAAAAACTTGCACCGCACCTATTTAGTTTGAAGACTACATCTGTTCAGGTTGTATTGCACCTGTTCGACCTTTCTGAAAAGGCACGTAATTGCCTATAAAAGTAGACCCTCATTCTAGCAGTTTGGCACATCTAGAAAAGTTCTTCTCTTCTCGGTTTTGCTCTTTGTGTGCATTGTTCTTCATACAAGTTCTTAGGAAATTTTTTTTGAGAGTATAGAACATAGGTTCTAGTTCGCCATACAAATTGTTTGAAGTGCTACTACAATTTGTGTAGATCATTGTATCTTGGGAGATAGACGTCATTTATCCGTAAGCACCGAAGCGGGGAAAATCTGTCTTAAGAACAGAGTGTCACACACTTGACTTGATCTTTTTGTATTTATTCGGTTCGATAAATAAATTCTGTAAGTAAATTTTTTTTTATTTGTTTGATTTAGTTTAAAGTTATTTATTTTACACAGAAAATTAATCCAACAATCTTAAGACATATTCGAATTATTCTGTTTATACATAATTTTCCGTTTGTTTTTCTTTCTTCCTTTCTTTCTTTTTCTTACAAAAATTATTTTCTGTGATTTTACAAAATAATATTCTGGTTGAAAAATACAAATAGTAGTAATATACTGTTTATTTTTTGTGACAACTAGTAGTAATATATTGGTAGTCATTAACAATTTAGAATATTTATTTGTGAAGTTTGTCAGAAATTAATTTTGGTTTTCATAAATAATGTCTGAGTTTTCAAAAATTAAAATACTTATGTTTTCAGTGTTTTAATTTTTGAAGTGTTACCGAAATATTTTTCTGTGTGGAATTAATTTGTTTCAATAATTTTTTTTTAATTTTCAAATTAATTGGAAATAAAAATTACAATTCTTGTTTCTTTTATTTTTATAGAATTAAATTTTGTGTTTATAGTTTAAATTTTTTGTGTAGTATAAAATTCTAATTCTAATTTTGTTTTATAATTTATAATTCATGGCTACTAAAACTAATGCTCAAACAAGTACTAGTATGGTGGTTGCAATTGCTTCAACTCCTCCTTATGTTGTGAGTGTGCCAGCCAATCACGTTGAAAAGCCAGAGAAGTTCTTAGGAATTGATTTTAAAAGATGGCATCAGAAAATGTTGTTCTATTTTACTACTCTCAACCTGACACAGTTTCTTTGTAAGGATGCTTCTACTCTGAAAGAGGAAGGAACCGATCAGCAAGTGGTTGATGCGGTCAATGCCTAGAAACATATTGATTTCCTTTATTGGAACTACATTTTGAATGGACTTGACAACACATTACACAATGTTTACAGCCCTATCAAGACGGCAAAGGAGCTTTGGGAGTCTTTGGAGAAAAAATACAAAACAAAAGATGCTGGCTTAAAAAAATTTGTGGTTGACAAATTCCTGGATTTTGTGATGGTTGATTCTAATATTGTGATCAGCCAAGTTCAAGATCTCCAACTTATTCTGCATGACATCCATGCAAAAGGCATGTTTCTCAATGAATCCTTCCAAGGTACTGCCTTAATTGAAAAATTACCACAAAGCTGAAAGGAATTCAAAAACTACGTCAAACACAAGCACAAAGAAATGACTTTAGAGGAATTGATTGTGCGTTTGAGGATTGAGGAAGACAACCGCAATTCTGATAAGCGGGCTGGTAAGCATCCAATGAAGTCTAAGGCAAATGTGGTGGAATATGCTCTAAAAGCAAAGAAACGAAAGTATTCTGGAGAAAGTTCTGCACAAGGCTCTAAAGAAGAGGAAACAAAGAAGTACAAGTTCAATGGCAAGTGTTACATCTATGACAAAGAGGGACATCAGGCCAAAGATTGCAGTAGCAAACGCAAAGGCAAATGAAGATCAAGCAAGAAGACTGCCCAAGCCAATATGACCGAAGTGGACAAAATTTCCAATAGTGTAGATAACATAAATCTTTCTACAGTTGTTTCTGAGGCAAACCTTATCGGAAATCCTAAAAAATGGTGGGTGGACACTGGTGCTACTCGCTACATCTGTGCCAACAAAAAGATGTTCACATCTTATTCTGTGGTAGACAACGGCGAACAACTTTTTATGGGCAACTCCTCAACTTCTAAAGTTCAAGGACAAGAAAAGATTATTCTGAAGATGACATCTGGAAAGGAACTCACTCTCAATAATGTGCTGCATGTACCGGACGTTCATAAGAATCTAGTCTCCAAATCTCTGTTGAGTAAAAACGGGTTTAGGATAGTGTTTGAGAGTAACAAATTTGTAATTACTAAGAATGGGATGTATGTAGGAAAATGTTACATGTCTGATGGCCTTTTCAAACTAAATGTAATGACTATTGTTCCCTCTGTTATTAATAATAATACATCTTCTTCTTACTTACTGGAGTCTTCAGATTTGTGGCATGGTATATTAGGACATGTTAATTATGGATCTTTGCGTCGATTAATTAATATGTAATGTTTATCTAAATTTGACATTGATTTAAATCATAAATGTGAAATTTGTGTTGAAACAAAATTAACTAAAACTTCTTTTCATTCAATTGAAGGAAGTACAGAGCCACTTGAATTAATTCATAGTGACATTTGTGATTTTAAATCAATTCAAACTAGAGGTGAGAAAAAATATTTTATCACTTTCATAAATGACTATACTAGATATAGTTATGTTTATTTAATTCAAACTAAAGATGAAGCTTTGGAAACTTTTATTCAATATAAGAATGAAGTTGAAAATCAACTTGATAAGAAAATTAAAAAAACTAAGAAGTAATATAGGTGGTAAATATGAATCACCTTTTGGTGAATTTTGTACAGAACATGGAATAATTCATCAAACCACCGCTCCTTACTCACCTCAGCAAAATAGAATTGTTGAAAGAAAAAATAAGACTTTAAAAGAAATGATGAATGCCGTGTTAATAAGTTCTGGATTACCTTAGAACTTGTGGAGGGAAGCAATACTTTCTGCTAATTATATTCTTAATAAAGTACCCCGAAAGCAAGTGAATCAAATACCTTATGAATTGTGGCATGGAAGAGTACTATTCTACAAATACTTAAAAGTGTGGGGGTGTTTGGCTAAAGTGGCTATTCGTAGTCCTAAAAAATTAAGATAGGTCCTAAAACTATTAATTGCATATTCATTGGTTATTCCATGAATAATAGTTCATATCGGTTTTTGATTCATAAGTCAAAACATTCTAACAATGCATGTAAATACTATTTGTGAGTCTCGAAATGCATCTTTCTTTGAAAATGTGTTTCTTAATAAAACTGGACAAGAGACTAGCACTAATAAAAGATCCTATGATGCTATTACTAGTCAAGATCAAGAACAAGAGCAAGAGATAGATCAAAATGAGATAGAGAAACCTAGGCGCAACGTAGTAAACGTGCTAAAACCTCAAAATCTTTTAGTCCAGATTTTCTAACTTTTTTGTTAGAAAATGAGCCATTAACTTTCAAAGAAGCTATGTCTAGTCCTGAAGCTCCTTTATGGAAAGAGACTGTAAATAGTGAAGTTGAATCCATCTTGCAAAATCACACTTGGGAATTGGCGGATTTGCCATCAGATTATAAACCTTTTGGGTACAAGTGGATTTTCAAGAGAAAAATGAAAGCGGATGGATTAATTGACAAATACAATGCAAGATTTGTGGTCAAAGGATATAGACAAAAAGAAGGTCTTGACTACTTTGACACATACTCATCAGTTATTACAATAACATCCATTAGAATGCTAATTGCCATTGCATCTTTGAATAATCTAGAAATTCATCAAATGGATATGAAAACAGCTTTCTTAAATAATGAGTTAAATGAAGAAATTTACATAGAACAACCAGAAGAATTTTCTGTTCCAGGAAAAGAAGAGAAAGTATGTAAATTGGTTAAATCATTATATAGTTTAAAACAAGTGCTAAAGCAATAGTGTGAGAAATTTGAAAAGGCAATGTTGTCAAATAGATTTAAAATTAATGAATGTGACAACTTCACTGCACACAATGAAGCCCTCAAGATGATAACCCACTTTGATGAAGAAGCAATGGCAAAACTCAAATGAATCTTGAGAAATCAAGGTTTTTGATCTAGTTTGTGTAGAGAAATGTAGAAAGAAGGGAGATGAAATGTTTTTAGAGAGATATAAAAAAGTGATCTGAAATATCATATTCACGAACTGATATAACATGGTACGCTCGAGCGTAAAAAGCCTCGCTCCCAGTACTTTTGCAGACAGGTCAAACTTCTGGAACCAAACATTCTCCGCTTGAACACATTGACGGCCGCTCGAGCGAACAAGCAACTTCAAATGCATTTTGCATTTTTGCTTCTGGGGTGCTACCCCTCAACCTTAGTAGGGCACTACCCCAGGACTCACCAAGAGGCGCTGGCCCCTAGACCCCCGTGAGTTGACCGAGCAGCTCGATGCCCGACATATTCAGCTAAGTGGCAAAACTAGGATCGCTACAAATACATTCACTTCAAATCAAAATAACATAAACAAATAGATATCTCCAAGGGTTTACAAGTTTCCAAGGCTTAGGCCTGGTTACACAAAATGGTTATTCAAACCCACACAAATATAGCCCTTGGCTTACAAACAGAGTTACAACAAAATGAGAGCCTTGTACTCTCAACACATATTTCTTCGCCTTTAGTTAGGCAGAATTACCACATCTTTTCCTGCACAAAAATCCTGTAGGGTGAGCATAAAGCCTAGTAGGAAATCCTTAACAATGTATATATATTTTATACGAGTCTCAAGAGATGAATGCACATGCCATGCTATGTATTTTTGCAAATAAATCATATCTTCATTTTTTGAAAACCATCATACTCAATGATGCCATGAAATGTCCATTGTTCAAAACTTAACAATTTAATCAAGGGGCGATAAATACAACTATGGTAATCCCTAGGTCAGTGTCTACAAGTAGACTATACGATTACTATCAAATTGTCATTTTTACTGGTATTAACTGGAAGGCTTGACACCTATCTGCGTAGGTTTTTGGTCTTTCACTCCGGACTCTCAGGCCAACTTATTCAATATTATCTATACCACTTATCAAGACTTACCAACATATTTACCCCAAAACCATTACATGAAAACTTGTTTTTCAATATTCTTTTCTCAATGCAAGTTTTCAAATCAACTTTTAAAGTTTAATGTAATCAAATGAATTGATATGCCAATTTCACAAGATGAATATAAATAATTTTATTTTAATTCATCATTCAAGGAATAACACAGTTCCATCTTCTCAAGTATCCTCAACAATTAGTCAGTTCAAGACTATTTTAACGTTTTGAACAATAATTTCCAAAATGAACAACAATTCTCATATTCCATGAAATTCATCATTTATATAAATATAAATAAGAAAATTTCCAAACATCCATTTATTTTGACACAGAAAATAAATATAACAATATCATTCATGGATTTTCAATCTCTTTTAAAAATCTCCAATTTCTAGGTTTTCTTACCAAAACTATACAACTCAAATCTTTTGAAAGAAAACTTTCCAATATCATCTTTTCTTCAATCAACGAAGATCAAAACTCATAAGATCATTTTAAAAGAACAAGAGGCAAACCCACTTTCAAAATCACTCAACTTCTTGAATCAACAATCAATTTTCAAAAGCTATTAAAGGATGATTTCGAAAATCATCTAGATCTTGCAATATATATATATATATATAACTCAAAGAAAATCCCTACCTCAAGTTTGAAGAAGAATAGAGATGAAACCCCAAAATCAACGATGCCTAAACTCAATCTTCACCGCATACAATGAAGCCCTCGAAATGATAACCCACTTTAATGAAGAAACAATGGCAAAACTCAAATGGATCTTGAGAAATCAAGGTTTTTGATCTAGTTTGTGTAGAGAAATGTAGAGAGAAGGGAGGGGAAATGTTTTTTGAAAGAGATATACAAAAGTGATATGAAATATCAAATTCACGAACTGATATAACATGAGCCGCTTGAGTGTAGAAAGCCCTGCTCGAGCGTCAAATGCATCTTCCCAGTACTTTTGCAAACAAGTCAAACTTCTGGAACCAAACATTCTTCGCTTGAGTGCATAAACGGCCGCTTGAGCGGACAAGCAAGTTCGAATGCATTTTGCATTTTTGCCTAAGGGGAGCTGCCCCTTGACCCCGCCAGGGCGCTACCCACGGACTCGCCAAGGGGTGCTGCCCCTTGGACCCCCGTGAGCTGACCGGGTGGCTCGATTCCCGACATAGTCAGCGAAGTGGAAAAACATGAAAGATACACTACTACCTAATACAAACATGAAACATTACTTGTTCCAAACACACCGTTACAACCCGATAACTAAAATAAGGGAAATACAGGGAACTAAAATATGTAACACCGTTCAAAACCATACCAACCTGAGCCCAGAACACCACAAAGAGGTGGGTCAAAGCCGGGATTGCTACAAGCAAGTATGAAATGGCCTAAGTTTTCATGTGTTCAATTAACGTCCGATTGAACACAACAAATTATTATCTTGCACCATTTTTAGCCTCAATTTTAGTTACTCAATTTTAGATTACCAACCATTCTTTAATTTATTAAGTCCAATAATGAATTTGAGTCCTCTAATGGAGTGAAGTACCAAACCAAGAGTTAACGTAAGACATGAAAGAGATATCATGCCATTGATAATGAACCCCTAAAAGGGATTAAACCATAAAGCATGACAACTTTAATCTCATGCTTAAAAGAACAAGAGGCTTGAAACAACTCTCAAAGCAAAACAAAAGCCAAGAAATGAGGGAGGTTGCAGAGATTATTAGTCCTAAAAATAAGTGAGAAATGCATAAATAAATGCTATCAAGTCAAAGGAGATGGTGTCTAAGGCCTAAAACACCAAGCTCATCAGGACAATTACACTATAAGCATGCAAAACAAAGCTCAAATGCAACCAACAATCCAAAGCAGTGCTAAAACAGGTCTAATACAATCCTAAAACATGTTGGAATTGAGCTAAAAAAAGCTAGATTAATATACTAAAACATAGCAAAAGCTAGGTTAGTAAGTAAGATATAAGGAGGGGAGGCTAACCCCTCTAATTTTGGACTTCAAAAAGTGTTTTTAGCCATTGAAATAACTCTAAAATTTAGTATTTAAAAGCTCAAAAAAGGTGACAACAAGTTGGGAAACACAAGGGTAAAGTCCTTGGAAGCTAAGTAGAAGGGATGGTGAGCCACCTCTCCACCCTTATTGGCCTTAAACCACAAGTTTCAGTACAAAATTTTAGAATTTAGACAGTCCAAAAATAGCCCAAAAAGAGTGCAAAAATGTGTTGGAATGAAGACAAAAGTAGCTAAAATAATAAGCTAAAACACAGAGTAATTTAAGCTAGTAAACAAGCCAAAGGAGGGGTGGCTAACCCCTTCATTTTTGAGACTTCAAAACTACTTTTTTATCCTCTAAAAATCTCTGAAATCAATGGTAAAAATCTTAAAAAAATTTGATGAAGAGATGGGAAATACAAGTGTAAAGGCTTAAAGAACAAGGTTCAAAGAAGGGTGACTAACCCTTCTACCTTTAATAGCCTTAAACAACAAGCTTCGGCCTATAAAAGTAGTCCAAAACACTTCAAAATTAGCAAGAAAAGATAGAAAAGAAGTAGTGCAAAGATGCTCAAAACTATACCTCTTGAAGAGGAATAACACTTTTGTTCACAAACCAACAAGTTCTCACTCTCAAGGACTGAAATTTGGACACAATAATCTCAGCAAGGAGAGCTCCAATATTGGTTTAGAAAGTGTATAGAGAGGGTGTATAGGTTGCAAGATAGAGATAGAGAGAAAATTTCATGTTTTGGAAGTTTTGAAATTTTTTTCAACCTTAAACCATGAAGGAGGTCCGCTTTATATAGAAAAATGGCCCCTCAGGTCAAAAATATCAAGCCTGGGTGTAACATCTCGAAAATTGGACAGGGTATATCTATTTATGCAACAAAACCCACCTGATAGACAAACACACATATATAGCTAACTATTCCATACATCCATTTCCATTAAATCCCAAATGCCAAATACATGCTGTTCATATCTCAATGCCCCAGTTCCAATCCCAAGCATGCATTTTACGACAAGTATGAAATGGAAACCAAATAGATAATAAGTGCCCTACAGGTTTACAAATTTATCCAAGAACATTCTTGGTTACACAAAATGGAGTTTCAACTTAACACAAATACAACCCTAGGCTTACATTCAATAAATAACCATAAAACAAAAAGGAAGCCTCAGCTCCAAGTCCTCCCAAGTTAATGCCTTGGCGGAGGCATATCACGTGTACTTGAAATGGTTTTTCGTATAGGGTAAGCCACAGCCCAGTAGAGATATACTACACAACATATGGACCATGACAAGACTAAAGAGGAGTATGCTCATGCCATACTCATGATAAAACAATTTATCTCTCTTTTTATAAAGCATATAACGCTGAGATGCAACAACAGATATAAAGTCATTTCCATTTTAAACCATATCTGTTACATAAATACAGGTTTTGTGAATCTCTAGGTGAGTGTTTGCAAGTTGGCCCTAATGCACTACCATTTTCATTTTTACCAGTAAACTGGAAGGCTTGACACCTAACCGCGCGGTTCTATACCCCCTGCCCAGATTCACCAAGTATTCATCTTTTTACAAACAGATACATTTCCAAACATTTCTCAAAAATAGATACATTTCTAATGAAATGAATGTAATGCAATGCCCAATGCAACAAATGAGGAATGTGGTTCAATTTACCTAAGTCTCATGCATTTCTACAAAAATCATGGCTATCCTCCACTGATAGCCCAAAATAGATATTTCTAAACAGATATTTAAATAATTAAATTCCAAAAATTCTGATAAATATAATCTATTCCACATCTCATCACATATGAACAACTACACTAGTTTTGATATCACAATAATGTCTGGTAACCTCTCAAGGTCTATTTCTAATTGTGTCGGTTTTATTCCAACAGATACATTAAGCAAAATAATATCGTTAATGCCCAAGAAAATATCATTTTCTTTCCAAACTCATTCTCCAAGCATTATTCAACTATGATATCCTATTTTGATCAAAAGCCCCAAAAGTTAAACGTAATTCCTTTGTTTTCTTTAAAAAGGCTCTTTTGGTCACAAACCGGTAACAATTTCAAAACTAATCGAGTCGAAATCTGTTTTTGTTCAACTTTAAAACATAGGTCTTTCATAACCTTACAAACATATTCCAAGTTTACACTTTTACAATTTGGACATCAACTCTTTATTTTTCTCAAAATTTCCCTTTTAAGCAAATAAATCACAAATTTTTCAAAAATTCTAATTAAATTATATACAACTCTAAGCTCCATATAATCAAGTAAAAGTACATAAAGAAGTGTAGGAAAAATCCCTACCTCAAGCCAAGAAGCTTTCAAATATCTCGGCAATATAAATTAATTTTTTTTGGAGCCAAACGACGCCTTTTCCACCCTCTACGTTTTGATCCAAAGAATTAGGGGTCAAAAATGACTTATACTAGATCAAACCCATGAAAAACCAACATTGGAACCCTTTTTCTCTTCTTCTCACAGCAAGAACTCGCAAAGTTTGACAAAAATTCCATTTGGTCACTTTTTTAGATATTTCCTAAACAAATATCTAACTAAACAAATGTCTAACTATATATATATACACCTATATCTATATATATATCAATTAAAAATACATTTCAACATCTTTAATGACAAAAGTGAATATAATATTTTCTCACCACAAAATATATTTCGTTTAATGGTACACACCATAAATATTCACAACTCTTTTATGGTAATTAAATAATAATAATAAAACCATAACGCTATGACATGGTTACTAACGGGTCACAATTCAATTAATTGGGTCCAAAATGAATGGAGTTTAATAATTTAAAATAAATCCCCAACTGAGATTAAAATATAAATTCAATTTGATTCAACTCGTTACACTAGAATAGCTGGAGCTTTTGGGGGACAGTTGGCCAAAAATATCTAGGTTTTTCACCAGTGGTTGGCAGGTTAGAAGTGTGCATTGCCAGTCGTCAATGGTTGTCGGCCGGCCATCTGCCTGCCATCAAAAATATTCTACTAGGCCCCACTTCAAAAGGGCATATCTCCCTCATCCGGACTCAAGTTTAGGTCATTCTTGAGTCTAAATTGAAGACCCGAAAGTCTACTTTCCAATGGTGGCAACCTAACATCTAAATTTTAAGTGTGCAAAGAGATATTCCTATTTTAGTAAAGGTTACTCATTTATATGTTAAACGGATTGATGCCCAATTTCAAACAGCCATATATCCATTATCCGGACTCGGATTTAGGAGACTCTTGCATCTAAATTGAAGCCCCGAAAGTCTATTTTTGAATGGTGGTGGCCTCACAACTAAAGTCTAAGTGTACAAAGAGACATGCCTGATTTAGTGAAGGTTACTCAGTTCTCTCTTAACGGTTTGATGCCCAACTTCTTCCCCAACTAGTTTTCTTCTCTCTCCTCCAATTTTCTTCAACTCCAAACCTATAAATAAGAGCTTTAAAATATTTTTTGAAGAGTTCACCCCTCTTCTATTTATTTCCACTTTGTCCTTGCTTGATTTACCAAAAAGTACAATATTTTAAACGAAATGCGAGTCTCGAAATATCGTAGAAACTTTTGGGAAAAATATTTTGAAAAAGAGGGTTTTGAGGTTTAAAATAGTTTTGGTCAAAAATGGGGTGTAAGGTTGGGATTTAGAAGCTCTTCTTGCTAAAGAAATCGAACGTTTGCACAATATAACTTTCATCATCAAGTGATCAACCTGAGGCGCCCAAGTCTTAAGGGCAGTTAAAAAGGGGTGTCTACATCTAGTGAGTTTGATTAGAAATGGGGTCATTTCATATAAAATTCTTGAAGGGTTTATGTTTTGTGTTGATGATTAAGTTATGGGTGATGAGAATTGACCATCAAATGCTTTAAAAAGGAAAAGCCCCAATTTTCTTAAAATACTAGTTTCCAAATTTGCTAAATAAAAAAGGATTTGGTTCAATTGCACGTAGAGACTTGATTATTATGTGGAAACATGTAATTTTGGGAAATTTTCTCACAAAATCTTGAAATGACGATGGGTATGACTTGGGAAATTACCTTAAATTGGAAATGTTTAAATTGTTGGATTATTGTGAATTGAAATTACCTTAGGAAAATTGGGATTTGTAAACTTATGCATCATTTGCATTCAATAATGTTGACGGTGGCTTGAAATTGTTAATGATTGGAACATATTGGAAGGAGGTAAATAATGTATGAGTTCGGGTTGTGAGTCGGGTCTTGATTTGGGTTGTGTGTTGTATTTGGTACCCGCACAAGGAGTTTAAGGTGCCCAATTGCCATGTCTTATGTATATTGCTGGACAAATGCAGGAAATGATTTAGGATGTGTATGAGCCTGCCATTTTTAGAGTCGGTGAATGTGGAAAACGCGATTTTGGGTGTCCATGAGTTTGTCATTTTTTAGAGTCGGCAAATGTGGAGGATAAGGTCTTGGGTGCCCAATGTCCCGATGTTTATGAAGTCTACAAATGTGGCATTTTTCTTCTATACACGTATATTTTTATATGTACATAATTGTGTTTGCAGTTTATGGCTCCTGTATCTGGACGTCATAGCATATTTATACCCCATGACTTTGGAAGAAATGAACTTGTGGTAAACATTGTTTAACTTGATTTTTCATCATTTTGCAAAGGTGTGGGCATGGGTTTTACATTTGTTGCATAGTATGATCATATATGTTTCAATTAATTTGTTAATGGCATTTCCTATTGGGCAATTGCTCACCCCAAAACTAATAGCCTTTTAGGAGATAGTGTTGACATGCTACCGAAGTAATTGACTTGGAGAAGTAAATTTTGGATTGGAGTGCGGAGGCTCTTTTTGTGCTATGTGGCGAAGCATAGGGATATTTTGTGTGAAGTTAGAGCTTCATCTTTTATGCACTCAAGGAAAATCCTTTAAAAGATGAAAGCCCTTGGGACATTTTGTTTGTATCCTCTCTTATCTTTTGAACTATTAATCCTTTTGATAATTTGTTTAAACAATGATGTAACCATATGAATAGTTCAAGGGAGAAGAGATGACTTTGGTATACGTAACAAATTATTTAGCGCATCGGATTATCTATTTTGGTTATGATATTCATGTATTAGTATGTTAAAGGGTGGTGTATTATCAGAGCGTTACATGGGTGGTGTTTGATAACCAAAATTTAGTACTTAAAATTGAATATTTAAGTAATAATAAATTAAGTTTATTTGATAATCACAAATAGTATCATTTAAAAATTTAAGTGACTCTTAAAATGTGGGCTAAAAAATTAAGAAAATTATAAGTGATAGGAACTTATTTAATTTTGACTGAATTTATAAATATTTATAGATAAGTATTAACATATACCGTTATCATCTCCTAACTGTTGCCGTCACCACCATTGTCGCCGCCACAACCACCACCATAACCACAACCATCCACGACCACCATTTTCATCACTATTTTCATTGTTACCAGAAGCGCCACCATACCACCACCACGGTCACTATTGTCATTATCACCACCACAAAAATAACTATTACAATCCTTCACCTCCACAACCATTGTTACTGTTGCCATAATCACCATAATTCTACTACCACAATAGCCACCATGATTACACCCCACTACCCACTTTTTATCTTCACTACATTATCCATCAACCATCACCATAGCCATTATCTATCTATCTATCTCCACCACCATTGTTATCGGTGCTATATGCACCATTGTTGCCACCGCTATCACCACCAACACACTATTACAATATAAAATTAAAAATAATAAATGTCAAATTTAATATTATATATATTAAACAACTTATTTTAGTTCAATATTTAAATTTTTATCAAACAATTTTTTTGGCTTAAAAAATTTAATATTTAGTTTTCAATACTTGATTGTTAATTTTCAATTTTTAGTTTTATCAAACATCACTTTGGACAAGTAAAAAATTAACTAAATATCAAGCTCCCTTTATTTGGGAGGAAAAAATTTTCAAAAAGAATTTTTTTTTTCTATTTTTGGTGATGGTGGTGGTAAAATAAAGGTGGAGATGGAGGTAGTGGCATGGTGGTGGGGCAATGGCGATGGCGATAGCGACGGTGATGGTGGTAGTGGTGATGGTGATAATGGTGTGGTGGTGGAGGTAAAAGTTGATAAGATATGAAGAGAAGAGTGCAAGTCATTTCTTGAGAAAGATTGTCATAAGCCACAAGCGTTGGCTCAGTATCAGTCTGTGATGCTTGCTAAGTCACACGATTGTAACATTAGTACCTCGGCAAAATGTAGTTGTGCAAGTATGGTTAGTTAGTTAGAGGATTAGTTAGAGAGTTTGTTACAGACTCTCTTTGTATATAAATATATGTAATGGATCATTTATATGATGTATGGAAATATTATAAAATCTCTCTGTCTTCATGGTATCAGAGCATTAAAGCTCCAGTGAGCAAGGCTTATCAATGGTAGATTCATCTCCTTTACCATCAAATCTAAGTCTTCTTATCTCTAATTTTGGATCATTAGGTACTGTTAAACTTGATTCTACCAACTTCTTGATATGGAAGAATCAAATGCAAAATATGTTACAGGCTATGAATCTTTTAGGGTTTGTAACAGGATTAACTCCATGTCATTCTTCAGAAGTTGTGGATTCATCTGGAAAATCAATTCCAAATTTAGATTATTCTAACTGACAAACAACTTATGCGCATCTCTTAAGCTGTTTGACTGCAACTCTATCTCTTGTAGTTTACTCATCTGTTTTGCATCTTCAACACAGTTTTTAGGTATGGAAAGCTCTTGAAAAGCGATTTACATCTTTGTCCAGATCATGTATTCACTAATTGAAAAATAAGCTTCAAAATGGTTCCAAGAAAACATCGTCAATGGAAGAATATCTCTTCGAAATTAAAGAAGTCTCAGATCAACTGTCTCTAGCCTCTATACGAGTTGATAATAAAGATTTGTTATTGCTTACTCTTAATGGCCTTTCTAGTGAATATGATGCATTCACAACTACTATTCGTGCCAGATCTGAGCCTATTTCCATGGAGTAACTTTGTTTATTACTATGCTCAGAGTCGATTTATATTGAGGCTAAAATAAAAGTTTCAAATACTAATCTTAATGTGGCCTACTCAATTACCAAAGGATCCAACCATAATCCTGGTTTTGGTTCTTAATCATCGTAGTTTGGCTTAGGTAGAGGTGGTTTTTCTCACTCTAGAGGTCATAATTCTTTTTGAGAAAGAGGAAATAGATATATGCAATCTCGAGGAAGGTACACTAATCGAAATAGAGGCAGATCTATCTCATCACAAGGATGTCAGATCTGTGGAGGTCTTAGCCATTAAGCCTTTGATTGCTAACCTATGGCTTCATAGTCCTCACCGTCATATCAGTCATCATTCCCTGGCACTTCTAAAGCCTATACTGCCTCTATAGCTCAACACTCTCTATCTGATACAGTTTCACAAGACTCAAGAGCTTCACAAGAACCAAGGGTACCCTCGTACATTGATTCTGCAGGCAATAACCATATGACACATAATTCTTGCAAATCTATCTCTGAACCTGGCCTATCTAGGGCATGATCAAGTCACAGTAGGTAATGGTACATCTTTACCTATTCATCATATTAGAAAAGGCCTTTTATCTACTTCTACTTATTCTCTTCATCTTAATAATCTCCTCCATGTTCCTTCCATCTCTTCTAACCTTCTCTATGTGCATCAATTAACCAAAGATCATAATTGTCTTGTTATTTTTGATGCTCAATCTTTTGTGGTTCAGGACAAAGCCACGAAACAGGTCCTACATAAAGGGGTTAATCATAATGGTCTTTATCAGTTCAATGGAAACTCTTCTTCTTCACCACATGCTTATCAATCATGTTTTTCTACTTCTGATCTTCTTTGGCATAAGACGCTAGACCATATTTCTCATGACAAACTTTACTGTTTAGCTTATCATTTACTCATTTCTTCTACTTCAAATAAAGCTATCCCTTGCATTGATTGTAATATGTCCAAAATACATAGATTGCCTTTCAAATTGTCAAATTCAACTGTGGATTGTCCTTTCTCTTTAGTGCATAGTGATGTATGGGGTCCGTTTATTATTGAGAATGCCAAAATCTAGTTCTATGTTTTGTTTGTTGATGATTGCACTAGATTTACTTGGGTATATCCTTTATTCTATAAAAGTGAGGTTTATGCTAAGTTTCTTGATTTCAAAAGTTATGCTGAAAATCAATTTGATACTTCACTTAAAATTTTGAGGACAGACAATGGTTTTGAGTTTGTTAATAAAAGAATGGATTTTTATTTGATCTCTAAGGGCATTATTCATCAAATAAGTTGTCCATATACATAGGCACAAAATGGTAATTGCTGAGAGAAAGCACATGCATATCACTGAAATTGCCATTTCTCTCATGCAACATTCTTCTCTACCTTTATCTTTTTGGTTTGATGCTATTGCTACAACTGTGTTTTTTATTAATCGTATGCCTAGTTCTGTTCTTGATAATGTGTCTCCATTTGAAGCTTTGTTTCATTCCATGCCTGATTATTCTTTTTTTAAGGTGTTTGGTTGCCAATGTTTCCCATGGCTTAAACCATATGTTTCTCACATATTGCATCCCAAATCTGTTCCATGTGTTTTTATTTGCTATCATCCTACCATAAAAGGATATAGGTGTCTTGATCATCTATCTGGCAAAATCTATACCTCTAGACATGTTCTTTTTAATGAAACTTGTTTTCCATTTTCTTTTCTATCCTCTATTCCTCCTATTTCCCCTCCATCTTCTACTTCTATTAATTCTTTCTTTTGGTCTTCACCATCCTCTCCCATTTCTTTCTCTTCTGACTTACCATCTTTAGTCTCTCATTTCCTAATTTCTCCAACTTCTCTATATTGTTCTTTTCTTATTTCTACTTCTATTCCTAGTGATTCTATCACTATAAATCTTCCTCATATTTCCTCTTCTCCACCTACAGCTCCTATCTTATCTCTGTCTCTTAATACTCATTCTATGACTACTCGGTCCAAGACTAAACTTCCTGTTTGTTTACAAGCTATTTCTCCTTGTGACCTTTCTACTAAACTTTTTCATACAGAGCCTGTTACTATCAAGGAAGCTCTTCAATCTAATGTGTGGGTTGCAATTATGCAAGAGTAGTTTAATGCTCTTTAGGCTTAAGGTACTTGGGATCTTGTTGTTTTGCCTTCTTGTAAATTGGCTATTGGTTGTAAGTGAGTGTTTCAGATTAAATGGCATTCTAATGGTAGCATTGCCCAATACAAAGCCAGACTAGTGGCCAAGGGTTATTTGCAGCAAGAAGGGATATATTTTCATGAAACATTCAGTCATGTTGCTAAGCTACCTACTATTCGTATCTTTCTCTGCATAGCTCTTCATTTTGATTGGGCTATCAAACAACTTGATGTCTCCAATGCCTTTCTTCATGGCACTTTTCAAGAAAAAGTGTTTATGGTTCAACCTCAGGGGTTTGTCGATTCCTCCCTTCCTACTCATGTCTGCAAGCTTAAGAAAGCTCTTTATAGGCTTAAACAAGCCCTTCGCACTTGGTAGTTTACCTTTTCAGCCTTTCTTCTTTCCCAGGGGTTTCATCATAGTCTTTTAGGTACTTCTTTGTTTGTTCGAAAGACTTTTACCAGTCTTACTCTGCTTGTTGTCTATGTTAATGATATACTATTGACTGGCAATGATTTTTCCTTCATTGATCTCTTTCTTAAGCGTATGCATTCAATGTTTTCAATGAAAGAGCTTGGGTCTCTTTCCTATTTTCTTGGTATTAATGCCATTGCTCAAGATCATGGTTATTTCATCTGTCAACAAAAGTATGCAGCTGATCTCTTTCTTAAGGAAGAAATGGTGGATTGTAAACCCTGTGCTACTCCCTTGGCTTTTAAGTCCTCTACTCACCCTTCAGATGATCTTCCTTTTGCTCAACCTTCTCTCTATTGCAGTTTGGTTGGTGGCCTTCAATACCTTACAATCACTCTGCCAGATTTATCAAGCCTGTAAACACATGTATGGCCCTACTAATGCTCATTTTTAGAATGTTAAATGGCTTTTTTGCTATATCAAAGGCACTATTACTCAAGGTTTGAGTTTTAGTTTAGGTTCGCTTACTCTTCATGCTTTTTCAGATTCAAATTGGGCTGGTGATACATTGGACAGACGATCTACCTCAGAGTATTACATCTTTTTAGGCCCAAATTTGATCTCATGGTCTACCAAAAAGAAGCCCACTGTTTTTCGCTCTTCCACTGAAGCTGAATACAGGTCCTTAGCAAACACTGCTGCTGAGCTATGTTGGCTTTGGCAATTACTTAAGGATTTTTCCCTTCATTCTTCTGCTATTCCAATGTTATGGTGTGACAACCTTTCGGCTATGGCTCTTGTCCCCAATCCTGTCTTCCATTCTCGGTCTAAGCATGTTGAAATAGACTGCCATTTTGTTCGAGAACGTGTGGTTGCCAAGCAACTTGTTCTCAATTATGCTCCCTCCTTTGATTAATTGGCCTATTTATTCACCAAACCTTTGTCTACTTCCAAATTTGATTACCTTAAAGACAAGCTTATGCTCGTTCCTTCTCCCATAAGCTTGAGGGGGGCTGATAAGATATCAAGAGAAGAGTGCAAAGAAGAGTGCAAGTCATTACTTGAGAAAGATTGTCATAAGCCATAGGTGTGGGCTCAGCATCAGTCTGTGATGCTTGCTAAGTCACACGGCTGTAACATTAGTACCTTAGCAAAATACAATTGTGCAAGTATGGTTAGTTAGCTAGAGAGTTTGTTATAGAATCTCTTTGTATATAAATATTAGTAATGGATCATTTGTATGATGTATGGAAATAGAATAAAATCTCTGGTAGTATGATGACATTGTTAAGACTTTAGTCTTGGAAAATGTTTTCTACCTTTTAAAAGTAGAAAACATTTTCTACCCATATTGGTTTTATTTTTTTGTTGATCATAAAAATTATTTTCCGTTAACTTTCGTTTTCTATTGCACCAAAAACTAGAAAATACAAAAAATATTTTCCGCCCAAACAAACGAAGCGTCAATCTCGAAGGACAAATTTTTATATAATTTTTTTCATATCTAAAAGTTTGCTTGGCAACTAGGTTAAAAGCTAGTTTATTGGTTTTTTTGACTTGTTTAGGTCACTTCACCTCTTTACTTTTTTGCATGTTTTTTCAAAAAAAAAAAAAAAAAAGAATCAAAAATTAATTTTAACCTACTTTTTAAATGATAGAAAAGTGTTAAGAAATGCATGTATCAGCGTACCGACCTCACTTTATTTGTGAAAATAATGAAGAAACTAGCAAAAAGTAATATGGGTACTATCATACGAACATTAATTTTAAATTTATGGAAAGAAAATAGAAACTATAACGATCCCAGGTTTTTCCCCTTTACGTACAGTGTTCCGGACTTGGGTTCTATGATTGAGTATTGTTGTATACATCTCTTTCCGTCCTTTAATTCCTTGTATTTGAATTTTAGGATATGTTGGGTAGGTTTGAAATAGGTCGGAAGTGGTTTGAAATATGTATTTGCTGTCCAGATTTTTGGTTCTTGGCTCGAGCGAGCTTTGGGTTTTGTGTCTCTTCACTCGAGAGAGAACTTTTGTGCTCAAGTGTGAGTCTGTGTCTAGTTTGGACCTGAAGGTTGGTATTCTTCGCTCGAGTGAGTGAGCTATATGTTTTGTGGTTCTTTGCTCGAGCGAGCATTCTTGCGCTCGACCGTGCTTCCAAGTTGTAGACTTGAAGCTTTGCATTGTTCGCTTGAGCGAGGTATCTTTTTGCCTGGTTGCTGGAGCGACCATTTCTTTGCTCGAGCGAGCCTCGAGTATATCAGTTCACAGCAGCAGCTTCTTCTACACTTTTTGACTCTCTTTTTCCTCCAAACCCTAGATCTAACCCCCCCTCTCTCTCTCTCTCTCTCTCTCTCTCTCTCTCTTTACATACACCTTCTCTCTACAAATACACCTAGTTCTAGTGGTCTCCTACCCTAGTCTCTTTGTAAGAAAGGTAGAGCTTGGTGTGAGCTTCACTTTGATCCGAAAAAGTTGGTGTTTGGAGCATCTTCGAGTTTTCTCCATCTTCTCCTTTGAGTCTCTTCTCCGAGGTAGGGATAACTACTCATTTTTATGAGTTTTGACATAAATATTAGTCGTTTTGTATAAATGGTTTGATTTGAAAATTTTGGAAAGTTAGGGTTTGATTTTGAAATGTATAAAGAGGGGTTTTAAATTGTTGGGTATCATGTGCATGTAAGACCTTGGAAAATGAGGTTATTGGTGTAAAATTGAGAAAATTAAGCCTTAGGGCTGAAGTTGAGAAAAAGGGGGAAAAGCCCTAATTGAAATTAAATAATTAATTTGTATAATTAATTTGGAAAAATATGAAAATCATGAAATTGGGAAATTAGGGGATGTACTCCATTGTGTGGGAGGAGATAGGGGATGTACTCCAGTGATAATTAAGTTGGCCGAAGTATCCAGGGTGAAAGTCCCAAAACCTTATATCCATCTGAATGATGTTGATAAATTGAAGTGTTGTTAATATGAGTTAGCCTCATTTTGAATTGTTGATGAATTGAAGTGTTGTTTTCTTATGAGTTGTAGTCTCATTTGAATTACCGTGATAGACGAACTATGTTAATGAAATGTATTGGAAATGCAAATGGAACTCAGTTGAAAGATGAATATCAATGTTGATGGATTACAATAAAAATGGTGTATATCGATGCACATGTGTTGAACATTTGTCAAATGTTAATGTTTTAGTTACTGCTCATATTATGTTTAGCATATCTCTACTAGGCTTTAGCTCACCCTATATGGGACATTATTTTCAAGTGCAGGTGATATGCCGCCTCCAGGGATGTAGCTTGGGAGGTTTAGACATTGAAGACATATTTTTGTAGTTATCTTTTGTATTACATGTAAATCAAGCCAATGGCTTAATATATTAAGAGTTAGAACTCTCTTTTGTTATAACCAAGTGTTGACTTGGAAAGTTGTTAGCCCATAGGGTATTTACTTTTGTCGTCAACATGTAATATTTCTTGTAAGAATACTCTGATGTATGAAATATTATCTCTTCCTTGTATCACGAATGCATGATTTATGGGTTATTTTGAGGGCGTTACAGAAACTGGTAGGGATTTGTGACAATAAAATTTATCTTCTATTTCTTTGAATTTTTCATTCACAATTAATTTCACAGATTCAAACCTTAAACAATTAGAACTGCATTACATATGCGAATTTTTATTCATTTATTTTCTCTCTAAATTTTAAAACTTCATGGCTTGTTTCGAGCCTTTGAATAGGAAGATTTTTTTTATGGGCTCTAGGTACAAAGAGGTTTATTATGAAATTTTGGACAAAAATTGCGTTTTCAGTATTTTTGATTGAGATTTTTTTTTGGGGTCAATTAGTAAAAAATTATTTATGAATATCAAGAGAATTAAATCAAACTAGACTGTAATTACGTAAGACAGTCTAACAATGCATAGTAACAATACAATATGAATACAAAAAAGAGCTATAATTCAATTGAATTTTTAAACATAGGCGAAGTTTGGTTAGAATGTGGAAAGTGAGGGAAATAGAGAAAAGAAAATAAAGCTTCAATTCTCACTCTCTTTGGTTTTTTTTTTTTTTTTTTGTGCTTTAATTCTCTTTGTTGAAGGCATATGAGTCATAGGTTTAATCTTGACCTCATAGGTTTTAGAAAAGATGTGGCCTATAGTTGGTTGCTCTGGCCAATCGCAAAAATCCCAAATTTTGAAGTGATCTGATCATAAGAGAGAAGATCTGGCTCTAGCTGGGTTTGGGGAAGAGGGATGCGTCTCTAGGAAAGGAATGCAAAGGACTGGACTAGGAGGAAAGATGGTGGATCGGAGGTGGAGGCAGCCGATGTTGGACAAGGAGGGGAGAAACATGCGCCATGTCGGAATAGGATAAGGCAGAATCCGCGATTCTGGGCAAGAAGCGATAGTGGATGTCCAAGTATGGTGTGATTAAAGTCTTACCTTATATATTGAACTTCTGAAAAATTGAGACCTTGAGCAAAAAGAATTTTAAAAAAAAATTGTATGCCCTTCGACAACGGGTTATGTGGCCTAATGGTTGAGAATCCCTGACCAAAATACCACTTTGAATTTACTAATATCTGATTCTTTCTCTTCCCTCCTCTCATTCCCCCCTACAACTTTGGTAGCCAATTACCATTGTCATGCCCAGAGGTGGAGTCAATATAGGATAGGGGGGTCACGTGTCCTTGAAATTTTTCATATTTATACTATTTCTCTTATATATAAAGTTTATATCTAATTTATCCTTTATAAGATTTTAATAGTGCTCCCTCCTTAAATCATGTAAAATTCTTTTATATTTTAAAATATTTAAAAGTGCTATATTATATATTTTTTTATTCAATCTTTTATACTCTAAATTGGAAAGTTAATGGAAAAAATTGAATTAACTGAACATTTCATTCTTATCATGGAATTTGTTTAGTTTATTATTTTTCTCCATTGTGAGATTTTTTATTGAGTTGATAGTATGAAATTTGTTAATCATAAAATCAATTGGGTTGTTGATTGTGGATTTCTAAGCTATATTGATGTAATTTTTATGACAATTATAATATTGAATTTCAACAATTGACCCCCCCCCCAAAAAAAAGTATAAATTTAATAGTATCTCATTGTTGTTTAGTGTGGATTTTTTTTCCCTTTCAATGATATGAGTAATATGCGCCCCATCTGTCTTGAATTTCTAGCTCCACCACTAGTCATGCCCTCTCTCACTATTTCATTCCCATCCCCATCCCCATCCCTTCTTCTACCTTTTCTACCATCACTAACCTTTCTCTCATCTTCTCTAGCCATTCTTATTCATTACCATTTTTATCTCTCCATGCATGGCTACCACTATCACCACTTTACCTACCACCCTCGACATTCTAATTCCTTCTCATCGCACTCAAACTTCGCTCACCCAATCCCTAGTCATCACAACCACTACAATCCCATAACCCGTTCCCACTAAGATTTTGAAACCTCTAACCCTTGATATTCCAAAACACAATTTGGTGCAAGCGATAAGACACTTGCATTGAGCATAAGTGCATATTTGTTTACCAAAAATGAGAGTACAAATGACAGTTGTGTTCGGTGCATCAAACTCTGATTCTCAAGAACAAGGATGAGAGGTTGTGGTTCTCGACAAGAATGGATTGTAGGGGTTTTGTGGTAGCTATAGTATTGAGTGGACAAGATTTTTGGGTAGGGTGAGAAACGGATAAAGTGGCAAGGCATAGTGGGAAGGGTGGCAGTGATGGCAGCCATGGAGATAGAAAAATGAATAGTAGAAAGAATGTGATGTCCCAAGTCCTTTTAAAAAAAATTTAGTATTTTAATATGAAATCTCCATTTATTTTGATCATCTTTGTTACTTTGGAACTGTATGAGTCTCATGTTGGTGTCTATTCACTTTCCTATAGTTATTTGGGTACATTCTAATGTATTATGGGGTGTCGTTTTGCATCTTGGGTGTTGGAGTGAGTTTGGGAATGGTAGGAATGCATTAGGGTGGCCAATGTCTCAATTTTGAATTGGGACCACTCGAGAAATACTTTCGTCGCTCGAGCGGTAACGTTGTCCTTCCAACATCTTGTTTTGCAATCTGAATAGTTGAAAGTGTGCATATTTCGCTTGAGCAAAGGTCACATCACTCGAGCGGTCTATTGTAGGGAGAAGAGAGAGATTCTGGGAGTATGCTTTCACTGCTCGAGGGAAGAGTGCACTGCTTGAGGGATTTGTTTACACAGGAGAGAGATTTTGAGAATTTGAATTCACCGCTTGAGTGTAGGTTGCGGTCTGTCTATAGTCTGCTCCAAAAAATGTGTCCAATCACTTAAAAGTTGAGCCCTTACACACTTCTCTCTCTCTCTCTCTCTCTCTCTCTCTCTCTCTTCATTTTACTTTCTCTCTTTTATCTTATATCTCTCTCTAGAAACCCTCTACCCACCTAATTTATTTCCGTGATTTTTCCAAATCCATTGTGTTTTTGACTCTAGTGCCTTTATTAATATTGAAGAGCTCATCAAGGGCTATGTTGTGTACAGTGGAGATCAAGTTTCGACGTCGTTGATTTGAATTTTTTCTCATCTTTTCATCCCAAATCTTGAGGTAGGGGGTTTCTTTGAGTTATACATATGTTTTAGCATTCTTCTTTGTTTTTACTAAGATTTTGTGTAGACAGTTTGAGATTTGAAAATGTGGGATTTGGAAATGTCGAACAGTGACTTTCATCATGATAAAGTTCAAATAAAAATAGTTTTATGAACTTATGAACCTCTTAGAAGCCTATGGAGGAAAATGTCTTGAATGAAGGAAAGACCTTCTTTTGCTCAAATCCTAGATTTTTGGGGAAAATTATGGAAAGCTAGATTTTGTGAAACAATTATGAAGTTGTCAGAAATTTCTTTTATTATTGTTGGATTGAGATATCCATAGAATGGACAAACCTTGTGTTGAGAAATTTATATGATAGTCTGATTTGCTTGGACTATGAAATGAAAGTGAATATTGATTGTGAATATGAAACGATATCACATGGATATGAATTTTTGGTTATGATTTGAGCAAATGTTGAGAATTGTAGAATGTAACAGTAGAACTTTATAAATGCATCTCATTTCATTTATTTTGCATAGCTTTAAATATCGTTTATTATGGTTATGCCTTGGGAATTGATTTATTGTTTTGAGAAAACAATTGAAAATCTTGAAATGTTTTTGGGGTAAATACATTTGGTAAGTCCAGATAGGGGGTGTAGATGGTTTTGGTTAAGTTGGTCTGAGTGTCCAGGGTGAAAGATGGAAAACACTCGTAGAGGAAATTCCATGCACCTTCTGATTAAGAGCCGGTAAAGTGGGGGATTGGTAATACTTGTTATACCTACTTGCAGACACCAGTTTAGGGATTACCTGAGTCGTATTTACCACTCGGTATTTAAAGTTTGGAATTTATTGAGACAGTGAAGTGCCTTTAAAAGATCATTGCATATGTATTTCAAAGAATAAAACTTGTGATTTTGGAGCATGACATGGCATTTGAATTCATGTATATGAGACGGCTTAAACATATATACTTTATTAAGATATCTCTACTGGGCCTTGTACTCACCCCTAGTGGATTTGTGTAGGAAATGATGTGGTGATCTTGCTTAATTGAAGATGTGGCATGTCTTGAGAGTATGAGGCCTTGTGATTTTTGGCAAGCCAAGGGCTTAATATGTATGAGTTTGACAACTATTTTTGTATAACAAGGCTTAAGTCTTAGAACTTGTAGCCTTTGGGCAAATTTTTTTTTTTCCTTTTACTTTTATATTGTCACACATACTATGGATTCATCCTTTTAGAAGATTGAATGTGAATTGCATGTGGACACCTTTGTATACCTCTCTTGCGAATGAAATGTTAATTGTGATAATAAATTAATCAAATTAAGATCGTTTATTGGATGGATGAATTCGGCTTGTTTTTTGTCAATTATTTGGGGGCATTACAAGGAAAATGGTGGGGGAATGAGTCATAGTTGTCTTCGACAACCAAAGTTACAGTGGAAAGAAGAGGAGAGAAGATGAAGAAGAAAATAGGAAGGGACACATTACCAAATTCAAAGGAAGTGAGGGATAATTTTGCCTAGAATGAAATGTCATTCCATCTAATTGCAATTATTTTTCATACATTTACTTTTTTAGTAATTTTAGAAAACATCTAAATTAATTACAATTTTTTTTAGGTGAATTACATTGATTTCCCTTGAGGTTTGCAAAAATACAATAAGTTTCATAGGTTTGACATAATTATAATGGATTCCTTTCAAATTTAATCCACATAAAAAAAAAATGCTTGGGCCACCGAACATGGTCGGATGACCGGCATCACCCTTATCACCTGGTGTGTCAACCGACTGCTCGAATGAATGGCCTCCTCTCGAATGACTGGCTAGACGACCACCTAGATGAGCTGTTGAATGATCGGCATGCACAAATTCGAGTAATTTGAACAAGACCAAATTCAGTGGATTTAACTCCTTTTTTTTATCAATATTTTGTTATTTATATGAATGGAAAAAAAAAACAATATTGTCATATTTTTTACATTTATATGTATATAGTTTTTTTTGGTCTATTCTTATATTTTTACACTATCTGCATTAGTTTTGATTTCTTTAATTTTATTAAAAAGAAAGTCGATATAATTATGTCAAAATAATAAGACTTATTATATATATATATATATTTTAAAATTTCAAAAGAGATAAAATGTAATTTATTTATTATTTCATAATTCTTCCTTTGTTATACTTCCTATGTCTCAAAATAATAATTCTTTTCGGAGAATTCAATTTTTTTTAGTAGTACAATTATTACACTTTAAAATTTTTAACCTTTCAAAACTACCCTTTGGTAGTACATGTAAGAATTTATTCTTAATTAGGTTACCATTAACTATATTTTGTTTGGTTTGTAAAAAGCAAGTTGAAAGTGATTCAGACATATTGACTAATATGAGCCCAAAATTAGTATTGTGATCCATAAAGTTTTGGGCCATGATCTATCTTAATATGTTTATTATTTTATATGTGAATATATGGTACGAAGGTGTAAGGCTTGTTTTAAGTTATTTGGGTTCCTTAATAGGAGAGCCCACTGATTGTTTTATTTAGGCTCAGTCCTCTCCTCTATTGTAGCTTGACTTTTTTTGTCCCCCCTTTCGAAAGGCGAAATATGTCCTATAGTTCGGACTCCTGCGGTTCTGAATCTAATCTCACAAGTGCAATGTGAAATTGATAAACACCAAAGAGTCCAGATCTGGCAAATCTCTTGAAAAATCGATTTTGAATCAAATTGCAAAAAATGGGCTGCTTTGCCAGATACAGAGTAGCCACCTAAATATTTTATTTTGGAAAAATTTAGAAAACCCATGACTCGTGCCAAAGGCCACGTGCCCGTTATCACCAAGATTGTCTCGGCTTGAGAACTTAGGTACGAGTGGAGAAGGTCTTGAGTTGAGCACCCCACTCGCCCGATCAAAGATCGACCTCTACTAATCATGATATAATTTTTATCAACATTATATGCTCTTGTTCCGGTTTATTAGGCTAGCATTTACTATGTGATGTGCGCACACAAGGTATAGACTAATTTGCTCGAATTGGAACATTTCAAGGCGTGTTTATTTTTCGAAAAGAGTTTGATTTTTCCACTTAACAAAGTGGGCTTAAAGTTTGTGAATTTGCCACTTAACAAAGTGGGCTCAAACGTACATTCATTGAATCATTCCAATTCAAGAAACAAACCTTTATTCACAGGCACTCAAACAGTTTAACAAGTAAGCACTTATTCTCATGGCAAGCATACTAGTTATGGCAGTCACTCACACTCATGCAAGTATGCTAAAGCACTAAGAACTCACATAGTACTCCAAGCTAAGATAAAACAAAAGAGTTAGCAAAAATATGCATGATACCTATCGATACAAGATGGGTAATGCAACGCATGCAAAAATACAAAAAAAAAAAAAAAAAAAAACTAGGCTCGGCTACTTAACATGTTATTGGCAACAATTTCATAGCGTGTGTTTAAACACGTATTCAACAAGGTAATAAATGATAATGTAAGTTTGAATGATGAACCGAGCCTCGGTGTATGCAATACAAATGAGTGGATGAAAACATGCGATATACAAATTGAAACACGATGCCCTTAATCTAACCATCATAAGCTAGTAAATAAAAGGGAGAAAGACGTGGGGTTGGAAGACATACACATTATTTCATTTGCGCTCTCATGAAGGAGAGTCCAAATAAACTAACTAGCTAACTAATTAAAGCTAAGCAAACTAATTAACTATTACAACACAAATTAAATTAGCTAAACTACTTAACTAATTATTACAACAAATAAATTGAACTAATTAATTAACTATGCTAGCTAACCAATTATTACAAACCGAATTAGTTAACTATTCTAGCTAACTAATTACAACACTCTTCAAAATTAACTAGCTACAACTAATTAATTACAACAATTAGCTAAGTAGTTAAACTAAAATGGACTCGGTATGCTATGCATGTTCATGCACGTGCTTAGTTTCCACTCAAAAGCCACCCTTTGTTTTTTCTTTGAATGTCTACATTGCTGAAGCACTTGCATTGATTTCCATTTCTAGACCAGCTCTGTTCCGTCTCAAAAGGACACTGCTGGAATTTGCACTGGTGGCCGATAGGGGGTCGGTCTGTTCTGCTGCAATAGAGAGCAAACAAAGCATATACAGGTATTTTCAAGGGTTGTCTGCACCATTCATTTCCCTTTTTATGCACAAATCAAAGGAAGACAAACCTTGGTCCACAAACCATCAACTCAAGCAATTTTATCGCATGATGGCTCACAAACCAAGTGTGCAATTTTGATAAATACAACAAAACAAGACACAAATCACCTCCGTTTCATGAAAGATCAAGGGAAGTGATGACCTTAGAACCTTGAGTCACTTCATCACTAGTGAGTATGAAATGCCTCAAGCTTCCATGTGCTCAATTAATGTCCGATTGAACACAATACTTAATTTTATTCTTGCACCATGTTAGTCCCATTTTAATTGCTCCATTTTAATTTACCAACCATCCTTTAATTCATTAGGTCGAATACTGAATTTAAGTCCTCTAATGGAGTGAAGCACCAAACCAAGAGTTAACTTAAGACATGAAAGAGATGTCATGCCGTTAATAATGAATCCCTAAAAGGGATTAAACCATTAAGTATGACAACCTCAATCTCATGCTTAAAAGAACAAGAGGCTTGAAACAACTCTCCAAGAAAAACAAAAGCTGAGAAAGGAGAGAGGTTGCAGAGATTATTAATGCTAAAAACAGGTGAGAAAATCATAAATAAATGCAATCAACTCAAATAAAATGGTGTCTAAGGCCTAGAACACCAATCTTATAAGGACTATTACACTACAACTATGCAAAACAAAGCATGAATGATGCAAGCAGCCCAAAACAGTGCTAAAATAGTCTAAAATAAGTCCTAAGACATGCTAGAATTGAGCTTAAAAAGTCTAGATTAACATGCTAAACATGGCACAAACTAGGCTAGTAAGCAAGACACAAGGAGGGGAGGCCAACCCCTCCAAATTTGGACTTTAAAACATGATTTTGGCCACTAAAATAACTCCAAAACTCAGTGTTTAAAAGCTCAAAAAAGATAATATAAAGGTGGAAAACACAAGGGAAAAGGCCTTGAGAGCAAGGTGTGAAGAAGGGTGAACCACCCCTCAACCTTTATTGGCCTTAAACTACAAGTTTCAGCCCAAAAATACAGAGTTATACAGCCTAAAAACAATACAAAAATGTACTGGAATGAATACAAAGTAGCTAAAACAATAAGCTAAAACATAGAGCAATTTAAGTTAGTAAAGAAGGGGTGGCTAACCCTTCCATTTTTGGAACTTCAAAATCACTTTTTTAGCTTCTGAAAACCTCTGAAAATCACTAGTAAAAAGCTCAAAAAAAGTTGAAAAATTAATGGGAAACACAAGGGCAAGAGATTAGAGAATAATGTTCAAGGAAGGGGATTATCCCCTCTACCTTTGGTAGCTTTAAACCACAAGCTTCAGCCCATAAAAATAGTCCAAAAATGATCTAAAAATAGTAAGAAAAGATAGATAAGAAGTAGTGCAAAGATGCTCAAAATTATACCTTTTGAAGCAAGGTTACTCTTTTATTCACAAACCAACAAGTTCTCATTTTCAAGGGCTGAAATTTGGACTCAATAATCTCAACAAGGAGAGCTCCAATATTGATTTAGGAAGTGTATAGAGAGGGTGTATAGGTTGCAAGATAGAGAGAGAATTTCAAGTTTTAGAACTTTTGGTATTTTTTGTCAACCTTAAACCATGAAGGAACATCCCATATATATAGAAAAACAGCCTCTTAGGTAAAAAAATGTCAAGCTTGGAATAGCTGGAGCTTTTGGGGGATAGTTGGCCAAAAATATCTAGGTTTCTCACCAGTGGCCGACTGGCGAGAAGTGTGCATTGTCGGCTATCAATGGTGGCCGGCCGGCCACCAAAAATCTGCTTCTAGGCCTGACTTCAAATGGGCATATCTCCTTCATCCGGACTCGATTTTAGGTCATTCTTAAGTCTAAATTGAAGCCCCAGAATTCTACTTTCCAATGGTGGAAGCCTCACATCTAAATTCTAAGTGTGAAAAGAGATATGTCTATTTTAGTGAAGGTTGCTCATTTTTAGGTCAATCGGATTGATATCTAACTTCAAACTGCCATATATCCCTTATCCGGACTCAGCTTTAGGAGATTCTTGAGTCCAAAGTGAAGCCCCGAAAGTTTTTTTTCGAATGGTAATGGCCTCACAACTAAAGTCTAAGTGTACAAAAAGATAAGCCTAAAGTCTAAGTGTACAAAAAGATAAGCCTGATTTAGTGAAGGTTGCTTAGTTTTATCTTAACGGATTGATGCCTAACTCTTCCCCCAACTAGTTTTCTTCCCTCCACTCTTATTTTCTTCAAATCCAAACCTATCAATAAGATATTTAAAAGATTTTTCAAAGAGTTCACCTCTCTTTCATTTATTTCCAATTTGTCCTTGCTTGGTTTACTGAAGAGTACAATTTTTAACGAAATACGAACTTCAGAACATCGTAGAAATATTTTCAAAAATATTTTGAAAGAGAGAGTTTTAAGGTCTAAAATAGTTTCGGTCCAAAATAGTTTTGGTCAAAAAATGGGATGTAAGGTTTGGATTTAGAAGCTCTTCTTGCTGAAGAAATTGAGCGTTTGGACAGTGTAACTTTTCATCATCGAGTGATCAACCTTAGGCGCCCAAGTCTTAAGGGCGGTAAAAAATGGAGTGTCTACACCTATCCTATTGGGGTTTACATAAATTTATATATATATGAATCAAAGGGTTGTCAGCCCCATTAAAAAACAACATAAAGATTAGGAGGAGGAGGGGAAGAGTCGGTGTTAGGATTTTTCAATTGTGAAGACTATTTTTAATATCTTTAATATTTCGTAGCGATGTCAACATTAAACGGTACGTATTTCAATCTATGTTAACTTTTTAATTTAATCAGATTATTATGGTGTTTTAATTCCTAATATATAGATTCTGTAAAATCTTACATTAAAATATTACATTTGGTATCAAAGCTAAAAATATTAGGATTAAAATCTAAAATATTAATACATCTATTCATAACTCAATACTCAATGTTGTTAATTTGATTCTATGATTTTTATTTGAAACAACAACAACAACAACAACAACAACAACAAAAGAAAAAAAAAAATGCAATTGAATTCATAAGTCTAATACAAGAATTGAACGATTTTGAAAAATCAGACTTATGATTTTGATATTATAATTTCAGCAATCAGTGAAAATATATGCATTGTTATTATTTTGATGCTAATATATAAAAGGATTTATGTTTTTCTAGCTTAAAATAAAAAAATAAAAAAAGGCGCTCCTCAGGTGTGATGTATTGTGTTAAATTTTTATGTTCTTAATGTTGCTTATGAACTTAGATATACAGTTTGGTCAAGCGGCTATATATGACGTTATTGTATTTTTTTTTTTTTTTGTGTGCATGTTGTTGTGGGACGATAAATTAATAATTTTATGTGATTTTAGTTATAAGCCGTGAGATATTATTGTTGGTTTAGTAATGATTTATTGTATGATATTACATATGAGTTGATGGACAATTGAATATGTTGAAAATTTAATAAAAGTCATGTGACCAAACTGTTGTATGTCTTTCACTTTACATGTTAAAATTAATTTGTACAATTTATAAATTATGCATTTGATTTCTTTAAAAAAAATTATTGTTTTTTATTTTTATAATTAAAATTATAAATCGCATGATGATTTATAGATTGTATTATTAATACATAAATAAAGTTTTAAAGATGAACAAATATTTATTTTTTGATATAGTTCCAATTGGAGAATTTTTTTTTTTTTTTCATCAATGTGGATGATACTGCCGAAGTAGTTAACTTATTGAGATTTAAAGTGATTTTTTAGTAAGGATTCTAGGAAACTCTTCTAAAAATTTTATCATTTAATTACCTACCCAAGAGAGTTAATTGTGTGTGTTAATTTTAGAGAGAGTGTGAGTCACTAGTAAGGAAAATTTTTTATTGATTTTGAAAGAAGTTATCTACCCAAAGGAGATAGTTTTTGATAAATCATTCTTAATAGTTGATTTGTTTATAGGTGTTAGAATGTGTCCTGTATATTTAGCCCAAAGGTATTTGTATGGTGATACATTCTAGATCATTTGAGAATATTGTTAAAGTTTATTAACTGCATATTGTTGTGGGATTATAATTATTGCTCATGTATAATTAATTAAGATTATATTGAAATTTGAAGTTGTTGATTGTGTCTATATTTCAACTCAAAGATGTTTATATAGTGATACATTTTGGTATATATGAGAATATTGCTAAAGTTCACTCGCAACATATTCTTGTGAGATTATAGTAATTTGCTTATGTATAATTGAAAGCTTGAGCTATTAAAAAGCTTTCAATATATTCAGTCTAAAAGTGATACATTTTAAATATTTGAGAATATTAATTGTGGTGATGAGGTTATTATTGTCCATATATAATTGATTGATATTGTATTGAATTGAAGGTAATGAAATGAGATATTTTTATAAATATCAAATTTACACCATTAAAGTTTTGATTGTGAATCCGTAAAGGGATATTGAGTTAGTTTTAAATCTGACTGATTTAGATATTGTCATACTTCTATGAACGTGCTTAACCCTATATATTAACACCTCAATAAAGTATGAAAGATTAAAATCATATCAGCTATTAACTATTTAAGGAAATAGAGTTTTACGCTATTAATAATTCTTATAAGAAACTCTAAATCATACCTTATAATGTTCTATATAATATTTTTATTTTTTTACAAATCATTTTTCTCTCTTGAGCAAATCTCTTTATATATTATTAATTCGAGTAAGAAAAAAGATTTACAATTTTTTGTGAATTATGACGTTCTTCCTACTTCTTGAATCTCCTTATTTGTTTCTTAAACTTCTTAAAAGCGCATGTGTCACTCAACATTTTATTTTTTGGTCATATTATTTGAGTTCATACATATATTATTTTAAAGAATGTTATTTTTAAATTGTCCATGAGATAAAATTTAATTTTAATGTCAAAACAAAATAAGCATGGTTATTATTTTTAATTTTGGTAATAAAATAAAATAATAATAATAATTGAAATAGACCTTCATTTATCATAAGGTGTATGGGAGAAATTATTTTGTTAATTTCATAAATGACTATTTATGCTATGCATTTGCCTATTCATTTATGTTGAAAATAGACTAATAAGGATTTTGAAATTATTAATTCAATGTGGATATTATAGTGAACATGATAATTTTGGATAACGTAGGTAACTGCTTGTTAATTATTTGCAAAATTGTGAAATCAATTTAAATATATCATGTTTGTAACTTCAAAAAAAAAAAAAAAAAACATGGAGTGGTTGAGCATTGTAATTAGACTATAATAAAAAAGATGAGGTGCATGTTGACATGTTTAAATTATACAAGTCTTTAGTGATAAAATCCTTTAAGCTACTATGTAGACTTGTGTATACTTTAAATATGGTATTAAGGGGTGTTTTAGGAAGTTGGTAAAAAGTTAACTTTTTGGCTTTTTAGCTTTTTTAGTGGCTTTTTTGGTGGCTTTTTTGACACATGCAATATACATTCACAAATCGTTTATTCTGAATCTACAGCATGTGTTACAAGAAGTAATAAGGAATAAAAGCTAAAAAGATATTTTTTTTGGGTGAATAGCTAAACAGATATTCATATGTCCTAAAGGCTTACATCTTTCCAAGACCGTGCTTGGTTACGACAAAATGAGTCATAAGCTCAATACAAATAAAAACATAGGCTTGTAAAAGAGTAAATTCAGAATAAACAAAAATTGAGCCCTCAGCTCCACAATCCTCCCAAACTAAGTCCTTGGCGGAGGCATATTACCTGCACCTAAAAATGGTTTATCTCAAGTAGGGTGAGCCAAAGCCCAATAGAAATAATCTAATATAATATATGAATCTTAACAAAGATATAAGTATAATGTGCATATACAATACATATGATAAAATCATTCATATTCTACAAGATCGTAATGTGCCAAGTTTTTTTTATCTCAATCCATTTTATCTTAATTCATTTCATCTCAACTCATGAGTCAAATCCAAAGTTATCCAGACAACCCAACTGAGATTACAACTTAGTGGTTCTCTTATCAATACAACCATTATACAAACACTTCAATTTGTCATTTTACAAAAATTTTGTCCACGGGAATCGACACATATGTATACGCACAGTTTTTGGGAATTTCACCCTAAACACATAAGACAATGTAATTTGCTGGAGTCCATCCCATTTCTCCTCCCAAACATGGAGTACATCTCATTTCTCCTCCCACACATCATACATATACAATGTATTAAAATACAATCATGTTCAATGATAAGCCAATAAGAGATTAGTTTTAATTCACTTAATCCTCATGCAATTTTTACAACAATCATAGTTATCCTCCACCGATAGCCCAAAATAGATATTTTAAAACAAATACACAATCTCCAAGACAAATAAATTATCCAAATTTTTATAGGTGAAATATAATACACATCCAACTCTACCATTTATATAAACATTCATCTAATTTCATATTCCCAATATTAATTTCATTATTTATACAAAATAATTATTTGAAACATTTTAGGGCAAAACTCCATTTTCTTGCAAATCCAACCCATGTGTCAAAATCAACAAATTGAACACAACACATCCTCATATCTATACCCATAACCATTTTCAATACCTTCATTTGTAAACCCCTCTTTTGATTTTAAACCAAAACCCTAGGTTTATCTAAAATCTTCCAAATCCCAACATTATTTACACAACAACAAATAGCTAAGTTAAAAATCGTAGGAGAGTGTAGAAAGTCCTTACCTCAAGCTTAAAAGACCAAGGAAGAAGTGGAGGAACTTCAAAGACGCCAAAACCACGATCAATTCAAATCAAAGTGTAGCCCTTGAGATACTTTACCTTTTTAACAAAGGCACAAGGGTAGAGAAACCACCAAATTTAGGTGACAATGTAGAGAGAGAGAGAGAGAGAGAGAGAGAGAGAGAGAGTGTGTGTGTGTGTGTGTGTGTGTGTGTGTGTGTTTTAGAGAGAGAGGCTTTAGATCTAGGGTTTTGAGAGAGAAAGATGTGAAAAGTGATATAAAAGGTGCTATTGTGAATTGATATACCTACAGTTCGCTCGAGCGCAAGATGTGACCTCGAGCACATATTACACACTCCCAGTAGTTTTGCAAAAAATATATAGCGGTTCCGGTGTTGACCCAACCCTTGTTGTATTCTGGATATAGATTCATGATTCTGTATTGTTGATTACACCTTGCTCCACTTGTACTTTTCCTCGTATTTTGTCTATTGGGTTGTCGTGGTTATGTTTGGAACATGTTGGTTGTTTGATTTTCAAACTTCAGTTGCCTAGGGTTTTGGTCCTCCGCTCGAGCATCACTTCTTGCGCTCGAGCAGGCTTTGCAAACTATAGACGTCTTCGAACGTCTCAGGAAAAATCCCGCTTTGTTTATTGGGCTTACTACAGTTTGGACTCAAATGTCACGGTTCTGAATCTAATCTCACAAAGTGCAATGCAAGATCGATAAATCACCAAAGAGTCCAAATCTGGCAAATCGTTTTGAAAAATTGATTTTTAGAAAGAAGTGCCAAACATGGACTGCTTTGCCAGATACAGAGTCGCCACCTAAATATTTTATTTTGGGAGAATTTAGAAAACCCTGACTCGTGCCTAAGGTCACGTGTCCGTCATCACCAAAATTGCCTCGGCTCAGGAACTTGGGTACGATTGGGGAAGGTCATGCAATGAGCACCCCCGCTTACCCGATCAAAGATCGGCCACTACTAAACATGATATCTTATTTTTTAAAACACATGCGTTCTTATTCTAGTTTATTTAGCCTAGAATTACTATGTGATATGCACAGCAAAACAAGTATAGACTAGATCGTCTAATTTGGAACAAAGCATTGCATATCCGTTCGTTTGAAAAATGGTTTGAAATTTGCTACTCGCAAGTAGGCTAAAACGCAGATTTCAATGAATTTTCCCAATTCAGGTAATCTAACATTCACCCACAGGCATTCAGGTAGTTATATCACATAAGCAGTTAGCCTCATGGTAAGCATGCTATCATGGCAGTCACTCACACACATGCAAGGATGCTGAAGCATAAACACTTACCGAGTACTCTGAGCCAAAACAGAAACTAGTTAGTAATCAATGCATGATCCTAGTTCATGTTAAGATGGCTAATGCAACACATGCAAAATGCAACTAAGATAGGCTCAGCTATTCTAAGATGGCATATGAGATGCTACAGATAACATTTAGTCAACTTGGAATTGAAATACAATGCAGTTAGTATGATGCGCCGAGCCCGGTGCATGCAAGACAGATGAATGAATGCAAACATGCGAAGCATAAGGATGCTAATTGAAATATGCCCTAAAACTAACCATCGAAAGTAGGTAAATAAAGGGGAGAACGACGTGGGGTTAGAAGACATGCATCACACACACGCACACTTATTACAACAGTTGGCCCTCTTGACGGAGGGTCCGAATAAATAGTACAGAACCAGCTAGCTAATCTAAGCTAATCTAATTAAGCTAGTTATTACACAACGAAACGAATAACGAGCTATAGCTAATTATTACACAATATATAATTAAGTAAACAAACTAAATAGGCAAGTAAACTAAATGAAAGTGGGCTGCCTCGGCTCTGTTTTGGATAACAATGGATGCATGCATGCTTGAGTTGCCTTGCACAAGGCTCCAAGGAGATGAAACTCCACCTCGGGAATCTAGAGGAAGGCTGCCGACCAGCTTATGGGCATGGGAGACCATCCATCGACCACCTTTAGTGGTGGAAACCAAAAAAGGTGGTCGGCCAGCTAGTAAACCTGGTCAGCCGACCAGTTTCCTCTCCTGGATTCTGGTTTTCTGTAACAAAGGAAAAGAGAGGCACGTCAAAGTATTTGCAACACAAGTGTGCACGACCACTCTCTCCGTCATTGCGTAAGCTCCAGGGAGTGTAGTCCTCAACCCTCGGGCCACCAATCACACATTTCGATGCATGATGGCCGAGGAGCCGAATTGCATGACTCAATGTGAAATGAATGCACATGCAAGCACCTAAAGCCAACAACTCCATCATGGGTGGTTAAGAGCGTCGGCGATCGGGAATCGAGGCACGTTTCATCATTTTGAGTACGAGACGTCCCTCGTTTCCCGTGTTCGGACTAACTCCTATTCCGAACGCGATGCAACAAACAATGGCATGCACAATGCAACTTTAAGTATGCAACCTAAACGCTATGCAACTAAGCATGCAAATATGCGAGGGACATGATAGCATACACAATGCCAATATGAAGTGCAACATGGACAACCTAACAAGGCTAATGGCATGCACAATGCACAATGCTAATGCACGCATATTCAATGCAAGACAACATATGCAACAATATGACAAAATGCGGCTAGCATACACAATGCGAATGTCAAGCATACTCAATGCGACGAACTACATGGCATGCGTAATGCTATGAACTACAATGGCATACTCAATGCAAAATGGACTTAAACCAAAATGAATGGGCCTCCGCCACACCCAAATCAGTGGCCATACATGATGAAAACAAGACTCCGAAACTCATGCTAGCATACACAATGCAAGGACCTAAGCCCAAGGGCACAAAATGAAACTCTACAAAAGCATTGAAAGGATGAAATATGGCATACAATGGCACATGTTCCAGCTCTGAAATGACATACAAAATAGCTCCGAATCATGCAAACAACTCACACAATGCATGTTGAAAGGCTCAAGTACCGAATCTAATGAAGCACATTACGTTAGAGGCATGCAAGGCGATGCTCAAATGACAAAACCAACTCCAAACAGACCTTAAGTAGGCCCAAAATAGTGGAAAAATGAGCCAAGATGGTGGCTTGAAAGGCATAAGAATGAAGCTCAATGCAAAGGCTCATAAATAGGGTATAATGATGCAACTCTCAAACACATTGAAAGAGTGACAAACATGAGAATATGCCCAAGTAATATGCACTGAAATCATGGTAGGAATGATGCTAAATCATGTCAAAGGCCCCAAACAACGCATGCTAGTGGACCCGATATACAAAGCTAGTAAGCTTGATTGAACCATGACCATATACAACAATGCATCCATGACCCAAAACACTTCAAACAGAGCTAAGGTAGCCCAAAATATGATTAAAATCAGTGTGGATCATGGCCAAAATATGCTAGAATAGAGGGCCAAAACAACATGCATTTCAAGCTAGTAAACCATGATTTACACTACAAGCATATGAAGCATATGAAAGGCTACCAAACCAGCCAAAAATAGAATCATGGCATGCCAAATGATGGCCAAAAATCCCCTGAAACATGACCAATACATGCAAGAATGACATGCTACTTTGATAGGCTATGCAAGGGATTGTTCTACACATGCAAGAGGCAAACAAAAGGTGACCAAACCAACCATAGACAGAGTCTAGGCAGGTCCTAAAAATCACTAAGAAGGGCCTGAACCAAGGCTAGGAAGTGTGGAAATATATGCTCCCTTGGAAAGCCAAAAATGCAAGCAAATAAGGCCAAAAGAGAGAGGGTCACCCCTCTCTGATTTTGGCCCTCAAAACTACATGCCAACCACTGAAAATCCGCTAGATTTTAGTGGCTAAAGGGCCAAGCAAAGCTTAATACAAAGACCTCATGGCATGGCTCAAAACAAAGCTAAATAGAGCATGCAAGAGGGTAGGTGACCCCCAACACTAAAAGAGCCTTAAACAAACATGAAAATCACTTAAATATGAACCTTTTTTTCAGTTGAAAACATAGCTCAAATAATCAAGCAAATGAGGCTAAGAAAAGGATCAAAATAATGCTTAAAAGAGGGAAATGTGATTACCCTTGAAGCTCAGCAAAAACCAGCAAGTTTCTGGACCAAAAAACCAACCCTTGAGCTCTCTCAAGACCCTCAAACAGCTTAGTAACAAGGTGAGGGTGTTAGGCTATTAGGTTGTGTGCAATAGGTCAAGAATAACACCCCTTTTGGCTTAAAGTATATAGATATAGAGAGATGTATATTTTTTGTCTTAAACAAAATCTGAACCTTTGCAAAGGAAGAGAAGGGCCTCTCTTATAGAGATACAAGGCCAAAGCTTCTTCAAGAAGCTAAAAAACAAGGTTCAAGATCCTCGATACACGTGTATAGAGGATACAGTCGGTGCCTTCCAGCTGGCACAGCTGGCACCCACTCAAACAGACAAAATAGGAGGAAGTTGGTGACGGAAGGTGGTGGTCTACCGATCACTCCCAGTCGACCCGGGACAAGTGGTCTCCCATACAAAAAAGTGGTCGGTGGCCCCATTTGGTGGTCTCCACTTTGAAAGCAAGCTAGTGGTGTGGTGGGAGACCAGTAATTGTGGCCCAAAAATCAAGGAGGCCAGTTTCCTGACAAGAAAATCGGCTGGCAGGGAAAAAGTGGTCTCCAAGGAGAAAAGGTGGTCTCTCACCCTCGTACCACCTCCTAAACAAGGAAAACAAGGTCCATGCCAAAAATAAACCAAGACGGATGCAAAACGAGAGTTTGGGAGGCAAAGCACGCGGCCGAGTGGCTCGAAAACTGGCTGTTGAGCACCGAAAGTGGCTTGCAACCACAAAAGTGGTCGCCTGGGCCATAGTGTCCCTCTAGACAGAGGAAACAAGGTGTGTACCAAAAACCGTGCCAAACGGAGAACGTTAAGCGGTCCGGAATTGAGGTGCACGGCCGACGGCTCCGAAAACCGGAAACTAGTCTCCAAACGAGAACAGTGGCCTATGACCACGAAAAGTAGTCTACGACTGCTGAGAGATGGTCTACAAGACCTCTCCTTCCCTCCGGGAAGAGAAAACAAGACTTAGTCGGCAAACCGAGTCAAAGCACCAAAGAGTCCCGAGGTTCGGAAGCAAGGCTCTCAGCCGAAACTCCGAAACCTCGAAACGAGCACAACATGCACAAACACTGAGCGCTCAATCGATGACGTCTGAGTCTTAAGGTCGGTCAAAAATGGGGTGTCTACAGTTGCCATTCTTTGACAGAACTCAAAAGTCATAAGTGATGGGAGTGAATGTCAAAGCCCAGAGACGACCCATTTTTGATAAGGCCGAAGACTTAGAAAAGAGTCATGATAATCAAAGAGATGTGCCCGCAGGCAAGGGCAAAATGCTAAAGACATGCACGAGGCCGAACGTGACTTATGATCATGCAAAAGAAAGTTGTAATGAAGCACATATACATAATAAATGCAACAATTTTAAGCAAGAATGCAAATCAAACTACATTTCATGCAGTAAGAATGTAAGAGAATTATACAATTCTACTCGTCTCCTACGGAGAATACAATACCGTCGGTTAAATCAGTTGCACCGACTTCAAATGAACTGTACATACAATATCGTCTGGTCGCACCAGCCTCGAATGAACTGTACATACAATATCGTGCCTGTAAAAGAGAGAAACTTAGCAGGTACAATATAGTTAGCAACACATGTTCAACGCTATATCGAACGTAGCTATGTACAACGCTGATGGAAAAGTGCATAGCAATGCAAGCGAAACGAGCGTGACGATGTAAGTTAAGTATGGATGCATGGTCATACCAGTGAAACGTGCACAACGATGCAAATAGCGTGCATAACAATGCAGGACAAGTACAACTTCAAAGCATGTTTGAAACAAAACACTGAGCAAAGAAGTGCAAGCCTCGTAGAGAGCAACTCAAATGTGACCTCCGATTTACCTCTCGGAGGGGTCGCAACATACTCAAAAAGGATACACCTCACTCTTGGCGAGTAATGGTGAGCCACGCATCGAAGACTTGGTTTGAAGTTCCCGCGGAGGCGTTTCGCGCCGAAGAGTGCACTTTTCTTGTACTTTCTCGAGAGCCGGGGACTCCAATCATGACCAAAATTCACAGGGAGAACAAAGGGACCTTGGAGACCACCTAGGAGTGATGGCCGACCACCTAGGATAGCCACCGACAACTTTTTGCTCACAAGGTGGTCGACCGACCAGTTTACCAAAACAGGGGCAGTTTTGTCCTTTTATGTTCGGATCTTTAAGTACACACATCCCAATCATTTTTGCTCACACCCTTTAGGCCAAAATCAGTCCCCCTTCTTTCCTAGACGATTTTCTCCTTCAGATTTGTGCTTTATACGCGTTTTCCAACGCCCCACGCGAAGTTGTTTTGTGAAAACTTTCAGTTCTCTTCACTTTGAACCGATTAAAATTTGATTTCGGAGCTTCTTTCTCCATTTTCACCACTTGGGGTATGTTTGTCTCGAAGTTTGGCACATTTTCTCGGGAGTTGACTTTTGTTGACTTTATGCTTTCCCGAGAGTTGACTATTATTGACTTTTTGCAATTTTGGCTTATTTCGCTCATTTTCGCTCATTTTTGCAGATTTCTTCGAATGGCAGGTCACTTTCATCACGGTGGAGGTCCTCCACATGCCAGGGACGAGCCAGACATCATGTCCTTGCCTTCGAGAGGTACGACCCTCCGGAGCATGTCCTCCCTCCGAGTACTTTCCTCTATTTCACTGACTTTGCGCGACGGACGCCTGTAGACCTGTTGCTACGAGAGCCTGAGTCTCATTTATCGTATCATGCACGAGAGGTATGTACTTCACTTTTACACTTTTTGCGAAGTATTCTGCATTTACTATACATTTCCTGCTTTTGCTATGTATTTTGTCTGCTCATTCGGAATACATTCACATGCACGATACTTTCGCTTATCCTGGCATACGACTCGCACATAGCACAATACCGATTTGGCACACAGCTCAATCTGAACACATGGTTCGTTCTGACCACATAATTCATTTCGGTCACACAGCACATTTTCGGGCACACAACTCGTTCTTGGGGCACACAGCTTGTTCACTTCACTTTAAACCCGCAGCTCACACATTTCAATTCTAAACACGCATCTCATACATGTTTATTGGTGAACACACAGCTCATTCATTGCATTTGCACGCAGCTCATACACTCTCATTTGTGAACACACAGCCCATCCACTTCAATTCTGAACACGTAGCTCATACATTTCAATTCTGAACACGCAGCTCATACACTTCATTTCGAACACGTAGCTCACACATTTCAATTCTGATCACGTAGCTCACACATTTCAATTCTGATCACGCAGCTCATACACTTTCATTTGTGAACACATAGCCCATCCACTTCAATTCTGAACACGTAGCTTATACATTTCAATTCTGAACACGCAGCTCATATACTTCATTTCTAACACGTAGCTCACACATTTCAATTCTGAACACGCAGCTTATACACTTTCGTTTGTGAACACACAGCTCATCCACTTCAATTCTGAACACGCAGCTCATACATTTCAATTCTGAACACACAGCTCATACACTTCATTTCTAAACACGCAGCTTATACATTTCAATTATGAACACGCAGCTCATGTGCTTCATTTTGTGAACACACAGCTCATTCATTGTATTTGCACGCAGCTCGTACTGAACACATGGTTCACAACACAGTATTTGATTTAATTTGCATGCAGCTCATAGTGAACACGCAGTTCATAACATAATGTCTGATTTGATTTGCACGCAGCTCATTCATTTCAATCTGAAACTGAATACATCTGTTCATTCTGAATGCAGGTTTCTTCCCGTTCACACGGGGCTATGGATCGATCCTTACCAGGGAGTGGTATGTGGAGCTCCCAGATACCGTTTGCCACATCATGGATGAGGCAGGATTTGGACCTTTCTGCACAGGGCTATCACGTTACCTGGCGATCAGGACCATTATGGGGGCACTCGTGGAGAGGTGGTGGGACACTACCAACTCATTCCACTTTTTAGCTATTGGGGACATGACGATGACCCCATTCGACTTCTCTATGTTGACGGGCCTTGACATTGCCGGCCGACCGGTCCCCTATGACGCAGATATGGGTAAGTAGGAGACGGCTTGGATTTATCTACTAGGAGTCTGCCCGCCGATCGACAGATCATCGGGTAGAGTCAGGTACACTTGGTTTTCCGTGCAGTACAGGGGGACTTTGCCCGAGACTGTTGAGGAGATAGAGCAGTATGCTCGGGGGTTTTTGATGTTCCTCCTTGGGACCACTTTGTTCTCCAACAGGGGGAACAGTGTTGGACTTTATCTGCTGAGTGCTTTGGTAGACGTATCACAGGTTAGCCAGTATGATTGGGGTGGCGCAGGCCTTGCTACCCTTTACTGTTATATGAGCGTGACCTCCCGCGGGCGGGGGAACATAGTCAGTGGCTACTGGAGAGCCTGGGATATACTTTCCGCCCTCTTGATTTACATTTCTTCTTTTCATTATCTGTATACTGCACACACGACACACTTTACATTTTGTACTTTGCACTCCGCTCTCAACATTCTGCATTCTCTGTACATTCTATATTCACATTCTGCGCTCATCATTCTGTACTTTCTATACATTCTGTATTCTGACAACCACTGTCTTGCCTTTCACAGCTGTGGGTTTACGCCTACTTCCTGACACTCGCTCCCGAGCCGAAGGTTGAGGCTCCTCTTGAGGTCCCCTATTCCCACAAATTCGAGGGTCGGTGCCGGTCGAGGCCTCGGGAGACTCTGCCCTACCTTAGACAGTTCTTTGATACCGTACGACCGACGGAGGTAATCCAGAACTCTCAGTTCTCTATGTTTTCAGCTTTGGTTCATCTAGCATATTCAAGACATCTGACCAGTTTGTGCATTTGTTATCCGCAGATCACCGGCGACAGGCACCCTGGGAGGAGATATCCGGTTTGGTTCCTGGGTGGGCCACCTCGTCTGAGATTTTATTTGAGGGTCCAGTTGGCAAGGCCTGGTTTCCCCGATTCCCCTGACTTACCATCATGCTGGATGGCCAGATCTCTCGACCGAGCTGACAAGCTGGCGATATGGGACGTCTTACTCGATTCCATTGGAGCCTCCATTACCTGATCATCAATACGTCAGTGACCCTGACTCGCCACCGGTATGCTTTACAGTTTTGATGTATCATTCAGCTATTTAGACATTCATTCATTCACTAATGACTTGAGCTTGTATCTGCAGCCTCCCAGAGAGTATTGTGATGGGTTACTCGGAGTGGTGGCCTCACACGAGAGTATGGTTTGGCGGAGGGAGATGCAGCTGTTTATCGTCGGTGTTTCGGTACTTTTCAGTTTTCTTGCATTTATCACACTTCTAATGACATGTTGAATTTGACTATTTCACTGCATTGGTCGACTATATGTGTAGAGCACATCTGACACACACCACATTCATATACTGTATTTGCATGCACCAACTCTATGTAGCTTTCTTGTCTCTACATCTGATATACATATTGGCTAATGTATTCAAATTGCCCTCTTTTTCATATGCCACCACTACAGGCTGGGCCATCCAGGCCTGCTCCTTCTCGGTCGGAGACATCCGCAGGCAGAGAAGAGCACTCTGGTTCCGGTTCCGAGAGTGGAGATGATGCCGGGGAGGATTTTGAGGACGGCAGCTCCAATTCGGATGATGGTACTAGTGGAGGTGGTGCAGGGACTTCTCAGCCGAAGAGGACGAAGGGGCCTCCTAGTATTGAGCTTGAGAGCACTGATGCAAATTGTAGACGTCCCCCGAACGCCCCGGGAGGAAATGAGCCCCCCGTTCCGTTCATCTTGGGCTCACTACAGCTCAGGACTCTAATTGTCACGGTTCGTAATCTGAATGAAAGAGTTCAAATCCGGCAAATCGTTTTGAGAAAACAGATTTTTAGAAAAGAAGTGCCAAACATGGACTGCTTTGCCAGATACAGAGTCGTCACCTAAATATTTTATTTTTGGGGAAATTTAGGAAACCCTGACTCGTTTGCCTAAGGCCACGTGTCCGTCATCACCAAAGTTGCCTCGGCTCGGGAACTTGGGTACGATTGAGGAAAGGTCGCCGTGAGCACCCTTCGCTGATCAAAGATCGGCCTCTACTAACCATGATATCTAGTTTTGAAAACATTATGCATTCTTATTCCGGTTATTAGCCTAGATTTACTATGTGATGCGCACAGCATATAAGTATAGACTGGATCGCCTGAATTGGAACAAAACATTTTATGTTTGTTTTTGAAAGATGGTTTGCTATTCGCAAGTAGGCTTAAAGTGCAGATTTTGCCACCCTTAGGTGGGCTTTAGAAAATATGGTTTTGCCACTATCTAGTGGGCTTAAAACTCACAGTGAATGAATTGTTCCAATCCAAATAACCCAACCTTCACCCACAGGCACTCAGGCAGATATATCACATAAGCACATAGCCTCATGGTAAGCATGCTATCATGGCAGTCACTCACACACACGCAAGGATGCTAAAGCGTAAAACTTACCGAGTACTCCAAGCCAAAACAGAAGCTAATTAGAAATCCATGCATGATCCTAACTATACAGAAATGCCTAATGCAACACATGCAAAGATGCAACTACAATAGCAAGCTCGGCTATTCTAAGCATGGCATATGGAATGCTACAGGTAACATGTATTCAACTTGGAATTGAAATACAATGCAGGGAGTTATGATGAGCCGAGCCCGGTGCATGCAAAACAGATGAATGAATACAAGCATGCTATCATACTGTATGCTAATTGAAACGTGCCCTAATCTAACCATCATAAGCGGGTAAATAAAAGGGAGAAAGACGTGGGGTTGGAAGACATGCATTACACGCACGCACACTTATTACAACGTTGCCCTCGCTCGGAGGGTCCAAATAAATAATATACAGTCCCAAATAAATAATACAGTCCCAATAGATACAAAAATCCTAATTAATTAACAAATTAACTAAGGAAAACGGAAATTAAGCATGCAGGCTAGGGACTGTCTCAACTCTGCTCCGAATGATGAATGATGCATGTTCGGGTTGCTTGGCACAGAAATCCACTGCGATGCCCCAATTAGCCTCTGTTTGCAATTGATGCCAGAATGCTGTGCAAGGCTTTTGAAAGCTGCTGATTTCTGATTTTGCTACAACAGAGAGCAGGAAAGAGGCATAGCGATGTATTTTCACATATGTATGCATGCCTCGATCTTCGTGCTACCAATCACGCATCTCGATGCATGATGGCCGAGGAGTCGAATTGCATAACTCAATATGGAATGAATGCACATGAAAACACAACAAAACCTAAACTCCATCATGGGTAATTCGAAGTGTCGGCGACTGGGGAATTGAGACACGTTCCGTTACTCAGAGTACGAAACGTACCTCGTTTCCCGTGCTTGGGTTAACTCCTATCCCAAACACAATGCAATATGCATGACATGTATGAATGCAACTAAGATACAACCTAACATGCACCATGCTATGAAATGGCATACACGATGCACGAGGTAACATGGCATACACAATGCGCTAACATACAACCTAGCATACGCAATGCTATGAATTGAAATGGCATACACAATGCATAATGGACTTACACCAACATAAGTGGACCTCAGCCACACTCACATAGGAGGCCATAAGATGAAAATGAGACACTCGAGACGCGTGCATGCATGCACGCAAACCGAGGACCGAACCTAAGGCACGAATGCCATTTTACCAAAGCATGGTAAGGCACGGAACGTGATATGCAAACAAGAAAATTTCAGCACTAAAACATGATGCTAAACAGCCCCGAAACATGGAAACATGGCACCCGATACATGAGATGGACCCCGAAACACAAAATTAGGCACATGGAATGACTTATAGCTATACAAAGCATGCATTATTTGAACATGAAGCGTAAATACAGAGTCAAGATAGTGCCAAAACATGCATTTTTCCAGTTTAGAGTATGGCCAAAAAGTGCTAGCAAGATGGCTTAAATTGGCATGCAATTTCGACGAGCAAACATAGTTTACATGGCAAGTATATGATGCACATGGAATCTGACCAAACCATCGAAAATCAGTGAATAAATCATGTGAAAATAAGCCCAAATAACTACTGATATGCAACCATGGCACGCAAAAATGATGAGTTACTTAAGAGGGGCATGCAAGGAGTTATTAGGCACATACAAGATAGACATGTGGCAGCCCTAAACCAACTTTGAAAATAAAATATGGTAGTCTCAAAACTCACCAAATTGGCCCCGAAATGTGACTAAGAAGCATGCAAGATGGGGTCGCTTTGGAAGGCCAAAATGACCACCAAACAAGTCAAGGTGGGAGGGGGTCACCCCCCTCTAATTTGGAAGCTCAAAAAAGTGGCCAAGCCACTGAAAATCTTCTAGATTTCAGTGGCTAGAAGGCCAACCAAAGCATGCAACAAGGACTAGGATGTAAGGCTGAAAATGGGAGGCAACCAAGCATACAAGATAGCATATGACCTAAAAAAAAATGGAACCTTAATAAAACATGAAGATGATGTCAAAAAGAAGCCTTTTTTCAGTTTATAACAAGTCTCAAAGATGAACACAAATAGGGCTAATCTATCATGCAAAAATGGCCCTAAAAGAAAGAATAGAGACAAGGGACAGAAGCTTACCCCAAATGGAAAAGATCCCTTAAACAAAGTTGAAGAAGGGATTAAAAAAAGATACTTTACAGTTTATAGAAAGCCACGAAAATGAACACAAGTGAGGCTAAACTATCATGCAAGAAAAGGGCCAAAAGAGGGATAAAGTGGCAAGGGGTAGCTGCTGGCCTCAAACAAAGGAGAGCCCTTCAACAATGTTGAAGAGGGGATCAAAAGAAGGCATTTTACAGTTTATGACCAAGTCCAAAACAGATCACAAATAAGCCTAAAATACTATGCAAAAATAGGCCTAAAAGAGTGTTAAAGAGACAAGTGATAGTAGGAGACCTCAAACAGCAAGAGGTCCTTGATCAAACATGAAAAGGGGCTCAAAATATGACTATTTACAGTTTGGGTCGGAGCCCAAAAATGCAAGAAACAAAGGCTAAGAAAGCATGCAAAAATAAGCTTAAAAGAGGAAAAATTGGACTCACCCTTGTAGAACCAAGCTTCAACAAATTTTGGACCAGGTTTGGGAGCTTTTGACCTCTGGAAGATAGCCTCAAGTTGCTGGAATGGATGTTGGAGGTATGGTGCTATGAGTTATAGTGTAAAATGGTGTAGGGCTTGAGGGGTTTTGATGCTTGGAGTAGAGAGGGAAAGAGATTGAATGCAAGAGCCTTAGAACAATTTTTTGTCACCTCTAAAACACAGCTGGGGGTGCTGGTTATATAGGCAAAGCTGTGGAGAAAAGGGGGGAAATATGAAATTCAAATTTCCCTCCCAAAAGGCCAAACCCCGGATACAGGACCTGGGGGAAAACAAATTGCACAACTAGAACACACTTGGGAGGGCAAGAATGGCCGGCCAGCTCAAAAGGGAAAAAAGGTCATCCAACCAGCTAGGTGGCCAGCCTGCCACATTTTCTGGCCAGCCTGCTACTTTCAGGACAAAAAAATAGGTCTAGCGGAAAGAAAGGTGGCCGGCTAGTGATTGGGAAGTCCAAAGGTGGCCGCTCAGGTGTCCAAATTGAAGCCCCGGAAGTTAGCTTTCCAATGACGCAAACCTTGCATTAAAATTCTGCCTTTGGAAAAAGTTATGCCTGTTTCTGTGAAGCCGCGCAGATTCGGTCCTACCTGGATTCATACCGAACTTCTTCCAAACTAGTTTTCCTCTCTTTTCTCCTCTTTTCTTTAACTCCAATCCCCTAAGTAAGGTGTTTTGAAAGATTTTTCAAAGATTTCATCTCTCTTTCATTCATTTCCACTTTGTCCTTGCTCGGTTTACCGAAAAGCGCAATATTTGACAAAATGCAAGCCTCGGAACATCGTAAAAACTTTATTTTAAAAATGTTTTGAAAGAGAGGGTTTTAAGACTAAAATCTTTTGATCAAGATTGTTTTGGTCCAAAAAGGGGTATGAAGTTGAGCTTTGACTCTCTACTTACCGAAGAAACTGAACTTTTTCCCTGCACACCTTTCTCCACCATGTAAACCATCAGTCGCGTCCAAGTCTTAAGGGCGGTCAAAAATAGGGTGTCTACACAAATGTTCCTGCTTTATTTTCCTTTTTACTTGTAGTTGTAGCACATTGTACAGTGTTAGGCAGTTTCATTTTCTTTAAAACTTGTGCCCTTGTTGTAAAATGTTGTAAAAATGAAAACTATGATGGAATGAAACAGCTTTTTTCTTGTTCAAAAGTGTTGTAGTTTGTGTTTTTTAATCATCACATCGCATCACTTTGCACAAAAATGAGATTGAATGGAAATTGAGCATTGTACATTGCCAAGTCAGGTAGTGAACTGACGCAACAAACTAAACAACTTAACTTACTAAGAAACAACAAAACCTTAGTAAGTTTACAACTCGATAAGCAAATCCTGACAATGTTGATAATAAACAAAGAGCAACAATTCGACGAACAAAACTCGACAACTCAATAAAACTTAACTACTCGATAAACTTAACAACTCAATAAACAAAACTTAATAACAACTCGATAAGCAAAACTTAACAACAACTCGATAAGTAAATGCGTTTCGGACAAACCGAGCGACGGAATGCACCCGAAATAGAGGGAAATGCGGACCTTCAATACTCCCAACACATGGAAAGGTTAGGAGCTCTCTTCTAGAGACTAGGAAAAGACCAAAAGCCAATTTTCCTCCATGGCCAACCACCAGAGGTGTCTAGCCGACCAGTTTCTTGCCCTAGAGACCAGTTGTGTGGTCGGCTGACTAGAAAAACTGGCTGGCCGACTAGAAAAAGTGGTCGGCCGACCAGTTGGCTTGGCGACCTCCAGATTTTTGACACGTGTCTCCTAAACAGTGCCTTATCCTCCATAAAGGTTCCAACTTCGTGGTTCTCTTATTCCATCTCAATTTTACATCAAAATATAGGCATTTCTCTTCGAAAATCTCACAGCTTGGATTGCTACCTTGGACGGCTCGAAAAAGTTGAGCTTCCGGGGCTTCAGCATAAATGCACTATTCACGTTGAGGCACACTCCGCTGCACCTTCCATTTCTCCATGCCGCAGCAAGGTTTTGGAATCCGGTAACACATGTCTTTAGCTTTGGCGGGCAAGAGGTGTGTCCCACTTTCGAAGATTTTCAAGCTTTGATGGAATCCGAGCGCAATGAAGAAATCTTGCCTCAGCTTCGCTTCGGCCACGCCCAAGCCTTAGGACGAATGTGTGGGCTCACTATGCATGACACTCGATCTCTGATCCGTGACGGAGAATTGGACATCCTCAGCCTGATTCATCGCTTTTCTGATGCTGGTGACTGCGGTGATCACCACTGGCAAGGTTTTCGGTGTCAGGCCCTTTGTTTGTGCATGCTATCTCACTTTTTGCTTGTCCCAAGCTTCAGCGGGTCTAGCATTCGTCTGATTGAAGTTGCCCAAGGCTTGAAAGAGGGCAATAGCTGTATCGCTATGACATTGGTCGAGACATTGATGGGCTTGGATGCTTTCCATCATCAGGAAATGACCAGATTTGTGGGGAGTCCACTACTGCTGCAGGTAATGTTCCCACCCTTCCTCACATATATATTGCTCACATCACTCGGCCCTCAGGCTCAATTTTTCTTTCAAAACCTTTTTCTCACTTTTCTCTCATCGTACATCTCTCTATTCTTTAATCTCTCATTTTTCATCCCTCCTCAGGTGTGGTTAATAGACAAATTGTAGGTTGTGGACTATTGCCCAGCATACTCAGCTCGCGGCTACTTCTTTTGACAACGTTTAGTCAATGCCCTCGATGAGGGATGGTGGTTCGACTGGATGTGTAATTTGTCTGTAGACCACATTGCTTGGCACTATCCTTGGCTCAATCTACCGGCAATGAGCCACCGCATGTCTCAGCAGCCTGGGATTCAGTCGATTGGTCTGACGCATTGTGTCTTCTACTTTCCGTTCTGGTTCCGGCGTCAGTTTGGACATGATCAGACTTGCCCGGCGGAGGGGATTTGCATTTTCGATTCGAGGCGCACAGCTAGCTCGGTATGCCACATCATGGAGGACAAGAGAGCTTTTGGCCCCCGCTCCCACTTTTAGTTGCACCTTATCTGATGAGTGCATAGATTGGCTCAATGAAGAGGCACAGATTGGGCCCAGCTTGGCATCAGAAGCTTCGACCAGCTCTGGGAGGGGGTGCACGAACACCTGACCTATCTATGCCCCGAATTTATTGCTTTATCAAAACTTTCAAGTTTTCTTTATGAGTGTAATAAAAAGCAACTTCAATTTGTATTCAAGAGTAGGAGAACTCTGTACTGAAATCAATGTAATTGAAGGTTGTGGGAACTGAAAATTTTTCGTTTCGTCCAAAAATGGTTTAAGTCATAAAAAGATTAATTTTGAGCAAAATCAACTTTCATTAAAACTTTTCAAAACTATTTTCGATATGGATCAGAACTGGACACGCATGAGATCTGTCACTGAGATGCACAACCCCGGATTCCAGCAACTAGAAAGTTGCCCCTAGTCTGAATAACACTGCATTGGAGATGACAAACTGAGCTCTTGAATGCAGAATAGACAAAGATGACCAAACATGATCACATGGACAAAGTTGATCGGGGAAGTGTTTATGGCTGAACTTCAGGATGAAGTTGCCTACGTATCCCAAAGATGGGAATCAAGCCTTACGTAGTTCAGGCTTAGGTTTACTTGTGTATTAACCCTCACCTTTTACGCTCTAACTTTTGCCAAGGCCTCCCTTTGCAGGTTTTTAACCTTGCGAGCTCAATTTTTGTAATTTCAAATTTTTCATGCTCTAACTTTTGCCTAGGTCACCCTTTCGGGTTTTTGGCCTAGCGAGCCTCTCAGGGGTAATATTTCTTCAACTTGTCCATATTGATCGGCTGTGAGAACTCCAGGCCATTTAGGTCTATCAGAACGACAGCTCCACCCGACCAGATAGACTTAATGATGTAGGGACCAATCCAATTGGGTCTGAACTTGCCCCTAGGGTCATAGATGGGAGCTTGGTTGTCTTTGAGCACCAGATCTCCTTCTTTCAAATTCTTGGACTTAAATTTCTTGTTGAAAAGCCCTGGCGATTCTTCGTTGATAACCCTAAACATGGTACAGTCCTTTCAGTCTGCGCTCGTCAAAGAGCATGAGTTCTTCGAATCTGCTCTGCTGCCAATCTGCCTCCTCTATTTGACACTCAGCCAGTACTCGCAGTGACGGAACCTCAATTTCGATAGGTAGAACGGCCTCCATCCCATAAACTAATGAATACGAAGTCGCCCTAGTAGAAGTTCTGATTAAAGTCCGGTAACCCCACAGAGCAAATGGCAGCTTATCTGGCCAGTCCCGGTAGGTTTCCATAATCTTATGCAAAATGTGTTTGATGTTCTTGTTGGCGGCCTCAACGGCTCCATTGGTCTGCGGCCGATATGTAGATGACTTATGAAAATCCACGTTGTATTTTTCCAACAAGTCAATCACGATATGTAGATGACTTATAAAAATCCACGTTGTATTTTTCCAACAAGTCAATCACTTCCTTCTTGAAGTGGGAACCGTTATATGAAATAATCTCGTTTGGGACCCCATAGCGACAGATGATGTTGTTCCTGATGAACTTTGAAACATGTGAAGCCTTCAACACCACATAAGATTGGGCCTCAACCCACTTCGTGAAATAGTCTATCGCGACCGGAATAAACTCATGTCCATTTGACCCCTTTGGAGTGACAGCCCCGATCACATCGATTCCCCAAACTGAAAATGGCCATGGCGAAGTCATATTGTACAGCTTCGACGGCAGGATGTTCATGCGGTTTGCATGGATTTGGCATTTGTGGCATCGCTGAACAAAGCCGATACAATCCTTCTCCATGGTGGACCAGTAGTAACCTTGTCTGAGGATCTTCTGGGATAGCATTACCCCGTTCATGTGCGCTCTGCACTCTCCTCCATGGATGGCCTCCATCAGGCGCTTCGATTCTTCGGTATCAACACACAGCTTATGCATTTCCAGATGACCCCTCTTATACAATTTTCCCCCACAGACGATGAACTGAGTATCCATTCTTCGGATTGCCCTCTTATCTTTGGCATTTGCCCGTGGCGGATACGCCTCTTCTTCCAAGAAATTCCAGACATCGTAATACCAGGGGTTCTCATCTTGTACCTTGTCTATGGTAGCAATCAGCTCGTAGGCCGATGCAAATTTCTATTCGATGATGATCGGATGCATCCGGACCCCGAAAGGGATGTCTATCGTAGAAGATAGAGTTGCTAGCGAATCTGGAAACCTGTTGTTCTCTCTTAACAAATGAGTGAAGTTCAACTTCTTGAACCGAGGAATCAACAAGTCCAAGGTCTGGTGGTAGATTCTCATTTTTTCTTCTTTGACTTTCCAATCTCCTTTAGCTTGAGACACAACAAGGTTCGAGTCCCCAATGACGTCCAACCGTTTTGCCCCTAGTTCTAGGGCGGCTTCTAAACAAGCAATCCATGCTTCATATTCTGCTTTGTTGTTTGAGACTTTGAATTGGAGTTTGAATGCTAAAGGTATACGGGAATTGTCGGGTGCTATCAGCATCACCCCTATCCCATACCCGTACTGGTTTGACACTCCGTCAAAGTACATCGTCCAAAATTCTTCTTCGACATGCAGAATGGCCTCGTCCGGGAATAAGTACTCAACTGCTTCATCCCCTTTCACTGGGTGATCGGCTAGGAACTCCGCTACCGCTCTCTCCTTTACTGACTTGCAAGTCACATATTTCAGATCGAATTCGGAAAGTAAAAGCAACCAACGAGCTAACTTACCCGTAAGTGCCGGTTTCTCGAAGAGATACTTGATGGGATCTAATCTTGAAACCAGCATTACAGAGTGAGCTAACAGGTAGTGTCGCAGCTTCTGGGTAGCCCATACCAAGGCCAGACAAACCTTCTCCAATAGAGTGTAGCGGGTCTCATACTCCAGCATTTTCTTGCTCAGATAGTAGATGGCCTTCTCCACTTTGTCCTCAAACTCTTGTGCAAGCATGCAGCCCATCGTAGTTTCAGTCACTGAAAGATACAGAATCAACAGTTTCCCCGGCTCAGGTAGTGACAACACATGTGGGTTCTGTAGATATTGCTTGATCTGTTCAAAAGCAGTTTGGCATCGGCCGTTCCATTGGAATTTCTTTCCTTTCTTCAGGAGACCAAAAAGTGGTTCACAAGTCAAGGTTAATTTTGAGATAAACCGTCTTATGAATTGCACTTTACCCAGAAAGCCTCGCACCTCCTTTTTAGTCCTTGGTGGTGGCATTTCTAAGATGGCCTTGATTTTGGAAGGGTCGATCTCGATACCTCTCTGTGTAATCAAGAACCCCAGCATTTTTCCTGCTATAACACCGAATGTACATTTTTTAGGATTTAGCCGCAACCGAAATTCTCTAATCCTTTGGAAGAACTTTTGCAAGGCGGTGTAGTGGCCCTCTCTTTCTTTGGACGTGATAATCATGTCGTCCACGTACACCTCAACCTCTTTGTGGATCATGTCGTGCAATATCATGGTCGCGGCCCATTGATATGTAGCTCCAGCATTCTTCAACCCAAATGGCATCACCCTATAGCAATATGTCCCCTACAGAGTGGTGAAAGCAGTCTTCTCCCGGTCTTCGAGTGCCATCAGTATCTGATTGTAGCCTGAGAATCCATCCATGAACGAAAGCAGCGCATGCCCAGCGGTGAAATCCACTAACTCGTCAATGTGTGGCAGAGGAAAGTTGTCCTTCGGACTGGCTTTGTTCAGATCCCTGCAATCCACACATACTCGAATCCTGCCATCCTTCTTTGGCACCGGAACGATATTAGCCAACCAAGTTGGGTACTCAGATACTAGCAGGAACCCTGTGTCGATTTGCTTGGTGACCTCTTCTTTAATCTTGAGAGCCCAATCCTAGCGGATCCTTCTGAGTTTCTGTTTAACGGGTCGGGCCTCTGGCTCAAGAGGGATCCGGTGCTGTACAATCTCAGCATCGATTTTAGGCATGTCTTCGTAGGACCACGCGAAAACATCTTTGAAATCTTTTAATAAAGCGACTAAGCGCTCGCGCTCCTCCGAAGGCCACGTGGACCCGATCTGGACCAGCCGTGGGTCCTTCTTAGTACCAACATTAAATATAGTGATTTCATCAAACAAAGGTTTAACAAATCTCTCCTGCTCTTGATCAATTAATCGTTGTAAAACAGGAGGAATCTCTTCCTCGTCGGTTTCATCAAAATTTTGAAAGTCCTGATTAATACAATAAATCAAAGGCATAGAAAAGTACTCAGAAACCACAGCCATTCCATTCTCATTAAGCACTTCCAAATTGTTCGATTCTTCTGTTACAACAGACTCAAAAGAGAAAGAAAAAGACGACCTAGACAGGACTGTGGCATCCAGGTTATCACCCCCAGGAATACCGGACTTAGACTCAGTCGAGCTGGAACCTAGTTCCGACTCCACAGACTCGGTGGAATCAGATTCCGGCTCACTACCTGACCCGGAGCTGCTTGATAAAAATCCCTCCTCGTACTGCCAGATGAGGAAGGGTGCGATAGATGCATCCAAAATGTTTGAAGGTGGGCCCGCAGCCGTTTCATTCCCGATCATGGACACCAAAAAGTTATCCCCCAAGCATTTCTGTATGATCGGAGGATATGAAAGTAGACAAGCCAGTGCTACGCCCATTTCGATTTTGGTGTCCTTAGAATCCACTTTCCCACATTGCTCAACCTCAGCTGATGGGTCTGTCTGCTTCTCGACAACATTATCCTCGGATAACTGTAGGTCGAAGAAGATTTCAAACCCTGGCAAGTGACGCTTCTCCGCGCTCAACCATGGCTCTGGAAAGCCAGAAAATGGAAAGTCCTCCCCCTTCCGGACAAAGCGTCCGTTTAGGGTACCCTGGATGGGTTGGTGCATTAACTCATAAGGCTTTCCTACCTGCTTTGCTCTGGCTCTCCCAGCCATCTCCTTGCCTTTCCTCACCTAGTCCTCTTTGGTGGGCAGATGACCCAAACCAAAGGTATGTAGGTTGTGCGGCACTTCGACCGATACTGCTATGCCCTTCCGGCCACTTCTTTCCAGTCCCATCCCAAGGATGTGCTGGAGTTTGTTCATGAGGTATACCGACTGAGCGCTAACATACAGCCCCTCCTCAACGGCTAGGATGTTCTATAAGACCTGGGCCTCGGCTAGGGTAAAACCCAATAGGAACACATCCTCTGTGCCATGTTCGATTTCCAAAATCGGTGTAGACACTTCTGGCGGTAGATGGATTGACGAATTCCCAAAAATTATAGCCACCCCCTTCCTGTGAGGGTATTTCAACATTTGATGCAAGGTGGAAGCGACTGTCTTTACCTGGTGCAGCCACGGCTGCCCCAGGAGTAGATTGAAGGTTGCGGGAACGTCCAAGACATGAAAGTCAATCTCGTGTTGTCCTGAACCAACCTGGGTCTGAATTTTCACAGTCCCCATCACTTCTTTGCTCGTGTTATCATATGCCCTTATCACTTGGGCTGTTGGCACAAAGTTCGCGGGCTTTAACCCGATTGTGTATGTCGTCCTTGATGGGCACACGTTAATAGCGAACCCCGTGTCGACAAGAACCATCGGTATCTATTTGTCTCTACACTCCACAGAGATGTAGAGCAGTTTGTTATGATTCGCGACCTCAGGCGGCAATTCCTTGTCAGAAAAGCTCAACATCGGGGAAGCCCCTCCGAAAAAACCAATCCTACCAGTTGTTCAGGCATGGTGTCTATTGAGAGTTTGGCCTTATCCATTGCCGATAGGACGACTTGTCTATGGACACGTGAAGCCATAAGCAGTCCCCAGATAGAGATGTTTGCTTGTATCTTTTTCAACTGTTTTAGCACGGCCTCTTCTTCAAGTAGCTTCTCTTTCTGCTTCTCCGATTCCTTGTCCTTCCTGGACGTCTCTAGCTGATCTAGGTGCGGGGGCTTGAAATACCGCCCACTCCTAGTCATATAGTCAACTTGACTAATATACCAGGTATCTTCTGGCTGGTTACTCCCCTAGTCTTCATCGGTGTGGGCAAGACGTAGGTCATCGTCATTCCACCACATGCCATTGGTAGCCGACAAACACCTGTCCGGCTCCGTCACAACCATTCATGTGCCCACAGCACCTTGTGTTCCTGTACTTGCAATATGTTATGTTCTTGTGCACACGGCACGTTCAATCCCCACAGGAGCTTTGGCTTTCCTGGCCCTCTTAGAATCTTCGATCCCTTTTCGTTCTAACTGCGTCAGTGCAACTTGCTGTTCAACATTTCCTGTATTCAAAATGCCCAAATCCCAAGTGAAATTCTTGGCACCGGCGCTCTCTGGCGATGCATTCTGATTCCCGACCCTTCCGGCCACAATTGATGCCCTTGTCTCTAACAGGCCCTATTCCGGCTGAGATTCTTCCACAACATCGGGTTGGTCGTCAAGCCACCCTGTAACCTCTATTGACCCATCATAATCAAACCAGTTGACTGTCGTGTCTCCTGAGTCTTGTTCATTGAAAAACAGAAGGTCAACAAAGTCCCCTTCCAGAGCTGCCAAGTCATCTATCCTCTAACCAAGTCTGTCCCCCTACATTACACAAATATTTGCTTTCACTGGCAATTTCACACTTGGCCTAACCCGGCCTGCTGACGTGATGTAATCACTCGGATTATATACCTCCTCAACACAGCTCCCAAATTCCTCAGACCCTGAATTAACAACCCTACTTTCCTCCGAAATCATCCTTGTTCTACCTTCGACGATCACCATCATTGGCTCAGGTTGGGTTCGGGAGATGTCCAACATGCACAAGTTGGTGCTATCAAGAATGAACACCTCTGGCTTGGGTAGGTGAGAAGGGGTGATGTATAGGCTAGGATCGTATGACACAACCCCGGTCTTGATTAAGTTGATGCGTTTGGGAGGTGGAGCTTGGTTATGTGGTGGGAGAGGATTGGTTGTGACATTGGGTTTTTCTGGAGGCACAATCACCCGGTTGTCAATGAGATCTTAGATCTCATGACGCAATCTGAAGCAATAGTCGATGTCGTGACCATGCTGTTGGTGGAAAGCGCAGTATTTGGCTGGGTTATGGGAGGGAGGAAGTGTTTCCGGCAATGGCCACGGCTCTAGGGGCTTCAAGTGCCCTTTCTTAATTAAAACCCCCAGAGCTTTGGACAGGGGCATGTATAATGGTGTGAAGGTTCTTTGGCCTCGAGGTTGGTACTTGGTTGTTTGTGGGTTGCTTCTGGATGCACCGGTGAATGGTGTTGCTGCAAGGGTTCTTGGAGGGGTGGTGGTGACCATGCTCACTTCAGAGGCTCTGGCATTTGCAGCACTGCTTGTGCCTGCATTTGCATTTCGGTTGAAGGTCCTCCTGGGCTGCTCCCTGTCACTGTCAATCAGACCCTGCTTTAGGGCATCCTTAATCTGCACCCCAATTTCATGTAGGTCTGCAAAAGTGGGGAGAGGGAGGACGATCATCTTCTGCATAAGCTTAGGCTGGAGGTTGCACACAACCATCCGTATTTGATCTTTGTCCGTTGGCCTAATGGTCATCATTGAGGCCTTGGCCCTCCAGTGAGTTACGAAATCGGAGAAACTCTCCTTGGGCTCCTGCCGAGTCGTCTCAAGATCACGGGTTATAATCTCGATCTGTGTATTATAGAAGTATTGTGCTATGAAGGCCTCGACCATCTCCTCCCAACTCCTCTTGACGGAATCTTCTAATTTCGCATACCAAATTGTCGCTACACCTGACAAGGTCCGGCCGAACAAAAATAGCTTCTGTAACCTGGTGAGCCCCATCGGTCTTAGTATGTCCGAAAATAACCGCAAATGCACCATGGGATCCCCAGATCCGTCAAAGCGGTCAATATGTGGCATTTTAAAGCGTTTGGCAGCGTCACGGCCGCATCAGTATACCCATCTTCAATATCTGGAATGGACTTGACGACGTGTGATTTCTTGAACAGCTTTTCAAGCTTGCTCACTTTCAATGCTGTGGGGACCACTTCGAACTCAAAGGGAGAATCCGGTAGGTTGGTGGGTGTTTTGGATAACTGGGGTAGGATTGGGGGCAGAGCTGGCCCTGTCGGAATGTCCGTATCTCCCTAGACATTTGGTGCCTCCTTGGGTGCTGGAACTCTTGGTGGGGGAAGAGCTTGAGGAGCTTGGTGTGAAGCCGATGCTCCAATTTGTTGTTGTAGCCTGGCAATTAACTATGCCTGTTGAGCCATGACCTCGGCCTGTTGTTTGCAAATTCTGCTTGACGGGCAGCGTCCTGCTGCATGGTTCTCATACTTTCTTGGAGTTGACGCATCATTTCCTCTATTCCTGCTATACTGCCTTGATCTAGTTGAACTACCGGTATATGTTCCCTCTCCATGGGAGAAACAGAGCTCTGATCCCTACTATACTCAGGTGGGGTAGACAAAGCCCTCTAAACTGCTTGGCCGATATCCTCTCGCCTAATCGCCCTCGTCTGTAAGGGGTAGAGAATGGAACCTTGGTTGTCATCTACGGATCCTCAGATCGATTGAGTCTGCGACCTCTAATCTAGAGTGCTTGGGGAATATCTGCTTGGTAGGAAGCAATTGTGCTAAACTACCTAGCAAAAAGATAAATAAAGCATAATAAGGAAATAAATAACTAGAAAACAGATAGCATAACAGCTTAAATAAACACAACACATAGTCGGTATGACAACACACAGTTGGCATTTGTAAGCTGAAAATACTGTTCTCAAATACTGATCATTGTTCCCAAATCACTGCCCCAAATCTGAATCTGATACCCGCAAATATAGCTGATTCTCAAAACACTGATGCCCACAGGCCTGATACCCAGACTTGCAAACTGATACGTGCATTCCTGTAGAGACACACTCTAAAAGCACATAGTAAACAAGTGAGAGTCAAAAACACCCCTATGGAGGGATAGGGTTTCCCTGTCCTATTTTGTCAGGAACTAGGGTTTCATTACGCATGCAGTGGTTTCAAACAACCTATAATCGAGTAAGCAACCTGTTCTAGTTTGGGATGGTCACTATGGATTCCGAATATGCACTAGGTAGAATGGTTAAAAAGGGTGCCTCGGTAAAAACCGGAGTTTGTGTTCCCATCGTGGCAGAGCCCGTAACCGGTCAGCCGTATGGCACACTACTCAAAGCAAGCCTCCGACAAACCGTTCAAAAATAGCAGACGGCAAACACTGTGTCCTAGGCACACCAATGCACATGTAATACAAAGAAACACATAAGTGTAGTCAAAACAAGATATCATGAGTTCGAGTCAAGTTCTCTAACTCCCCAGCAGAGTCGCCAGAAACTGTAGACGTCCCTGAATGTCTCGGAAAAAATCCTGTTTTGTTCATTAGGCTTACTACAGTTCGGACTCAAATGTCACGGTTCTGAATCTAATCTCACAAAGTGCAATGCAAGATCGATAAATCACCAAAGAGTCCAAATCTGGCAAATCGTTTTAAAAAACTAATTTTTAGAAAGAAGTGCCAAACATGGATTGCTTTGCTAAATACAGAGTCGCCACCTAAATATTTTATTTTGAGGGAATTTAGGAAACCCTGACTCGTGCCTAAGGTCACGTGTCCGTCATCACCAAAGTTGTCTCGGCTCAGGAACTTGGGTACGATTGAGGAAGGTCATGCAATGAGCACCCCCGCTCGCCCAATCAAAGATCGGCCACTACTAAACATGATATCTTGTTTTTGAAAACACATGCATTCTTATTCCAGTTTATTTAGCTTAGTATTACTATGTGATACGCACAGCAAAACAAGTATAGACTAGATCGCCTAATTTGGAACAAAGCATTGCATATCCGTTCGTTTGAAAAATGGTTTGAAATTTGCTACTCGCAAGTAGGCTAAAACGCAAGTTTCAATGAATTGTCCCAATTTAGGTAATCTAACCTTCACCCACAGGCATTCAGGCAGTTATATCACATAAGCAGTTAGCCTCATGGTAAGCATGCTATCATGGCAGTCACTTACACACATACAAGGATGCTGAAGCATAAACACTTACCGAGTACTCCGAGCCAAAACAGAAACTAGTTAGTAATCAATGCATGATCCTAGTTCATTTTAAGATGGCTAATGCAACACATGCAAAATGCAACTAAGATAGGCTCGGCTATTCTAAGATGGCATATGAGATGCTACAAATAACATATATTCAACTTGGAATTGAAATACAATGCAGTTAGTTTGATGCGCCGAGCCCGGTGCATGCAAGAGAGATGAATGAATGCAAACATGCGAAGCATAAGGATGCTAATTGAAACATGCCCTAAAATTAACCATCGAAAGCAGGTAAATAAAAGGGAAAAAGACGTGGGGTTGGAAGACACGCATCACACACACGCACACTTATTACAATAATTGGCCTTCTTAACGGAGGGTCTGAATAAATAATACAGAACCAGCTAGCTAATCTAAGCTAATCTAATTAAGCTAGTTATTACACAACGAAACAAATAACAAGCTACAGCTAATTATTACACAATGTCTAATTAAGTAAGCAAACTAAATAGGCAAGTAAACTAAATGAAAGTAGGCTGCCTCGACTCTGTTTTGGATGACAATGGATGCATACATGCTCGAGTTGCCTTGTTCGGAAATCCCTCGCGACGTCTCGACTTGCCTTTGTTTACAATTGATCTCAGAAACTTGCACAAGGCTCTAAGGAGATAAAACTCCACCCCGAGAATCTGGAGGAAGGCTGTAGACACCCCATTTTTGACCGTCCTCAAGACTTGGACATCACCGCTTGAACACCCGGTGATTATCCATGTTTGTGTTCGTTTCGAGTTCCCGGAGGTCCCGGCTGCGCGCCGTACCTCAGGATCTCTTAACTGGTTTGTTCTGCGCTTGGTTTTCCACCAAGACTTGTGTCTGTTTGCATTTGAGGGTAGGGGAAGGCTTGTTAGCCATCCCGGGACCTCTGCTGCCCACTTGATCCGGCCCTTTATGTGTCATCGGCACTATTTTCTTAGAATCTGAGGCCGATCGGCACTTCTCGCCGGCCGGCACATTTTGTGCGGTGATTGTTTTGCCCGGTGACCCTCCTGAACCCCTATGAGGATGGTGCATGCCGTGTGCGGTGGATTAAACCATCACTCCTCCCCGTAGCATTGCACCCTTTGCCCTTTGAACCCTTTTAAGCTTCTAGAAGCTTGACCCCTTTTGGTCAAGCTTTTTGGGGAAGCTTGGGTGGGTGTATTGGCTTCCTTTAGAAGCCAAGACCCTCCTCACCTCTTTGAACCTTTTGGCCTTACTTAGCCATTAAGTCTTGGCTTGTATATTGCCTATTTAAACACCATTCATCCCCTTTGCTCAAGGGTTAGCAACTTTAGGTCAAGAACCAGAGATTATACATATACTCTCTGATATACATCCATATATATCTATATTTCCCTCTCTCTCCTCTTGTGTGTGTGTTTTAGGCCCCAAATAGTGAGTTTTGTCTTACTTTTGCACCATTACACACACTATTACACCTAGCTCGAGATTGGAAGACTTGGAGGTTTGTTTTGAGTGATTTTGGACTGGTTTTGATCACTTGGAGGCTGGACCACCTGTTCTTCATTGGTTCTTCAAGGGTAAGCTTGTTGCTTTAGATTCCCCATTCTTGCAATCTATTTCTACCCTCTGTACTTTGTGTTTTTGGATTTGTGTTTAACATAAAAAGTCTTGTTTTTACTTGTTCTTGAACTTTCATTAAGGTCATTTTATGGTTTGAGTTAAGACTCATCACTTTAAGCCTTGTTTGGCCCTCTTTGGTGCCTTTTTCTTAGGCCTCCTATTTTGGTGTTCTTGGATCTTCTCACCACTGAAAACCGGTGAGTTTTCAGTGGTGAGGATATTTTCGTGCCTCATCTAAGGGAGGACACCCCTCTCCCTTTGGTCCTTTGGTTGGCCTTTGTTTTGGCTCATAGTATAGCATGTGTGCATGTTTGCATTTTGCTTCATTTCAAGGCTTTTGGGGCTGTTTTAGGTCATGTTTGATCTCTGTTTTTGGTTGGAATTGTAGCCTCTAACATGCTTCCTATACCTCCTTGGAAATGCTCTCTTGTATGCCATGTTTTGAGGTTTTGACTCTTGCATGTTTAGGCTTAGTTTCATGAAGATACTAGTATTATTTTGCCATGTTAGAGGGTGAGCCTTTGATTTTGCCATGTTTGGTGTGTTTGAGGTGGTTGTCTTGCATATTGGCTTGTAGGCCTTGTTTGTATGAAGTCCTAGCATGCTTATCTTGTTTTGATCTAATGATTTGGCATCATTATAGGTGGTATTTCAGTCCCCATTTCATGTTCAAATACTTCCATTCATCATCTCCTTCATGCTTTAGAATGTTGGTCTTTTATGCCTTAAAAGAGCATTGTGCATGCTTCCATGACTAGGGTATTTTTGGAGGTGCCATGAGGGATTTGGGTGTCATTCCACATGCTTAAAATCTGTTTTTTTGTTTGTTGAATGCATGCCATGAGTGGTTGTATGAATGATGTCAAGTTACTCTCTTTGGTGTCCTAGACTTGGGCCCATTGAATAAGCATGCTTGTGTTTGATCATGTTGAGAGGCTTGTTTTGCCACTGTTTTTGGGAGCTTGAGGGCTGCCCTCTATGGCTTAAGTCCATTGTTGCATGCTTATGTCATGATTGTTGCTTGCTTGGTTAATGTAGCCTCAAATGTGTGCTTGTTAGTCCCATGTTTAATTGGCTCATCTTGCATGCCATTTGCATCCTACATACTTTAGCTCTTTGCATGCTTAAAATAATAGGTTGCATTGCATTTGAGCCTCGCTTGCATACTTGCATCTCATAGCTTGGTTTGGGGTTGTCAAGCCAAGCCTAGGATTGAGGGGAGTTCACATTTCAAGTGGTGTAACTCATCTCAATCCTTGGTCACTAAGGCCCTTGATTTCCACATGATAGGGACTTAGTATTCATTTGTTGTGTTGCATGCATATTTACATTAAAATGAGCAATCTTGGTTCCTTAGGCTATCATGCATCAAATGCACAATTGATAGCCCTAGAACCAAGAGCCATCCCCTGAGTCCCTTGACATGATAGGAGGGTTGGACATGCTCACATTTGCCCAAAAACCATGCCTATGCATTCTTTGTCTGCTTTCTTTCATCTCTTTGTCTCTGCTGTAGGATTTTCTGCCGAGGCATAAAATAGTGCCGACCGGCACTATTTTTGTGCCGATAATTTAAAAGCTCCGGTGGCCCTTGTAAAGCCGATGACTACCTTTGTCTAGCCGGTGGGGCATTTCGGACCACTTGGGACGTATTCGAATTTTGGGAATTTTGGAGGCGGGGCGGTAAAAGAAAATGTCGCAATGCTATGGCACGGAGTTTTCAGGTAGTCATGACGAGCATGCATCATTCGCGCATTCCGAGGCAGGGCTGAGGCTCCATTTAATTTATTTATTTAATTTAATTTTGGTAATTAGAATTTGTAATAATTTATTTATTCATTTATTCTTCGGTCTGTATTATTTATTTATTCGGTCCCTCCGAGTGAGGGCAAAAATGTAATAAGTGTGGGTGAGTGTGATGCATGTCTTCCAACCCCCGCTTCTTTCTAACCCTTTTATTTACCCGCTTCCAGTGGTAGATTAGGGCATTTTAAATTAGCATACCTTATGCAATGCATGCGTGCATCCATGCATTTGTTTACATGCACCGGGCTCGGTACATCATACAAACTGCATCGCAATTTTCAAATTCCAAAATTGAATACGTGCTATGTGATAGCATTTCATATACCATGTCTAGGATACCCGAGCCTGTCTAGATTACATCCTTGTATGTGCTGCATTAGACATTTCAGTATGCTTAGGTCCATGCATGGATTTCTAATAAGCTTCTGTTTTGGCTTGGAGTACTAGGTGAGCTTTCATGCTTTAGCATACCGCATGTGTGTGAATGTTGCCATGACAGTATGCTTAACATGCGGCTAAGTGCTTATGTGATATAACTGCATGAATGCCTGTGGATGGAGGTTGAATTACCTAAATTGGGACAACATATTAAAACTGTGAGTTTTAAAGCCCACTAGATAGTGGCAAAACCGTCTTTTCTAAAAAAGCCCGCTTGAGAGTGGCAAAACCTGCATTTTAGCCTACTTATGAGTAGCAAGTCATTTTCAAAACAAACATGTAATGTTTTGTTCCAACTTAGGCGATTTGGTCTATACTTGTTTGCTGTGCGCATAACATAGTAATTCTAGGTTAATAACCGGAATAAGAACGCATAAAGTTTTCAAAATCGGATATCATGGTTAGTAGAGGCCGGTCTTGGATCGCGAAGGGTGCTCATAATGACCTTCCCGATCGTACCCAAGCTCGAGCCAAGACCACTTTGGTGATGAGCGGACATGTGGCCTTGACCTTTGAGTCGTGGTTTCCTAAATTTCCCAATTAAAAAATATTTAGGTGGCGACTCTGTAATCTGGCAAAGCAGTCCATGTTTGACACTTCTTTTCAAAAAAATCTGTTTTCTCAAACGATTTGCCGGATTCGGACTCTTTGGTTCAGATTTAGAACCGCAACAAACTTAAAGAGTCCGAGCTGTAGCGAGGTCCCCCCCGGACGTGCTACAAAGGCTGCCAACCAACTTATGGGCATGGGAGACCATCCACCAACCACCTTTGGTGGTGGAAACCAAAAAAGGTAGTCGGCCAGCTAGTAAACCTGGTCGGCCAACCAGTTTCCTCTCCTGGATTCTGGTTTTCTGCAAGAAAGGGAAAGAGAGGCACGACAAAGTATTTGCAACACATGTGTGCACGACCACTCTCCCCATCGTTGTGTAAGCTCTAGGGAGTGTAGTCCTCAACCCTTGGGCCACCAATCACGTATTTCGATGCATGATGATCGAGAAGCCAAATTGCACGACTCAATGTGATATGAATGCACATGTAAGCACCTAAAGCTAATAACTCCATCATGGGTGGTTAAGAGTGTCAACGACCGGAAATCGAGGCATGTTTCGTCACTTTGAGTACGAGACATCCCTCATTTCCCGTGTTCAGACTAACTCCTATTCCGAACACAATGCAACAAACAATGGCATGCACAATGTAACTTTAAGTATGCAACCTAAACGTTATGCAACTAAGCATGCAAATATGTGAGGGACATGATAGCATACCCAATGCCAATATGAAGTGCAACATGGACAACCTAACAAGGCTAATGGCATGCACAATGCACAATGCTAATGCACACATACTCAATGCAAGAAAACATATGCAACAATATGACAAAATGCGGCTAGCATACACAATGTGAATGTCAAGCATACTCAATGTGACGAACTACATGGCATACGCAATACTATGAACTACAATGGCATACTCAATGTAAAATGGACTTAAACCAAAATGAATGGGCCTTCGCCACACCAAAATCAATGGCCATACATGATGAAAACAAGACTCCGAAACTCATTCTAGCATACACAATGCAAGGACCTAAGCCCAAGGGCACAAAATGCAACTCTATAAAAGCATTGAAAGGATGAAATATGGCATACAATGGCACATGTTCCAGCTCTGAAATGACATACAAAATAGCTCCGAATCATGCAAACAACTCACACAATGCATGTTGAAAGGTTCAAGTACCGAAGCTAGTGAAGCACATTACACTAGAGGCATGTAAGGCGATGCTAAAATGAAAAGGCCAACTCTAAATAGACCTTAAGCAGGCCCAAAACAATGGAAAAATGAGCCAAGATGGTGGCTTGAAAGGCATAAGAATGAAGCTCAATGCAAAGGCTCATAAATAGGGTATAATGATGCAACTCTCAAGCACATTGAAAGAGTGACAAGCATGAGAATATGCCCAAGTAATATGCACTGAAATCATGGTAGGAATGATGCTAAATCATGTCAAAGGCCCCAAACAACGCATGCTAGTGGACCCGATATACAAAGCTAGTAAGCTTGATTGAACCATGACCATATACAACAATGCATGCATGACCCAAAACACTTCAAAAAGAGCTAAGGAAGCCCAAAATATGAATAAAATCAGTGTGGATCATGGCCAAAATATGCTAGAATAGAGGGCCAAAACAATATACATTTCAAGCTAGTAAACCATGATTTACACTACAAGTATATGAAGCATATGAGAGGCTACCAAACTAGCCAAAAATAGAATCATGGCATGCCAAATGATGGCCAAAAATCCCCTGAAACATGACCAATACATGCAAGAATGACATGCTACTTTGATAGGCCATGCAAGGGATTGTTCTACACATGCAAGAGGCAAACAAAAGGTAACCAAACCAGCCATAGACAGAGTCTAGGCAGGTCCAAAAAATCACTAAAAAGGGCCTGAACCAAGGCTAGGAAGTGTGGAAACATATGCTCCATTGGAAAGCCAAAAATGCAAGCAAACAAGGCCAAAAGAGAGAGAGGATCACCCCTCTCGGATTTTGGCCCTCAAAACCAGATGCCAACCACTGAAAATCCACTGGATTTCAGTGGCTAAAGGGCCAAGCAAAGCTTAATACAAAGACCTCATGGCATGGCTCAAAACAAAGCTAAATAGGGCGTGCAAGATGGTAGATGACCCCCAACACTAAAAGTGTGATGCCCCTGTTCTGTAATTAGTTAATTGGTCCTTAATATGAATTTGATTATATGTTTGATATGATTTGGTGTGCCAATTATGTGAATATATGTGGTTTTGAATTTCCATCTGTTCACCGTAGGAATATCTGTTTGATTTTACCGCTTCGGGAATTAAATTGAGGGCCTTATCGGCCACAGAACCCAAAATTGATTGCGCCACTGTGATTGGCATAATTTTTAGAGCCTACAGTGAAATTTGATTGAAAATTGATTCGGGCCAGATTAAGTCGATTTAATTGATGAACTGAGTGCTCAACTATTTTATATTAAATAAAATGTTAGTGGGCCTTGTTGTATAATAGCACTATACTCTCCTTTAGCCCATATGAACTCAAAATTTGGGTTAGACAATAGGAAGAAAGAGAGGGCTGGCCATAGTGAGAGAAAAGGAGAGGAATTGTGCTAATCTGGCTTAAAGCTTGGAAATTTTGAAGAATTGGCTCAAGAATTGACTAGAGCTTAGAAGATTAAAGCTCCTAGGTAAGTGGACTCATGGATTTTTGTTGTAAATGTGTAGATTCAAGTGTATTTGATGATCAAGAACATGAGTTAGCTTGATGTTGAGGAAATTGAGTTGTTTGTGTTCATTTGATGGTCAATGAAGGCATGCATGTTGTAATGGTTGTAGAATTGCATAATCTAGCATGTATTGAGTTGAACATGGAAGTGAAGGTGCTAAATCTTACATGCAAACATGCTTTTGTTGTATTCCATGAGAGTGAACACCATTTGCTTTGTTTGGGTTGGAAATGAGGTCAAAAATTAGCATGCATGTTTGAATAATTAAGAGATGAGATTGAATGCATGATTTTACCATATTGGAATGGGTTTTGGGGCATGCATGTGACTTATTTGTGAAATTGAGCCTCATTGAGTTGTAATTTGGGGTCTATACCATGTTAGCATGATTATACATGAGATTTGAGCCGTTGCATGCAAGAATTGTAGCTGGGAAATTGAATTTGGGCTCAAGAACACAACCTGGAATTCCCAGATTTTTTATGTCTGCTCGAGCGTAGGGAAGTGCTGCTCGAGCGGGAAAATCGAGCTCCCAGCATTTTTGTCAGACATGGTTCCCGCTCGAGCAGGGAAGTTGACGCTCGAGTGGGGAGCTATGTAGTCAGGAAGTCCGCTCGAGCGGCCGAGTTCACGCCGGCGAGAATTTGAGGTAGCGATACTTTTGCGGCTTAAGGTTCGCTCGGCGAAGTCCACGCCGGCGGGGACTATTTTTCAAAATTGCTTTTGCATTACGTGATTACGTTTTCCGTTCTCTTTCACTTGCAAGCACTCTTAGGCATATGTTAAGCATTGTAAATGAGTTAATGAGATAAGAATAAAGCCTAAAGAGGAATATGTGAATTAAAGAACGGATTGAACTGTTAGTGACCCTTTTGTGTTCATGAAATGTATAGGGTCAAGCTCCAAGGCAAATCCACAAACCAATCACTGTGAGTAATATCGATATTTGAATGCTTGTGAATGTCCAATTGTCTATTCCCTTATAAGCTTTATGAATTGCTAATTGGGATTGTGGAAGTAAGTCTGACATGAATAAATGAATGGATCAAAGGTCGTTTTGATAAACATGAATGGACCAAAGGTCGTTTTGATAAACATAAATGGACCCAAGGTCATTTTGATAAACATAAATGGACCTAAGGTCGTTTTGATAAACATAAATGGACCCAAGGTCGTTTTGACATGAATGAGTGGGCCGAAGGCCATTTTGAAATGAATGAGTGGGCCGAAGGCCGTTCTGACATAAATGAATGGGCCAAAGGCCGTTTTGACATACACGATTGGGCCAAAGGCCGTTTTGATACGAATGTATGGGCCAAAGGCCGTTTTGACATAAATGATTGGGCTGAAAGCCGTTTTGTCATAATCGAATGGGCCGAAGGCCGTTTTGACGTACATAATTGGGCCAAAGGCCGTTCTGACATAAATGATTGGGCCAAAGGCCGTTTTGACATAATCGAATGGGCCGAAGGCCGCTTTGACAAGAATGGAGATCTGAATAGGCCAAAGGCCAGAATGTTTGGAATTACAGTCACTTGAATTGTATTTAGTTATATATATCTATTAAATAGAAATATGAACTGGGCCCAAGGCCGTTTGGAATATGTTGTTCTACAATGTTATGTAAATTCTGTATTTGATATTATTCACTGGGCTATCGCTCACGCTCATTCATGTGTTTATTGGTAAGCCAAGAGAAGTCTAAACCCAGCCCCAGTGAAGTCTGCCAGGAACAACATGAGTTTGGAGAGTCAGCCTTGTGTCTCACGCACGAGACCCAACCTTGCCATTTTGTTATGTATTTCCATTTTGTCTTGTTGGCAAGGATCTTGTGTATATCGGTATGTAGTTGTGATATGGGTTGACTCAGTTTAGATGATCCTGTCTGTAAAGGATTTTCTGGTACTATATTTCGTTGTGGGTTATTAACGTATATGCGCATGGTTTGTTTTAAAGTGCATATAAGCATGGCTCTATGGACAAAGTTTTTAATTATTGCTTCTGTTTGGCCCTTTTACTCTGTTGAGTTACGTTTGTTTTGGTTTGAGGCCGTAGGTAATCTCAGGATTACTGGCCAGTTATGTCCTTAACCCATAGGGGCGGGTTCGGGTCATGACAAAAAGAGCCTTAAACAAACATGAAAATCACTTAAATATGAACCTTTTTTCATTTGACAACACAGCTCAAATAAGCATGCAAATGAGGCTAAGAGAAGGATCAAAATAATGCTTAAAAGAGGGAAATGTGATTACCCTTGAAGCTCAGCAAAAACCAGCAAGTTTCTGGACCAAAAAACCAACCCTTGAGCTCTCTCAAGACCCTCCAGCAGCTTAGGAACTAGGTGAGGGTGTTAGGCTATTAGGTTGTGTGCAATAGGTCAAGAATAACCCCCATTTTGGCTCAAAGTATAGAGATATAGAGAGATATATATTTTTTGCCTTAAACAAAATCTAAACCTCTGCAAAGGAAGAGTAGGGCCTCTTTTATAGAGATACAAGGCCAAAGCTTCTTCAAGAAGCTAAAAAATAAGGTTCAAGATCCTCCATACACGTGTATGGAGGATACAGTCTGTGTCTTCCAGCTGGCACAGCTGGCACCCACTCAAGCAGACAAAATAGGAAGAAGCTGGCCGACCAGAGTAGGTGGTCGGCCGACCACTCCCCTAGTCAGCCGACCAGGACAAGTGGTCTCCCATACAAAAAAGTGGTCGGTGGCCCCATTTGGTGGTCTCCACTTTGAAAGCAAGCTAGTGGTGTGGTGGGAGACTAGTAATTGTGGCCCAAAAATCAAGGAGACCAGTTTCCTGACAAGAAAACTGGTTGGCGGGGAAAAAGTGGTCTCCAAGGAGAAAAAGTGGTCTCCCACCCTTGCACCACCTCCCAAACAAGGAAAACAAGGTCTGTGCCAAAAATGAACCAAGACGGATGCAAAACGAGAGTTCGGGAGGCAAAGCGCGCGACCGGGTGCCTCGAAAACTGGCTGTTGAGCACCGAAAGTGGCGTGCAACCACAAAAGTGGTCTCCCAGGCCACAGTGTCCCTCTAGACAGAGGAGACAAGATGTGTACCAAAAACCATGCCAAACGGAGAATGTTAAGCGGTCCTAAACCGAGGCGCACGGCCGACGGCTCCGAAAATCAGAAACTAGTCTCCAAACGGGAACAGTGGCCTATGACCACGAAAAGTAGTCTACAACTACTGAGAGATGGTCTACAAGACCTCTCCCTCCCTCTGGGAAGAGAAAACAAGACTTTTTCTACAGACCAAGTTAGAGCACAATAGAGTCCTGAGGTCCGGAGGCAAGGCTCTCAGCCGAAACTCCGAAACCTCGAAATGAGCACAGCATGCACAAACACCAAGCGCTCAATCGATGACGTCTGAGTCTTAAGGTCAGTCAAAAATGGGGTGTCTACACAAACTCTCAGTACTTTTGCAGGCCTACAAAACTACTGGGAGAGTGTGTTCTACGCTCAAGCGTCGTTTCCTATGCTCGAGTGGTTAGGTGCTCGAGTAACCTTTCTTGCACTCATGCGATGGTCTGTTCTTTGCAAAACTTCTGGGAGTGTGTATTCTGTGCTTGAGTATCACTTCTTGTGCTCGAGCAGAGCAACTTATTGTATCTAATGCTCGAGCGTCAACTCTTGCGCTCGAGCGGATTATGCGTATATTAGTTTGTAGCAGCCACTTTTTACATTATTTTTTCATCTCTTTCTCTCTCTAAAACATTTCAAAACCCTAGATCTTGAGCTTTTCTCTCTAGAACTCACCTTCTCTCTACATTTTAACCTAGATCTTTTGGGTTTTCTACCCTAGTGTCTTTGAGAAATTTTGATCCGATTAAAACTTGGTTTCGGCCTTGTTGAAGGTTTCACCTTGCTTTGTTCGTCTTCTAACTTTGAGGTAGGGATTCTCTACACTTTCATATGATTTTTAACTTAGCTATGAGATATTGTGTAACAATGGTGAAATTTGGGTGTACTATGAACAAACCTAGGGTTTGGGGTATTCAATCAAAAGAGGGCTTTCTAAGTGAATGAGTTATAAAGGGTTATGGGGTTGAATATGAGGTTACATTGTGACAAAATAATTGATTTTGGCATTTGGGTTGAGATTTTGGAAAGAGGGAGTTTGCCCTAAAATGTTTCAAATGTTTATTTTGTAAAAATAACTGGAATTGGTATTAAAAATGTGAAATTGAATGGGTGTTGACATAAATGGTGGAGAAGAGTATGTATTATCACTCACCTATGAAATTTTGGATAAATTAACTGTCTTGAAATTGAATATCATTTTAGAAATATCTGTATTGGGCTATCGTTGGAGGATAGTTATGATTCTTATAGAAATTGCATGAGGATTAGGTGAATTGAAACTATCTCTTTTCGGTTGTCATTGAATATAACTGTGTGTTTTAATACATTGCATATATATGATGTTTGAGAGGAGATAAGTGGTGGACTCCGTTAAATTAAGTTGGCCTGTGTGTCCAGAGTGAAAGTCCCGAAATGTTGTGCATACATGGGTGTCAATTCTCGCGGACGAAAATTCCGTAAAATGGCAAATGGAAGTGTTTATGTGATGATTATATCGTTTTAAGAACCTTTGAGTTGTACCCTCAGTATGGTTGTTTGTGATAAATGGAAATAGCTCATGAAATGAGATAAAACGAATTGAGATAAAAAAAAGAAAGACTAAGATAACATGAATTGTGTTATAAAACTTGACATGGCACGGTCTGTAAATGAGTTGTAAAAGATTTTCTTACCGATACCATGTATGTGCATCATATTTACATCTTTGTTAAGATTAATCTCCCCTCTTAAGGAATTTCGTCATCAAAATTTCAAATCAAATTTTAAAGTTACGTTTAAATCAAACACAATAATGATAATTTATCAATTCCATTTCCAAGACCCATTCTCCAGTTATCCATTCTCATTAACTCAGTACACAAGTTCCAATATTGAAGGTACAATTTACAGTTTTCCAAAACATATGCAATGTTTGTGTTAAACCTGCGTTTCCAAAATATATACAATATATACAATGCTTCCATAATCTCAAAACATATACAATGTTTTCACATCTCATTAACATAACAAAATTTTAATATATGTTCAAACATCAAAAAATAGGTCTGGATACTTCTCACGGACTTCCAATTCACGTTCCCAAGTTGCTTCCTCAGCCCCGTGATGTTTCCACCATACTTTAACCAAGGGAATGGTCTTGCCTCGCAAGACTTGATCCTAAGTATCCAAGACTCTCACAAGTTTCTCCTTATACGAGGCATTCTCATCTACCTCTAAGTTGGTCCAATCCAACATGTGCGATGGATCTGGCTCATACTTCCGAAGAATACTAATATGGAACACATCATGAACCTCGAAACGCTGTGGCGGCAAGACCGAACGATAAGCTACCTCTCCAATCCGCTCAAGCATCTCAAAAGGTCCATTGAATCTAGGGAATAACTTCTCACTATTTCCAAACCTCATCAAACCCCTCCTAGGTGATATCTTCAAGAAGACATGATCTTTCACCTCAAAAGACAAAAATCTCTTCCTATGGTCAGCATAACTTTTCTGACGACTCTGGGCCGTAACCAATCTCTTATGGATAAGTGCAACTTTCTTCATCATTTTCTAGACTAACTCTAGACTCAACATAGGTGCATCACCTACCTCGGCCCTACACGCCAAGGATCTACACGGTCAACCATACATGGCCTTAAACGGTACCATGCCAATACTTGATAAGAAGCTATTGTTATAGGCAAACTCCACTAAGGGCAAGTGCCTCTCCCACGAACCCTTAAAGTCACAGACATAACCCCGAAGCATATCCTCTAAGATCTGAATGGTGTGCTCTGACTATTCGTCAGTCTGAGGACGATACGTAGTGCTAAATGTTAGTCTGGTGCCCAAGACACTCTGTAGGCTCTGCCACAACCGAGCCATAAAATGCAGATCTTTATTCGAAAAAATCATCATAGGGACCCCGTGCAACCTCACTATGTCCCTAATGTAAAGGTCGGCAAGATAATCTACCAAATCACTCACACGCATAGGTATAAAGTGTGCCAACTTGGCCAACTGGTCCACTATCACCCAAATTGCATCACTACCCCATTGAGTCCTCGGAAGGCCCACAACGAAATCTATCGTGACATATTCCCATTTCTACTCGGTTATAGGCAAGGGTTGCAACAAACCCGTTAACCTCTGATGCTCGGCCTTCATTTGTTGACAAGTAAGACACCTTGATACAAATATAGTTATATCCTTCTTCATAGCCCTCTACCAAAATTGTCGACTAAGGTCGTGATACATCTTCATGCCTCCTGGATGCACTGTAAGGCATGAACGGTGAAACTCTCAGAGTGCTCCCTCTCGGCAAGACTTCGGCATGAAGAGATGGTCATGGTATCTCACACTCAAGTCAGGATACACATTCAACCCTTTCTCCACCTTCCCACTAGAGATCTTCTCCCAGAGGGATTCTACCTCAAGGTCACTCTTCTATGCTTCTATCACTCGATTCACAAGTGTAGGTTATACGACTGCCGAAAATAAGGCTGTAGGCTCAATGGACTTACTAAGATGCAGGTCAAACTCCCCAAGAGTATCCAACATTTCCCATTCTCGGATGACGACACTAGCTGCACTACCAATGGATTTCCTACTCAATACATCGGTCATAACGTTGGCCTTCCCCTGTGATAACCCAACCCGTACTATTCTTAATTATGTATGTGATTATATGTTTGACACGAATTTGCAAGTTTAAGTATGGGAAATATGTGAATTTGGAAAAAAATATTTATGGAAAGTAGGAATATCTGTTGCAATTGGAACTTTGAACTGAAATTGAGAGCCGCAGAGGCGCGATAAATAAAAGCCTACTTTGTATCTATGATTAGCATGATTTTTAGAGCCTTTAGTGAGATTTTGAAAAATTACAATTTGCAATGATTAATTAATGTTTTGTGAGTTGGGTCATATATGTGTGTTTTGCCTTTAGTTCTTCATTGTTGCTTGACAGCCCTAGAGTGTGAGTTAGAGAGAGAAGAAAATTAGAAAGCTAGAGATTTGAAGGAAATCAAGGGGCAAACCATAGATTGGAACTAAGGTATGGAAAACTACTCACAAACTTTGATTCTAACTCATCTTTGTCAAGAAATTAAGAAGAAATTAGGGATTTGAGCTAGGGTTTTGAGTTATATGGTGGTTTGAGCTTAAAGCATGAAATTGAACCCTAATCTCTCCATCTTTGTTTGATTTAAGTTCACTCTTGTGATTGACTCATGAAACAAACCCTTGATCATTCATGAAAACAAGATTTGTTGAAAGATTGCTCATGGATTATGTATTTTGAATTTGTTTATGTAATGTATGAATATGGGAAAAAGATGAGACCATGGAATTGTTGTTGATGCAAGATTTGTATGTTTAATGTAGAATTACACTTGTATCATGCTTAGATATCATGTTTTTTAGTTGTTTTTGCATAAATTTGAGCTTGGAAATGAGTTGGAAGGTTTGGCATTTTTTGGCCATTTTCAGACTATCTGAGGTTGCCCAGACTGCACAAGCGGCCACGGGCACCGCACGAGCGAAACATGAAGAAAAAAATAAGTTTTGATTCTGCTCCTTGGTTGCTCGAGGGGTCGATTTTTCCGCTCGAGCGGATTTTGGCTGCACGAGCGGTGAAGATTTCAGCTCGAGCGGATCCCCTATTCAGCCCAACTTCAAAAAGGCATATCTCCTCTATCCGGACTCCGTTTTAAGTGATTCTTGAGCCTAAATTCAAGCCCTCGAAGTCTAGTTTTTAATGGTGATCATCTCACACCCAAATTCTAAGTACACAAATAGATATGCTCAAATTAGTGAAGACTACTTATTTTTCCTTTAACCATTTCATGCCAATTCCTATCCTGACTTAGTTTCCTTTAAGCTTCTTGCTATTTCCTTGAATCTTAAATAAGTAAACATGATATGTTTAATGAAAAACATATGAAATCATTGTAGGAAACACTAATTTAAGTCATGAACATTTAGGGCCATTTAAGGTACATCTTTGGAACATGCTTTGTACACGGTTCACATGTAGAGAAGTTTAGTATTGAACACTTGAGAGAAATTAAAGAAAAGTGTAGGAATTGAAACAAATGATTTATCGAATGCGTATGTGGCATGTTTGTGTGTAGGTCGGGTACCGGAGGCAACGCCGCAAGACCTAACGCACTGTGAGTAGTAATATAACATACTTACATTGTTCGTTGCGTATCTTGAACTATGAACGGTGATTGATGCCAACATTATGAATTGATTGGAAATGATGAAACTTCATTGATATTATATGACATGTGCTAAATTATTGGGCCTGAGGCCGTTTTGTTATATGATTGGGCCCGATGCCGTTTTGATAATATATTGAGCCTGTGGCCGTTTTGATATATGATTGGGTCTGAGACCGTTTTGATATATTGGGCCTGAGGCCGTTTTTCTATATATTGGACCTGAGGCCGTTTTGATATATGATTTGGTCTGAAGCCGTTTTGATATATGATTGGGCCTGAGGCCATTTTGATATATATTGAGCCCGAGGCCATTTTGAAATATGTTGGGGCCGAGGCCATTTTGAAGCATGATTGGGCTTATGGCCTTTTATTTATGCGATTTGAGTATTGTGAGAATCTTATGACTATTTATTTACAATGTTTTACTGTATTGTTACTCATTCAGCTTTGCTCACCCAATTTCATGAATGCACACGTAGTTAATTCGCAGCATGGGGCATAACCCTAGAGTCAACTTTAGGAGGCATCCTTTTTGAGACCCAATCGAGTCATGTCTCCGTGATGGAGTTTTGTCTTGACTCACCTCATACGTTGACTTTACTTTGTCTTATTAATGTAGTCTTGGGTTTGTAAACGTTATGCACAATTTCCTTTGATACTTATATTCTTTTTGCATAGGCATGTAAATGGCATGGTTGTGTTACATTTTGCTCATATTAGTATAGCTTAATGGACTCATTCTTTTGATGTATACTTCCACTTTTGGCCCCATTACTATAATTACTCTGTATGTTTGTTTGAGGCCAAAGGTAATTAAATGATTACCGGCCGGTTATGACCCAAACTTTTAGGGGCGGGTTCGAGTCTTGACAGAGTGGTATCAGAGCACGAGTTAATATCTCACACATAAGTCCATGCGAGCAATAAGAAGTCTAGAGTGAGTTTAAGTTGCATCCATAATGCATCCATAATGCATCCATAACTAAGTATGACATGCAAATATGTATTTGTATACGTGACTTATGTGCATACTATCTATGAAAGTTATAATGTATGTTTCTCTAGATCATGGCAAGAACAAGGGCATAAGATGGAGAGGATTCAACCTCCACACGACTTGATAGGATGGAAGCAATGATTATGGAAATGGCAGAGGCTTTTAGATAACAGCAACAACCACCACCACCACCAATACCAGTACCACCACCTATGGTGCAAGACCACCAAGCTGACGACAGAACTATTGCTCTCACAAAAGAATTTAAGAAGATGAAATCGCCCTTGTTTAAAGGAGGAATTGATCCATTAAGGGCGGAGGCTTGGGTGCTTGGTATCGAGAAATTGTTCGAAGTCTTTCCATGCACAGAGGCACAGAAAGTCTTGTTAGTTGCTTTTACACTACAGGATGAGGTGCGCCGTTGGTGGATGCTTATCTGAGAAGGACATCAAGGGATGAATTGGGCCCAGTTTTTGGAGATCTTCTATGAGAAGTACTTCCCATAGAGTATCTGAGACAAGAAGGTGGCGGAGTTTGAAAACTTGAAGCAAGGGAACAAGACAGTAACGGAGTATGAAGCATAATGAAGGAATTAAAAATACAGTTGCAAGAACTGCTTGACAAAGGGTTCATCTAGCCGAGTACATCGCCATGGGGCGCACCTGTTTTGTTTGTGAAGAAGAATGATGGGACCCTTCAGTTGTGTATTGATTACCGAGAACTTAATAAGGTAACGGTGAAGAATAAATATCCTTTACCACGAATTGATGATTTGTTTGACCAAGGGGGCTCAAGTGTTTTCAAAGATCGACATGAGATCCAGGTTTCATCAGTTAAAAGTCAAAGCAGAGGATGTTGAGAAGACTGCCTTTTGAACCAGGTGCGGACATTACAAATTTTTGGTCATGCCTTTTGGGGTTATGAATGCAGCTGCAGCTTTTATAGACTTTATGAATCAGGCTTTCAAACCGTACTTGGATGAGTTTGTGGTGGTATTCATTGGTGACATTCTTATTTATTCAAGGAGTATAAAGGAACATGAGAGGCACTTGAGACTAATTCTTCAAACACTTAGGAACAAGAATTTATATGCTAAATTGAAGAAATGTGAATTTGGTTGAATGAAGTTGTGTTTTTGGGGCATGTAATTAACAAGGATGGTGTCTCTATCGATCCGCAAAAGATAGAAGTTATCGTGAATTGGCCTGCTCCTACCAATGTTATGGAAGTACATAGTTTTATGGGTTTAGCTGGTTACTACCGAAGATTTGTTAAAGATTTCTCTAAGATTGCAGTGCCGCTTACCCAATTAACTCAAAAAGGTGTTCCATTTGAGTGGACAGAACAGAGGGAGTCTGCTTTCCAAGAATTAAAGACACGACTCACAATAGCACCGATCCTTGCCTTACCGTCGGGTACAGAAGGGTTTGTGATTTATAGTGATGCATCTCATAAGGGTTTGGGGTGTGTGCTTATCCAGAATGGAAGAGTAATTGCTTATGCATCCCGACAGTTGAAGCCACATGAAAAGAATTATCCTACGCATGATTTAGAATTAGCTACTGCGGTGTTTGCATTGAAGATTTGGCGGCATTATCTTTACGGAGCAACATGTGAAGTCTACACCGACCACAAGAGCCTCAAGTATTTCTTTACTCAAAAGGAGCTTAATATGCGACAAAGACGGTGGTTTGAACTCATTAAGGATTATGACTTGCAGATTCATTATCATCCTGGTAAAGCCAACACGGTAGCGGATGCTCTTAGTAGAAAGTCAATGGGAAACTTAGCATGTTTGCTTACGGAGCGGAATGAACTATTACTTGACTTGGAAAGAATGGAGGTGGAAATTGTGCTTCATGAACGAGATGGAATTTTGGCCACAATAACCACGCAACCGGCTATCATTGAGGAAATAAAACAAAGGCAATTGGAGGATAAATTCCTTAAGAAAGTATATGATGAGATGGAAGAAAAACCGAGATTGGGATTTTCTTTAGAAGCTCAAGTGTTGAGATTCAAGGGGAGATTATGTGTTCCTAATGTTCCCGAAATTAAAGGTAGAGTCTTGGAGGAAGCTCACGAGTCTAGATTTGCTATGCATCCCGGGAATACAAAAATGTACCAAGATCTCAAGCAAGCTTTTTGGTGGCCCAATATGAAGAAAGAAATTGTGGAGTTCATTTCAAGGTGCCTTCAATGTCAACAAGTAAAAGTGGAGCATCAAAGACCTGCGGGGTTACTTCAACCTCTCCCTATTCCGGAATGGAAATGGGAGCATATTACTATGGATTTTATTGTAGACTTACGCCGAACACCCCGAGGTATGGATTCTATATGGTTTGTGGTGGATAGATTGACTAAGTCTGCTCATTTTCTACTTGTGAAGACTGTTTATAATGCTGATAGACTTGCTACAGTGTACATTGCGGAGATTATTCGACTGCATGGCGTTCTAGTTTCCATTGTGTCGGATAGACTCTAAGTTTGTGTCAAGATTTTGGCAAAGCTTACAAAAAGCATTGGGGACTGAGTTGAGGTTCAGTATCGCATTTCATCCACAAACCGATGGACAATCTAAAAGGACTACATAGACATTGGAGGACATGCTCCGAATGTGTGTTTTGGATTTCCGAGAAAGTTGGGAGGCTCATTTACCTTTGGCGGAATTTGCCTGTAACAACAATTTTCACTCCAGTATTGGAATGGCACCATATGAAGCTTTGTATAGGAGAAGATGTTGAACTCCAGTTTGTTAGACCGAGGTCAGGGATAGGTCGTTGATTGGGCCTGAAATTGTGCAAGTTACTATGGAAAAGATTCAAATCACCCAATAGAGATTGAAAACTGCTTAAAATCGACAAAAGAGCTATGCGGATCAAAGAATGAGAGACTTGGAGTTTGAAGTTGGGGATCATGTTTTTGTCAAACTCACTCCAATGAAAGGGCACACAAGATTTGGAAAGAAAGGGAAATTATCACCTCGGTACATGGGGCCATTTTAGATTTTGGAAAAACTAGGTCCAGTGGCTTATCGGATTGCTTTACCACCGAGCATGGAGCAAGTGCACAATGTGTTTCATGCATCAATGTTGCAAGGCTACCTTCGAGACCCTTCTCATGTTATTAATTATCATCAAATTGTGCTAGATGACGATATGGCTTATGAGAAGAAACCCCTTCGAATTCTTGATCGGCAAGTTAAACAATTAAGGAACAAGACTATCCCAATGGTAAAGGTGGAATGAAGAGAACATCATGGAAGTGAAGCCACTTGGGAACAAGAAGAAGAAATGAGGCAACGATATCTGGAACTGTTTTCAACTTGAGGTAAACAAGTATGGAGGACCAAACTTCCTAAAGTAGGGAAGGCTGTGATAACCTAACCCGTACTATGCTTAATAATGTATGTGATTATATGTTTGACACGAATTTGCAAGTTTAAGTATGGGAAATATGTGAATTTGGAAAAAAATATTTATGGAAAGTAGGAATATCTGTTGCAATTGGAACTTTGAACTGAAATTGAGAGCCGCAGAGGCGCGATAAATAAAAGCCTACTTTGTATCTATGATTAGCATGATTTTTAGAGCCTTTAGTGAGATTTTGAAAAATTACAATTCGCAATGATTAATTAATGTTTTGTGAGTTGGGTCATATATGTGTGTTTTACCTTTAGTTCTTCATTGTTGCTTGACAGCCCTAGAGTGTGAGTTAGAGAGAGAAGAAAATTAGTAAGCTAGAGATTTGAAGGAAATCAAGGGGCAAACCATAGATTGGAACTAAGGTATGGAAAACTACTCACAAACTTTGATTCTAACTCATCTTTGTCAAGAAATTAAGAAGAAATTAGGGATTTGAGCTAGGGTTTTGAGTTATATGGTGGTTTGATCTTAAAGCATGAAATTGAACCCTAATCTCTCCATCTTTGTTTGATTTAAGTTCACTCTTGTGATTGACTCATGAAACAAACCCTTGATCATTCATGAAAACAAGATTTGTTGAAAGATTGCTCATGGATTATGTATTTTGAATTTGTTTATGTAATGTATGAATATGGGAAAAAGATGAGACCATGGAATTGTTGTTGATGCAAGATTTGTATGTTTAATGTAGAATTACACTTGTATCATGCTTAGATATCATGTTTTTTAGTTGTTTTTGCATAAATTTGAGCTTGGAAATGAGTTGGAAGGTTTGGCATTTTTTGGCCATTTTCAGACTATCTGAGGTTGCCCAGACTGCACAAGCGGCCACGGGCACCGCACGAGCGAAACATGAAGAAAAAAATAAGTTTTGATTCTGCTCCTTGGTTGCTCGAGGGGTCGATTTTTCCGCTCGAGCGGATTTTGGCTGCACGAGCGGTGAAGATTTCAGCTCGAGCGGATCCCCTATTCAGCCCAACTTCAAAAAGGCATATCTCCTCTATCCGGACTCCGTTTTAAGTGATTCTTGAGCCTAAATTCAAGCCCTCGAAGTCTAGTTTTTAATGGTGATCATCTCACACCCAAATTCTAAGTACACAAATAGATATGCTCAAATTAGTGAAGACTACTTATTTTTCCTTTAACCATTTCATGCCAATTCCTATCCTGACTTAGTTTCCTTTCGCTTCTTGCTATTTCCTTGAATCTTAAATAAGTAAACATGATATGTTTAATGAAAAACATATGAAATCATTGTAGGAAACACTAATTTAAGTCATGAACATTTAGGGCCATTTAAGGTACATCTTTGGAACATGCTTTGTACACGGTTCACATGTAGAGAAGTTTAGTATTGAACACTTGAGAGAAATTAAAGAAAAGTGTAGGAATTGAAACAAATGATTTATCGAATGCGTATGTGGCATGTTTGTGTGTAGGTCGGGTACCGGAGGCAACGCCGCAAGACCTAACGCACTGTGAGTAGTAATATAACATACTTACATTGTTCGTTGCGTATCTTGAACTATGAACGGTGATTGATGCCAACATTATGAATTGATTGGAAATGATAAAACTTCATTGATATTATATGACATGTGCTAAATTATTGGGCCTGAGGCTGTTTTGTTATATGATTGGGCCCGAGGCCGTTTTGATAATATATTGGGTCTGAGGCCATTTTGATATATGATTGGGCCTGAGGCCGTTTTGCTATATATTGGGACTGAGGCCGTTTTGATATATGATTTGGCCTGAGGCTATTTTGATATATGATTGGGCCTAAGGCCGTTTTGACGTATATTGGACCTGAGGCCATTTTGAAATATGTTGGGCCCGAGGCCGTTTTGAAGCATGATTGGGCCTATGGCCGTTTATTTATACGATTTTGAGTATTTTGAGAATCTTATGACTATTTATTTACAATGTTTTACTGTAATGTTACTCATTGAGCTTCGCTGACCCAATTTCATGAATGCATATGTAGGTAATCCGCAGCATGGAGCACAACCCTGGAGTTAGCTTCAGGAGGCATCCTTTTTGAGACCCAATGGAGTCATGTCTCCGTGATGGAGTTTTGTCTTGACTCACCTCATACGTTGGCTTTACTTTGTCTTATTAATGTAGTCTTGGGTTTGTAAACGTTGTGCACAATTTCCTTTGATACTTATATTCATTTTGCATGGGCATGTAAATGGCATGGTTGTATTACATTTTGCTCATATTAGTATAACTCAATGGACTCATTCTTTTGATGTATACTTCCGCTTTTGGCCCCATTACTATAATTACTCTGTATGTTTGTTTGAAGCCAAAGGTAATTAAATGATTACCGGCCGTTATGACCCAAAATTTTAGGGGCGGGTTCGGGTCTTGACATCCCCGAATGATAATGTAACTCAAAGTCATAATCCTTTATGAACTCCATTCACTTCCTTTGCCTCAGATTCAAGTCTTTCTATGTAAACAGATATTTTAGACTCTTATGATAGGAAAACACTTCAAACTTCTCACAATACAGATAATGCCTTCAAACCTTTAAGGCAAATATCACTACTGCTAACTCTAGGTCGTGAGTAGGGTAGTTCCTCTCATGTGTTTTCAACTGCAGCAAGCCATAGGCTACTACCTTCCCCTCTTGCATCGAAACACAACCCAAATCTTCCCGTGAAGCATCACAATACACCGAATAGCCTAAACCCCTCTCCAAAATAATCAATACTAGAGTTATGGTAAACGACTTCTCACAAGTCTCACTCCACACAAACTTAAATCCCTTCCTCATCAGTCTAATTAACGGTGAAGCTAATCTAGAGAAATCTTTCACAAATAGACGGTAATACTTGGCTAAATTCCAAGAAACTACGAATCTCAAAAGTATTCTGAAGTTGTTCCCAATCTTGCACTGTCTCTAGAGTCACCCTGTCCCAGCATACCACATGGCCTAAGAACTTAAATTTTCTCAGGCAGAATTCACATTTCCCAAATTAGCATACAGTTTGTCGACCCTAAGCAACTTGAGCACTACTCGCAAGTGTTCATCGTGCTCCTCCCCAGAGAGTGAGTAAATCAAGATGTCATCTACAAAGACGACAACAAAATGGACTAGGAACTCACGGAAGATTCAGTTCATCAAATCCATAAACACAGCTAGTGCATTAGTTAGTCCAAAAGGCATCACTAGGAACTCGTAATGGCCATACCGCGTACTAAATGTCATTTTCTGGATGTCCTCCACCCTTACTCTCAACTAGTGATAACTCGATCTTAGGTCTATCTTAGAGAAGCAACAAGACCCCTTCAACTTTTCAAATAAATCATCTATGTATGACATTAGATACTTATTCTTGACAGTTACCCCATTCAACTTTCGGTAATCTATACAACGTTGCAACACATCATCCTTCTTTTTGGCAAAGAGAGCCAGTGCTCCCTAAGGTGAAGTACTAGGGCGGATAAAACCCTTATCTAGCAGCTCTTAGAGTTGAATCTTCAACTCACTCAACTCAACAGTTGCAAACCTATACGGAGCCATATAAATCAATGTCATGCTAGGAACTAAGTCAATGGAGAGCTCGATCTCTTTGTGAGGTGGTAAACCAGTAAGATCGTCACGAAAAACATCTCGGTATTCACAAACTACCCTTGGCAACTCAACTCAGACTTCGTCACACTCACTAATTAAGAAGTTGGCAAGGAAACTAAGTTCATGTAACAACCCCAACCTGTGATTAACTAATAAACCATGATTAAGAATGCTTAATAAGTTATTAAGGTGAAATTTTGCATTAATTGCATGTGTTGCATTATTTATGTTTATATTTGTCTATTGTAGGAATACCTGTTCATATTTCCGCTTTAATCTGTGAATTGAAGGACTTATCGGCATCCAATCGAGAAATTGACTTCGGTTATATGTTGTTTGGAATTTTTAGAATTTTATGGAAGGTTTAATTAAAATTCGATTCGGACCGAAATAATTAGACTTAATAATACCCATTTGCTTAGTTTAAGCCAGGTGTAATTAAGTCTTCTTAATGAAGCCTATATAAGGCATGTGAGACTTCAAGACTACACTTTACATTTTCATTTTCTTCCTTCTTGAGCTTCTAACATGAGAGAGAGAGAGAGAGAGAGAGAGAGAGAGTGAAAGAAAGCTAATTTGAAGAAGAAAATGGAGGAATTGCTAGGCAATTAAAGGGCAATTGGAGAATTGAGCTAGAACACACTAAGGATTCAAGGAGTTGAGAACTTTAGGTAAGACTTTCATTCCTTAAGCTTATATTTGACTCATCCATACAAGAATGCAAGCGAACTCAGTTGAACAATGCAAGAATTGAGCTAGTGAGGTAGGAAGAAAGAACATATCTTGCATGCATTCATATTTTCTTTCATTTTGAACTTCATTGGTAAGAATACTCGCATGCATGCTCCAAGTCTACCATAGTTTGGATAATTCATCATATTTCCATCAAATTGTCTTCTTTAATATTGACTTGGAAGCTTTGACCTGACTTCATTGCATATATGTTGTGTTTTCAAAGTTTTGAGTTTGAATTGGCGCAATTGGCATGCTATGGGCTTTAATTTTGCGAAATGATTTTGAATTCATCATGTTTTACAAGTTCCTTAAGTTTTTGGCCCAAAAGAACATAAATTTCAACCTTTGAATTTGAGTTTGAAGCTTAGAAACAAATCTGGAAATTCCAAAATTCTGTCTCTTCACTCGATCGACATAACCTGCACTCGAGCGACCACTTTGTATTTTGCACCCTCGCTCAAGTGACCAAAAGTAGGCTTGAGCATAAAATGCATGCTCCTAGAAGTTGACATGTTTTGCAGACCGCTCAAGCGACAAGAATTGCGCTCGAGCGAAGACTTGAGTCTCACGCTTGAGCGACCGTCGAGCGACCATTGAGCAGAAAAATGAAGCAACTAGTACTTTTGTAGAGTTTACAGACCGCTCGAGTGATCACTACCATTTTTTAACATTTGCTCAAGCGAAGAAATTCCACTCGAGTGAGACCCTTTTTTTCAGCAAGTTTTGTTAAGTGCTTTCAAGTGTATTTTAGCATCCTTATTGCATCCTAGGCATTCCTAGGCCAAGATTAAGACACAATAATGCGGATAAGACTTAGAAACACACTAAGAACGAAGTGGAATAAGCTAAGTACTATTCGAGTGTATGTTTTAATATTTGTATCTGTTCTGTGTTTGTATAGGTCACGCGCTATAAGCTATCCAGTTATCTGTTCTGTCTATCTGCTATTGAAGCCAATTGTAAGTAATAACCGTGTAAAGCTATGTTCAATTTATAAGTATTTTTTGAATGATATTAGATGATCTGTTTACTGAAATATTATTTTCTGTATGAATGAATGGTTGTCCAATGTTTCTGAAATGTGCTCATGGCATCATTAGCTTCAGATGACATCTGTTATCTATTGTGTTATGTCCCAATTATGGGCCAACTGTGCGTCTCATGAGCCAACTATATCGTCTCCGTGCACGTGAGTCAACTGTATGCCGTCCCTCTATGGGTCAACTATTTTTGTTAGTGCTAATGGATATACCACATATGATTAATTGTAAATTTCATTTTTGAGTTTAATTCTAATTCAGTTTCTGTAACTGTTATGGAAGACATTCATTAAGCCCTTTACCTTGTTATTATTCTCTGGGCTCTAGCTCACCATATTATTTATGTATGTAGGTGATCATGGATGCGGCTAGGCTTAGTGATGATCGCCTGGAGTTCTGTTTTGTCAGCCAACCTTTGTGCCTCCCAAGGAGGTTCTGAAAATAGTCTAGTGGTCGAGTTTTGAGAACCTAAAGATTAAGATTTGTTTTGCTTTCTTTTGTTAATTTCTAGACAAGCTTCTGTATACCTATATATCAGGCTAAGTCCCTCTTTTGTTTTGTTTGTATCTGTGAGTGACGTTTGCCTATATATATATATAATGTCACATGTATGTGTTCAGCTTACATTTTGTGTCCCATATATGTCGTCACAACTCACTGGACTCTGTATTTATCATATATTTTCTTCCACTAGCCCCTTAATATATAACGTCACATGTATGTGTTCAACTTACATTTTTTGTCCCATATATGTCGTCACAGCTCACTAGACTCTGTATTTATCATATATCTGCTTCCGCTAGCCCCTTAATATATGTTATTCTGTTCAGAAGCCTCTAGCAATCCAAGGATTACTAGCCGGTTACGATGCTGAACTTATAGGGGCGGGTTTAGGTCGTGACAGTTCACTCTGCCCCACGCGAATCATATACCAGTGATAAACTCTATCCACTTGGTCCGTCAAGAAATTAAAACAATCACCGCTTAAGGTACATACAGTAACCCTCTGACGGTAGCAATCTATAACAGCCTGATATGATGACAACCAGTCCATACACAAAATAACATCAAAACTAGACATGTTAATCAACACAAATGGAAAAGGAAGTCGGTGACCGACAACCTCTATGTCACAACCCCGACACCCCTGCCTCAAAATAACCTCACCACTAATAGGTGACTCTAGACATATAAGAGATGCTAACTGAGCCAACTTTAACCCTAAAACTGATGCAAATGTAGACGAGATAAATAGATGGTATGCACACGTATCAATCAACACATTAGCAATTGAATTGTAAAACAAGAATGTACCTCTCACTAATGAAGGAGCTGGTATAAGATCTAGCGTGGTAATAGCATACACACGCCCTTAGGTCTTTACTCAACCTGTTCACCGCTCGGAGCATAAGCCTGATGCACTGACTGAGCCGAAAAGGCTCCCTAACTGGCGGTTGAGGCTTGAGCTGATTGTACAGGCCAGTGGCTCTGTATTTGCCTTGAATAAATGCACCAGATGTACCACCCAACTGAGGACAAAACCTCTTCATATGCCCTGCCTGCCCACACTGATAACAAGTGAGCAACTGGCCTCTCCCCTAACTCTAGCTCTAAGAACGAGCTGAAGGCGATGTAGATCGTTGCCCTCATTCTTTCTGAAAGCAAGCTGGAGACTTGTGGCCTAACTGGCCACACTTGTAATAAGTTGTAGACACCCCATTTTTGACGGCCCTTATGACTTGGACGTCATCGTTTACATACCTGATGATTAGTGTATATGCTTGTCAAGTGCTCGAAGTCCTCAACGGAATGCCACAACTTTAAACCCCTCCAAACCTTGCACCCATGTTGCCTTGTTTTTGGACCAAACCTAGTAATCTTCAAGGCTACCACCTCTGGTGGCCTATCGGCCACTTCTATAGGCTGTCGACCATTGCTCTTGGTTACCAGCCATTGGTGATGGCTTGCCGACCACCAATGTGTTTGGTAGATATTTTGTGACAGTTGTGCCAGCTGTTTACACAGATGCATGCATATGCTCCCACGTGTATGGCTGGATATTTATAAGGGGAGATTCATGTTTTCTATATATATGGGGTTAGAAAAATTTTGGAGCAAAATTTTTCCTCTCTCTATAATTCTCTCTCTCTCTCTCTCTCTCTCTCTCTCTCTCTCTTGCAAATTTCTTTACCTTTACATATACACTCTTCACCTTTACCTATACACTCTTAACCAAGCCTCTCTATCTTTGAGTTGAGGTATCTTTGGGCCTTTTTTGAGCTCTTGAGGGTGTGTTTGCCTTGGTTTATTACTTGAAAGTGATCTCCTCTTCAAGAGGTATAAAGCTATGCCTCTTTACTTCTTGTATTTACTCTCTTTCTTTCTATCTTCTAACTAATTTTGGGCTATAAAAACTATGTATTTTTTGGCTGAAACTTGGGTTTTAAGACCAATAAAGGTTGAGGGGTGGTTCACCGTTTTTTACACCTTGCTCTCAAGGCCTTTACCCTTGTGTTTCCCATTCTTACATTATCTTTTTTTGAGTTTTTAAACACTAATTTTCAGAGTTATTTTAGTGGCTAAAATCATGGTTTAGAGTCCAAAATTGGAGGGTTTAGCCTCCTCTTCTTGTGTTTTGCTTACTAGCCTAGCATGATCCATGTTTTAACTTATTATTCTAGCCATTTTTGTCTTAATTCCAGCATGTTTTAGAACTTATTTAAGTCTATTTTAGGACTATTTCTAAGTGTTTGTTGCATTTGAGCTTTGCTTTGCATTCTTGTAGTGTAATTGTCCTCATGAGTTTGGTGTTTTAGGCCTTAGACATCATCTTATTTGAGTTGATGGTGTTTATTTATGGATTTTCATACTTGTGATCACTCTTATTTACCTCTGCAACCTCCCTCCTTCTTGGCTTTTGTTTTTCTTTGAAAGTGGTTTCAAACTACTTGTTTGTTTAAGCATGAGATTGAGATGTCATGCATAATGGTTTAATTCCTTTGGTGGTACATTACCAACGGTATGATGTTTCTTTCATGCCCAAAGCAACTCTTGGTTTGAGCCCTCTTTTCACTAGAGGACTTAAATTCACTTTTGGACTCAATTGACTAAAGAATGGATGGTAATCTAAAATGAAGTAATAAAATTGGTGATTAAAAGGTGCAAGATAATAACTTGTTTGGATTCAATCGGACGTTAATTGAACCATTGAGTCTTGAGTCGTTTCATACTCATTAATGGTGAAAATGGTTCAAGATTCACTGTCAACTACTTCCCTTGATCTTTCATGATAGGGAGGTGGTTTTGAGAATCTTATTTTGTTGCATTTATTGAACTTGCACACTTTGTTCATAAGCCATCATGCAATGAAATTGCATCCATTGGTGATTTGTGAATCAAACTTACTACTCTTTTAAGCTGTTCAAATGATAAGGAGGGGCAAATTATGCAAACAAACCCTTGAGAATACACTATCTCTACTCTATTTGCTCTTTGTTGCAACATGGAAGTTCAGCCATCAGTGGTCGATAGGCCCTCTGTTGGCCACCATTGCAAAATCAAGTAGTGTACTTTTGAAGCAGAACAGAGTTGGTCTTGAAAGCAGTGTAAGTATTCTATTGTGCAAGAAAGGCATCTGGCAGCAAAAACAGTGACTTTTTTAGGTGGAAAGTTCACACATGCATGAGCATTCCCCGTTTCCCGAGGAGGAGTAATTAGAGTAGTTAATTTAGTTACTTCATGTTGTAATTAATTAGTTAGCTAATTAGAATTTTGTAATTAATTAATTAGTGTAATTAATTAGTTAGATTGTGATGTTATAATAACTAGCTAGAATAGTTAGCTTCATTTGGGTTTGTAATAGTTAATTAATTAGCTTAGCTCTAATTAGTTAGCTAGCTAGTTTATTCGAACTCTCCTTCGTGAGAGCGCAATATTATAATAATGTGCATGTCTTCCAACGCCACGTCTTTATTCCTTTTATTTACTAGCTTATGATGGTTAGTTTAGGGCATCATGTTTTGTTCAGCATACTTCATATTTGCATCCACTTGTATTGCATGCACCGAGGCTCGGTTCATTATTCTAATTTGCATTGTTGTTTAAATACTTTTTTCGAATACGTACTTAGACCACATGATATCAAATTGATTCATATGCCATATTAGTAGCCGAGCCTAATAATTGTATATTGCATGTGTTGCATTAGTCATATTGTCTAATTAGGATCATGCATCTTTCTAACTTTATCATCTTTTTGGCTTGAGGTACTAAGTGAGCCTTTACTCGCTTTAGCATATCTCATGTGTGTGATTGTTGCCATGTTTAGCATTCTTGCCATTAGGCTAATTGCTTAAGTGCTATAATTGCTTGAATGTCTGTGGATGATGGCTAGTTGCTTGAATTGGAATAATTTGAGTAATGTTCATATGCGCTCATTTTTTCAAGTGGTACATATTTCAAAATAATTTTCAAAACAAACACAAATCGAAATGTTCTAATTCTTGCAAGTTAGTCTATACTTGTGTGTGTGCACATCACATAGTAATGCTAGCCTAATAATCAAAACAAGACCATATAAGGTAGATAAGATCCATATCATTATTAGTAGAGGCCGATCTTTGATCGGGCGAGTGGGGGTGCTCAATTCATGACCTTCTGCTCTCATACCTAAGTTTCCAAGCCAAGACAATCTTGGTGATGATGGACACGTGGCCTTTTGCACGAGTCATGGGTTTCCTAAATTTTCCCAAAATATATTTAGGTGGCGACTCTGTAGCTGGAAAAGTAGTCAATTTTTGGCAATTTGATTCAAAATCAATTTTCCAAAAGATTTGCCGGATTGGAACTCTTTGGTGTTTATCTATTTCACATTACACTTGTAAGATCAGATTCAGAACCGCGGGAGTCCGATACTGTAGGACTTATTCGTCTTCCAAAAAGGGGCACGAAAAGTCAAGCTACACAAGTGAAGTACATTTTTCGTATTTTTGTGTATTTATTAATTTTTAAAAAAAATATTCTTTCACAAATATTTTACTATTTAGATACATCTAAGTAAGGTGCATCTAAAAAAGTTAAAAAATTGCTTAAAATTTTAAAAATATTCACTAAAAACAAAAAAACACAAAAAAACAAATAACTCAATTTTTAGAAAACTGAATTTAGAAAAGTGAAACCAAACCCTGGTTATATTTGTAAAGGCTTTGATCTGAAAGAAGGTATTGTCCTCACCAATGTCATAAGATAGTTTTATAATGATTATAGTATTATTATGACATTTTTGTCTATCGCTTTGCCAAACAAAATAAAATTACTTTGTAAATTAAATAAATTTATCCATGGTCTCAAATAAATTATTTTTGGGTTAATTATTGAAAAGTCTAAGCTAAGAAGAGTATAAGGCATTAGGTCCAATGGATATTTTTGTTGGTGAAAAGTCTACTCTTTGTGAAATAGATTTGTGAGAAGTCGTTTTATTTGTTTTGAAAAATATTTTGTTTATAATTTTACCCTTTAATTTATCTGTTGATTTTCGTTGACTATCTGTTCAAAAAATTTCTCTATTAGTTCAAAAAAATTCCTATATATTCAAATTATTTTTTATTTAGTCAAATTTGTTGATTATCTGTTCAAAATTTTCCAGTATTTGTTCAAATTTTCCCTCATCTATTCAATTTTTTCACTATATGTTCAATTTTTTCCCTATCTATTCAATTTATTCTCATAAATACACAAATAGATAGATATGCAGAGAAAGTTCCCACAATTTTATTTGTTCAATTTCTCAACAATAACTATTTGTCCAATTTTGTAAACAACGTTTTGACTAAAATCATGGCTATGTGTTCTCAAGAATGACTAAAAAAATCATGAACTACAATTACAACCAAAAAGAAAAAGAGAAAGATGAAACAAATCTATGGAGAGACTATATGTAGTCAACACACACTACAAAAATTTCATTTTTTTGTGATGGCAAAATGCCGTCGTTAATAATCATAATGTCGTCTCAAAAAACTTTTAGCGACGACAAAAGAGAGGTCACAACAAAGGGCATTGCTAAAATGTGTTAGCGATAGCATGACGCCGTCGCCCTTTTTTTTTTTTTTTTTTTTTGCTACGGCAAATGTTGCCTTTGCCACAACATTTTACTATCGCATATAATATGTAAAAAATTGAGATCTTTTGCAACGACAATATTGTACCGTCGATAAAAGTTTTATTTGAGACGGCAAAAAAATGTTGTCGTGAAATGTTTTTTTGTTGTGACGGCATGACCTCTGTCGCCAATTTCTTTTGCGACAGCATTGCCTATGTCGTAAAAAAAAAAATACATTTTAGTTCTAATGTTTTTTGCGACTGTGTGGTGCCGTCGCCACAAAAAAAAAAAAAAACACTTGTAATAAAATTATTAAAAAATTAAAATTACCTCTATTAAATGAAAAAAATTGAAAAAGAAATTAATAATTGTATAATAATATAAAAATTCCTGTATAGAAATAACAATTTTTCCATAATAAAAATATTCTTACATTCATAACTACACATTAGCAGAATTACCTCACTACATAATGTTCCATAATACATATATAATGTTTAAATACATAATGCTATTCACAATTCAAAAATAATATAAACCAAAAACAAAATTTTTTATTATCATTATCCATGGGTAACAAAAACAAAAGTTAGTCTCATTATTCATGGGCATGCATTCCACAAAACGCAAACTCCTACTTGGGAAATATCTGAAAACAAAAAACAAAAATAATTAATGACAATATAATTATTTGTTAATATGTTAATTACAAAAAAAAAACATAAAAAATTTAATTACTATACAATTACAAATATGATTAAGTAAATAATTTTGCCTAGACCGAAATCCGGCTTTAACTCCCAAACCAGGAACCTGATTCGAGTCTTGTCTTCTCCCATAAGTCTCTCGTGCCAAGACGGTCGTGTGTGCCAAGTTTCGCGCTAATCCGACGTCATTGGTGATTTTGGGGTGTCAACACCTCAAATTTTAAGTTTCTTAAGGAACTAGTTTGCTTAGACCGAAATCCAGCTCTAACTCCCAAATCGGAAACCCAATTCGAGTCTTGTCTTCTCCCACAAGTCTCTCATGCCTAGGCATTCGTGTGTACCAAGTTTCATACTAATCCAACGTCATTTGGTGATTTTGGGGCATCAACACCTCAAATTCTAAGTTTCTTAAGGAACTAGTTTGTCTAGACCGAAATCTGGCTCTAACTCCCAAACTGGAAACTTGATTTAAGTCCCGTCTTCTCCCACAAGTCTCTCGTGTCTAGGCGGTCGACTATGCCAAGTTTCGTGCTAATCTGACGCTGTTTGGTGATTTTAGGGCATCAACACCTCGAATTCTAAGTTTTTTAAGGAACTAGTTTGTCTAGACCAAAATCTAGCTTTAACTTTAAAACCGGGAACCCGATTGGAGTCCTATCTTCTCCCACGAGTCTCTTATTCTTAGGCAGTTGTGTGTGCCAAGTTTTGTGCTAATCCAACAACATTTTGTAATTTTAGGGCGTCAACACCTCGAATTCTAAGTTTCTTAAGGAACTAGTTTGCCTAAACCAAAATCTGGCTCTAACTCCCAAACCAGGAACCTGATTCGAGTCCCGTCTTCTCCCACAAGTCTCTCCTCTCTAGGTGGCCGTGTAATCCGACGCCATTTGGTGATTTTGAGACGTCAACACCTCGAATTCTAAGTTTCTTAAGGAACTAGTTTGTCTATACCAAAATCCGACTTTAACTCCCAAACTGAGAACCCGATTCGAGTCCAGTCTTCTCCCACAAGTCTCTTGTGCGAAGGTGGTCGTGCATGCCAAGTTTCGTGCTAATCTGACGCTATTTGGTGATTTTAGGGTGTCAACGCTTCGAATTTTAAGTTTCTTAAGAAACTGGTTTCGTGCTAATCCTTTTCTCATCACACTGACCCTTTTACAACATATTTAGACAATTGATCCCTGAGACGACATATTGTACATATACTAAAAAATCTACGTATGCATCGATGAAATATCACAATGTAAAGCACTAGAGCTAATAAAAAAATGTATTCCTAAAATTAGATTAATGCTTTTAAGTGTCACATATAGTCGACATTAGTGATAAAAAGTGGAAAAAAAATCCAAATATACATATATGGGCTACTTACCTGATAAGCAAGTTTAGGACGAGCCAAATCTAAGGGATATGCGCATAAAATTGCTGTTCCTTCGGCTACTGAACCATCTAAAAGATCATTAATGGGGCCCGTTCCCAAGGCAGAGTAATTGTTCAAGATCCAAATGTGATATTGCTCATATGTCATGAAATGTAATGCTGCATAGGGAACAATCCGAAGGACACTAGCTCTATTTCCTCTAAAAGAGAGAATAAAACATGAGTTTAAACAACATTGTCAGGTTTTTTTTTTTTTTTTTTTTTTTTTCATAAGTAACATTGTTTGGGAAATATATCAAAAGGTGAACAATGAAATTTAATCAAAACTTACTTGTAGAATCCTAAAACACCCTCATGCTTTAGTAACTTCTTTAATGATTGATAGACCCCTAGAGAATGGAACCCCTTAGTTCTAGTCTATAAATATCCAAAGATGGAGGGAGTTAGGAAATTATAAAAGTAATGTATACAAATAGTAGATACTAAGAAAATTTGGCAATTGGAGTAGGATAATTTAGATCACATGGTCAGAATGTGATAAGGTAGTTTTATATGCAATAGTAATTTAGAAACACTAGATACTGAGAAAATTAGGCAATCGGAACAAAGAAGTGAACACTTTCTTTGAAATATATATATATATATATTGGAACCAACAATGTAAAGAGATAGAACTAAGGATATCCTGTTAATGTTGTATCATTGCGTATTTGATCCTATCCACTTCTTCATCCCCTCTCAAACTTTCTACTGATGTAGTCTTGGGACTCCATTCTATTAGATGCTTAAACATTAATTGCAACTCTCTGTCTTATAAATAGGGGATTACATTTTCTGAATGTGCCTTCCATAAAAAAAAGCTAGGTCGTCAATGTGAATAAAATAAATCCTAAAAATGTAAAGAAAAACAAATAACAAGACTAACAGAACAAATCCCACAAAGTAATGAAATACCTTTCAGATTCATATACAGAAAGAAAACCAATGAAAACGCAAAATGAATGCATGCATGGAAAGAACAACAAATTCTGTTACTTTATGAAATACGAAATCGATGTAAAAAAAATAATAAAAATAAATAAATAAATAACCTCATAGAATTAACAGAGTTGTGGTTAAATCTAGAAAGAAAACCATCAAAAACCAAAACCAATCCTGCCATTCGAAAAACAAGAAGTCTAGGGAAAAGAATCGAAACCAAAATCAATAATAGAGAGCAAGAGAAGGAAAAAAAAATACTACAGATTATCTCTAGCAACCAACAAAACTTGTAATTCTATAACAGGCGGCTACATCAAAATCCTAATGAGACAACCTATATAAAAGCATGTTAAAAAATGCTAAAATCGGATGCAATCATCAAATGTTTCCATTGAGCACCAACATTCTAGTTTAGACAAATTTCACAAGTGGCAGGGGTATCATTAACAGATTTATTGTCAGATTTTTTGCAATATTTTTTTAAGGAAAAGAGCAAGGCCATAGAAAACTATAGACTAAAGCAATAAAAACGAACATTATGTCCAACAATTCAAGGTGGTATTGTTAAAGCTAGGTTTCAAAAGAAAACAAAATAGTTAGAGGTTGTGTCCCCCCAAAGTATGTTTAATAATAGAGTTGTAGATGTAGTTTTTGGGTCAACTTTGAACTCAAATTTGTATTCACTCAGCCAGAATTAAAATGCAAGGCCTACACCATTTGAAAAATATCCGAGTCTAGTTTCTAACAAAAAAAAAAAAAACTGGTGCGTGATTTCGAGTTTTCTATAGAAAGTTTTGCCTGTTTTCCTTTGACTTGATAGTGCTACCTATTTTATGCAGGTTTCGAATTCAAACACTGTTTTCACTCTTTTTCCAAGTTTCTAAGCTTCATTTTGATACCTGCAAACTTGTTTCAACATAAAAAACATTCTATTCCCAGCAAATCAATGAAAACACAGCTCAAGTTATAACAATTAGTTGTCAATTTTTTATGCCTAAAATAAATTTTAGCAATTAAACACAATTTTCCAGAACTTGCAAAGAAATTGTTGTTGTTAAGTAATATTCCAATTTGTATTCACTGATTACCTACTGCTACATAACAAATTCAGCATTTGAAGCTTCAATTTCAAACACTAGATATAAATAAATAATGTATTTGATAATTTCCACCCATAACACTCACACCATAAGCAAATTCTCATTCAATTGGAATTTAAAAATTGATTTAATATAACTACTAAAGAACAAGAATAAATTCTTACCGATATGATTCCCTTTCATAAAATTATCCCAACCCAGCCAAACATTTAATTGGATTGAACAATAATCATATAAGAACTATTTTCTATGATCAGGTATACATATATACACACATGTATATATATATATAACCACAAGATTCAAAAACCACAAGATTCAAAACCCTAAAGCAATTCAGTTCAAAAGAAACAAATGCCTGAGTTCCCATAGAACTCTCTAAATTAACATTCTACAAGCTTGTTAGAAGGTTTTTATCCTTGTTCACAAATGAACACCTTGCTTGAACAAGCCCTAGTTCCTCATTATCCTACAATGTGTGCCCAAATAGAAGATTGGTTCAATTAGCTTAATTGCAGTGAACTTTGACATAGATAAGTAACCAAGTTCTTTAATTTCCACATTCACACAAGCACAAAGTATTGAATTGTCATGGAAATGCAATGCAATTCATGAAATTGTAAACCAAACAATGTAGAACCCAATTTTAATACCTTGAAATGGAGAACTGTTCTTTGAAGAAAATCAAGGTTGGGTTGAAAATCGGCATCGAAAATGGAATGATGAATTAATCGATTTAGGGACACAAGACTTAGTCCAACCTTGATTTCTTGATTTGGAGCACTTCGGGATTTCTTCATCATCTCCTTTGGGTTTCATCTCTTGAGGTAGGGATAACTACTCATTCTTATGTGCTTTAACATAGATGTTGAGCTATTTGTATAGATGGTTTGATTTGGGAAGTTAGGGTTTGAGATGTGTTATATTGAAAAGAGGGGTTTTGTCCTTTTGACTCATATATGTATATTTTGGGTCTTAAAAAGAGATTATTGATGTTGTTGTTAATATTTGAGCCTTTGGGTCAATATTGAGAAAAGGAAAAAAATGCCATGTTTGGGTATATTTGGGTCATTAGTGTAATTAATGACATTTATCATGGAATTATGAAATTGAGTTGGAAATAATGAAATCGGCATAATATGGGATGGAATGGTGGAGTGGGATTTATTAATCACTCACCTTTGATAATTGTTGATAAATAATCTATTGGTGTGATTATTTTCTGTTTAGAAATAATTGCTTTGGGCTATCGGTGGAGGATAATCTTGATTGTTGTAGACAATGCATGATGATTAGGCGAACTAAAACTAATCAATTAAATATGTCATTGAATATGACAATTGGTAGAATACATCAAGTTTATCTATTTATTGATTATGTATATGATATGCGTTTATATACATTGTGTTATGTGGAAGGAGATAGGGGATGTACTCCACGGTTTAGGGGAAGATAAGGGATGGACTCCTAAACCGAATATTGTTTGGGAGGAGATAGGAGATGGACTCCATGGATACAACAAATATGTGTATCTGTTGAAGTATTGATACAGTGAATCTATGTATCATTTAAGAAGTATGGAAGTATTCATGTGTTATTGATACAACAAATATGTGTATCTTTTGTGAATTGTGGAAGTGTTTAATATGAGTTGTTATCTCATTGAATTGTTGAAATGGATGAATTATTGATATGAGATGTAATCTTATTTAAAGTATATGGCCGGTTCCAAGCCAGGATTATGAATTGAGAAATTGGATAAGAAATGGAAAATGGAAAATGGAATGAAACATGGATACTTTTGTCATGTAATTGAAATGGGTTATGAATTGATTTATGTGAGTTAAACATTTATCAAATGCTAATATTTTAGTTATTGCTCATATTATGTTTAGCATATCTCTACTGGGCGTTGGCTCACCCTATATGGGACATCATTTTCAGGTGTAGGTAGCATGCCACCTCCAAGGACGTGACTTGGGAGGCTCAGTGGCTGGGACACGTTTTGTGATTACATTCTTATATTACATGTATATCAAGCCAATGGCTTATTTTGTGTTTTGAGTTAGTACTCTCCTTTTTGTAACCAAGTGTTGACTTGGAAAGTTGTAAGCCCGCAAGGCATTTACTTTTGTTATCAACATGTAATACATTTTGTAATGAATACTCTGATGAAATGTAATTATGCTTTATTCTCTTATGTCTAAGCATGTTAAGAATGTATGAGTAATGGGTTTATTTTTGAGGGCGTTACAAATTAACTCTTCAAACTTGGGAAAATTTGTTCTAAGATCTAAAGCCTAACCTTTCCAATCAAAATGGATTTTGCCCTCTTGAAACTTGTATTGAGTTTCTCAAACTCTGGAGCAAGCTTTTTACAGTGCCCACACTAGCCATGGAACACAAATATGAAATTATAGGTTCCATCATTAGATAATCCAGCCAAAAAGACATGACATAAAAAATGCACTGCATTATAAATAGCAACAACAATATAATACCACTTGCATGCAGTGGAATTCAGCAAAAAGAATAACATCAGATTGAATATGTTCAATAAAAAAGCCTAATTAATGTCCAATAAAAATGAAAAATCTTATAGCAGAGAAGTTGGAAATAAATAGAAGATAATAACCACCAGCTTAGTAAAAAAACCAAGTTGGTCTCTTAACAATATTTTCCCTTTATCATGGACAGTGTCATATACATTAAGGGTTATTTACAGCAAGACCCCTCAATTATTAGCGAATATCACTTTACCCCCTCATCTATGAGACTGTATATTTTGACCCTCTAAAAAAAAATAAAAAAATTACTTTCCCCTACAAACCGTTCCAAAAGAGGTATACTTGCACGAATTTCATAGGTGAGAGGGTCTTACTATACTATAATTAACCCTATACATTAGCCCTGTTTGGTAGAGCTGTGGAAAAGTGCTTATAGCTTATACCTAAACAGCTTATAGCTTATAACTTTCAGCTTAAGCTGATTTCCAGCTTATTCTTAAAGCATCTCTTGCCCTGCTCAAAGAATAAGCTGATTTCTGACTTCCAAAAAGCTATAAGCTATAAACTATAAGCTAAACCAAACACATCAAAACAGCTTAAATTAAGCTGAAAGCTGAAATAAGCTATAATTAAGCTCTGCCAAACAGGCACATTAATGAGATTCACATTCCCTTCAAGATCGTTGTTATTGAAACATAGCCTTAGCTCAGAAGTTCCAATACTACTAAGATCTATCTATATTATGAGAAAAACAGATATATTCAATCAAGCACAATCAACATCACCACAAAATTCAAACAAATATTCAAAGAGTCCTTCAATAACAATTAGGTAATAATACCACTACATTGATCAACAAATCAATCTGAATTCTAATAAACGTTTACTACGAAGGAGATTAGTAGTGGTGGTGATGATAATTTTGAGTTACATACCAAGGAGAATAGAACTCGAAGAGGGCGCCTTGATCTTGACCTATCTCTTTTGTGAAGTTACCCTCCGCCAATACCACCATCACCTCTTATCCACCACATTCACCACTATTGCCGCTCCCTCTCCTCTACCACAAAAAATTAAATCTTCACAAGAATTAATCAAAAAAAATTTTATAATGAAACGATGAAAACCCTAAATCAAAGACACGAAATCACAAATCACCACAAATTGACAAATATATATATATATACACACAAACAGTAACAGTGAATTCAATCAAGTTTAGTGAATGTAATAAAAGATAAAGAACAGATGTAGAACAAAAATGAAGGTGAAAAAAAGAAATTCAAAGAGTAAATTAAGAAAACACATATATAAACCATGAAACAAAGGAGGCAGCTTTTACTTGAGGGAGTCGAATTTGGAGATTAAGAGCGAATTTGGAGATCATATAGGGTCGTCGACCTAGAGCATGAGATTCAAGCTTTAAAGATAAAAAAATAAAAATAAATAAATAAAGTGTGAAAGAGATAGACAAGAGAATACACACCAATGTTAGGGTTTACAAGGGCAACAACTTGCTCAGCAAATTTGAGCTCTCCTAGAATCCCTGGTTCCTTATATTATAGCGTGCTTTGACATTGATGCTCTGCAGATTCGAGCTCTTGTTGGTAGAGGAGTCGGAATGAGAGTGAGATGAGTAGCGTGAAGATAGAGATGGAGATGGAGATGGAGAGAGAGAGAGAGAGAGAGAGAGAGAGAGAGAGAGAGAGAGAGAGAGAGATTTGAATGTGAAAATGAGAGAAAAGGGAAAAAGAAATTATAGGCGCCAAAGGATTTGTGGAAATTTGGAAAAATTGGGGATTTTGGACTATTTCTGAGAATATATATTGATCACACTATATTGATCATATTTATGAGAATTTTTTTTTGTTAAAATAAATTTATTTTTTTGTAGTTAATGAAAAAAAAAAATTTTGATTTTTTTTTTTCTTTAGTTACTAAGGTTGAATTTTGTTTATTTTATTTTATTTGGTAGAAGTAGGGGTAATATTTTAATGAAAAATATTTTTCTACAGCCTATTTTTTTTTTGTTATTAAAAATCAGGAACTAATTTTTTGTGTTAGAGGAGAGAGAGCGATAGTAGTGGTAAAGGTGGTGGATAAGAGGTGATGGTGGTGATGGTAATGGAGAAGGAGATTAGTAGTGAAGTTGTGGTTGTGGTGGAAGAGATGGAGTGACGATAATGGTGGTGGTGATGGTGGTAGTAATGGTAATCGTAGAGGTGGAGTGGCAACAATGGTAGTAGTAGTGGTAGTGGAATGGCATTTTGCACTAGTGGCGAAGGTGGTGGTAAAGGAGATGGGTGGTAAGAGAGGGAGATGAGTAAGAGACAGATAGAGAAGAGAGAGAGAGAGAGAGAGAGAGAGAGAGAGAGAGAGAGAGAGAGAGAGTGGTCGCTAAAAGTGCATTTTCTTGTAGTGGATCGATAAATCGAGAGGGAGCTCAGTAAATAGAGAAGAGGGGAGGGAGGGAGGAAGCAAGGTGAACACAGTGGAGGAGAGAGAGAGAGAGAGAGAGAGAGAGACAAACAAACAGGCAAATAGAGAGAGAAAGAGAAGAGTGATGAGTGAGAGTGAGAGTGAGAGACAGAGAGAGAAAGAGATAGAGTGAGACAGAAAAAGAGAGAGAAACAAGAGATGAGCAAGAGATAGACAAAGAAAAAGAGAAAGAGAGCGAAAATAGATGAACGAGAGAGAGACATAGAAAAAGAGAGAGACATAGAGAGAAGAGAGATGAGCGAGAAAGACAGAGAGAAAAGAGATGAGCTAGACAAACAGACAGAGAAGAGAGATGACGAGAGACACAGAGAGAAAAATAGACAAACAGACAGACAGACAGAGAAGAGTGATAAGTGAGAGAGAGAAAAAGAAGAGAGAAAGAGACATGAAAATGAAAAAAAATGGGTGAAAAGAGAAATGTTATACCAAAAGAATAAGACGACGTCGTTTTATTTATTTATTTATTTATTTTTTTGCGACAGAAAAATACCGTTGGATTTATTCAAACCATTCTGTGGCTATATATATAAAGTCATCTCAAAGCCACAATATTTTTTTTTTGTACTTTTTTTTTTTTTTTTTTGCAACGGTACCTATTACAGTCACAAAAAACTTACCTTTCTTTTTCTTTTTTCTTTTTTTTTGTAACTGTAGCTGGTGCTGTCGCAAAAACTCTATTTTTTCGCGACAACAATCTCTGCCATCGCAAGTACTCTCCTTTTTTTGTGACAATAATTTCTGCCATCGCAAATACTTTCCTTTTTTGCGACATCATTTTCTGCCATCACAAATGCTCTATTTTTCCGGAATAGCAACTTGTGTCGTCGCAAAAACTCACCTTTTTCATGACAAGAAGTTGTGCCGTCACAAAAAGTCACTTTTTGAGACGGCAAGTGTGCTGTCGCAAATGCTTTCATCTTTTAAGCCCACTTTTCTTGTAGTCACATATGTATTCAAAATCAATTCCACAATCACTAAGTTGGAGGAGAAGAGAGTGCATATCCAAAAAAATGTTTATTATATGTTCAATTATCCTCTAGATCTGCATCTCCACTACACTACTATAATAGAGAATCACACCACAAGATGCCCCTTTCTCTTTCTTTCACTTTGAAGCCCCTAAATCCCCTCTCATTAAATAGGCAAATTTAAAGTATTTCAGAATTAGAGACATGGTTAAAGATAATATTCTTTTTGATCACATTGCTATAGAATACATGCTAATTGATTCTTTAAATAAAGGGCTTTAGCCAAATTTTGTTTACTAAACATATTGAGCACAAGAGTACTTTACAATTATTATTTTATTTATTTATTTATTATTTTTTTTTTTTAATGTGTTGGGTTAAAGAAATTTTTATGTAATTTATGACCCATGAATATTATCTATGGTGTATTTCAATCAATAAATTTTAATGTACTTATTCACTTTTTGTTTATAGTTATGTGTGTACACATAATTGGTAACTATTATGTATGTATTTCTCTTATATAAGCTCTTGTAGTTATATTTTAATTTTGAGACATAAAGATTAACACTTTGGTTTTAGAAGTATATAATGCTTTAGTTTAGAAATGTATATGGATTCATAAAGTCTAATGTTTGGTTTAAAGCATGAAAGACCTCGATTTAAAGATATAAAGGCTTCTTTTAGAAGTGTTAAAAGGAATAAAATTCCCTACATGGTCTTTCCAAAACCATACAAAGGACTGAACGTGGAATTAGTATGTTATATAATTTTTTAAATCAATTGTGCTAAAATTCCACACTACAGTTACCACTTATAGAAATCCATGTTTGTGACATATTAGTGTTTGTAATTGTGGAAAGTGTTATGTTGTTAGATAACATAATTACCACTACAGTTTGATATTAACATTCTCATTGAACAAAATTCTGTGTTGAGATGCTTTGATTTTGAATCATATTTATATGGTCACTACAGTTGTTTAACTTGAGAGCCATTTTATTAAATAAAATATATTTTTTTTTTAAATTAGTAGTCAGTGTTGCTTGAGTGGAAGAATTTAAAATTTTATTTTTAATTGGGCTACGATTGACTATATTTTGTTTAGTTTGTGAAAAAACTGGTTGAAAGTGAATCAGATAGATTGACTGGTATGAATTCAAAATTATTATTGTGATCCATAAAGTTTTGGGCTATGGTCCATCTTAGTGTGTTTATTATTTTATATGTGAATATGTGGTATGGTGGTGTAAGATATATTTTAAGTTATTTGGGTTCTTTAAAGGGAGGGTCCACAGATTGTTTTATTTAAGCTTGGTCCCTTCTCCTATCCTATTAGGATTTACATATATTTACATATATGTGAATTAAAGGGTTGTCAGCCCATTAAAAGATAACAAAAGGATTAGGAAAAGGACGGGAAGAGCCAATGTTAGGATTTTCCAATTGTGAAGATTATTTTAATCAAATTATTATGGTGTTTTAATTCTTAATATATAGATTTTGTAAAATCTTACAGTGCAATCATTACACTTCGAAAGTAAGTTTATTAAAAGTAAAGTAAAATAGAAAATTCATATTATTTTAGTTGTTGATTTTTTAAAAAGAAATAATATTTTGGGATAAGGATGGCAATGAATAACCTATCTTGTGAGTATTCATGGAGTCCCAATCCAAATACATGGGTTTTTCCCTTTTTTTTCTTATCCATTGGGTAAGGTAAGTGATATTCTTTAAATATCCATAAGGGATGGGTTGGGGATGGGTACCCACTAATTTTTCCATTTTTTTTTTTTTAAGATTCACAACCAAAACTAAATATACATTCAATTTTTTTCTTTTATTTATTTATTTATTTATTCAGGTTCACAACAAACTCTTTTTTTTTTTTTTTTTTAAGATCCACAACCAAAGCTAAATATACATCCAATCTTTTTTTTATTATTATTATTTTATTTTTAAGGTTCACAACTTTTTTTTTTTTTTATTTTTAAGATTCACAACCAAAACTAAATATACATTCAATCTTTTTTTTTTGTTTTTTTTTTTAATTTTTTTAAGGTTCACAATCATTTATTTTTTTTTAAAGATTCACAACCAAAGCTAAAATATACATTCAATCTTATTTTATTTTATTTGGCTCAACAATAAAATTAAATACACATTAATTAACATTGTCACATTATTCTTGTCAAATTTTATGCATATCTAGAATTTTTTAAATTTATTTAAAAAAATTAATGACACTGTCTAGTACAGGTTTCGGTTTGCTTTTCTATGTTATTTTATTTTGTTATGAATTGTAATTTTCAGAATGGTTTACTTGTTCTAAAATTTCAATTAACGAGTATGAATCTATTTGTTTTATGTTATCACACAATTTATACAACATATATATATATATATATGAATGTATTTGAAAATAAGAAAATTGTAGAGAATCGAAACAAACATGAGTCGTGATTAGTTAGAAAGCGTGGGTACAAAGATTTATTTGCTGAAAAAACAAAAAAGGGATACAAAGTCTTACTAAATAATTTTTTTTAAAATAAAAGAATTTTTCTTAGTTATAAAGAGATTTAACTGAAATCAGCTTGTTTCCTAATGTTATGCTTTATTTATTTAGATAGAAAATATTTTTATAAAAAAAAATTAAAAATATATATTTTTTATATTTGGTGGTGGTGGTGATGGAACGAAGGTGAAAGTAAAGATTGTGACATAGTGGTGGGGTGATAGCAGCAGTAATGATGGTAGTGGCTATGGTGATGGTAGTGTGATAGGCAAGGTGAGAATAGTGGTGATGGTGTTGTGAAATTAGTAAAAATTTAATTGAAAAAATATTTTTTGTTTTTTAAAAGTAACAAACAACAAAATTCGTGGGGGACTAAAGGAAGAAGATGAAGGATGGATTGGGTGTGGTAAGGCATAGATATTTTAAAATGGGTGGTTCAGATTTGTTAAAAGGTATAATTAGATTTTGGATAAATTAAAATGAATGGTTCAAATTTGCTAAGAGAAAGATAGTTTAATATCTAAAATGTCTGTGACTAAAAGATCAATAAACAATTCCTTATTTATGCCCTGATGCAATTTAATATGGGTCTTATCACACTTTCTTCAAACAGGTTTTTTCACATTTTTTTTCTTCAAACAAGCTCTTATAATATTGTAAACATGTTATTATAACATGTAGGGGAGAGAGAGAGAGAGAGAGAGATAGTTGTATTTTTTTTTTTTTAATCTTCCATGTTCTTCCACATTTTTTTTTTCAATTACTAAAACTTATTTGATTGTCTCAAAATTATATATTTGATTATTATAAAACAAACTTTTTAATTAATTAATTAATGTGTATTTGATTTTGTTGTTGAACCAAATAAAATAAAATAAGATTGAATGTATATTTAGCTTTTGTTGTGAACCTTAAAAAAAATAAGTTGTTAACATTAAATATATTAAAAAAGAAAGAAAAAAGATTGAAGGTATATTTAGCTAAAATCTTTAAAAAAAAAAAAAAAAAAACGTTGTTAACATTAAATATATTTAAAAAGAAAGAAAAAAGATTGAAGGTACATTTAGTTTTTGTTGTGAACCTTTAAAAAAAAAAGTTGTTAACATTAAATATATTTAAAAAGAAAAAAAAAATTGAAGGTATATTTAGCTTTTGTTGTGAATCTTAAAAAAAAATGATAGTTGTTAACATTAAATACAAAAAATAAAAATAAAATAAAAATGGGAATTAAAGTAGGTTGGGAAAAATTCAAACCCATTAAGAAATGGGGAGAGTGGTACCCATGGGGAATGAGAAAATTTTATTATAGGGGAATGTGGATTGGAAATTAATATCTATCCTATTAACTCCCATTGCTATCTCTATTTCGGGATAATAAAAATAAAAGAAGAAATTAATATTTTGAGATGGAAGGAATAATTGATTATGGTTCTTGTAGAAAGGAGATGTTACTCATTGGTCCTGCGCCACAGCCATTTGGTGTCACAAGTGTGTTCTAATTGGTAAGAAGAAAAGATTTATAATTTTATATTAAATAATTAAAAAAATGACATGAAAATTTGTGATTAATCTCAGCCATAATAACATAATGTCTCAGGTTGAATCAATAATTTTTCCGTACAAAGACTTGGCAAGTGGTGTCGTCAATCAACTGGAAAGGTGTAGGATATAGCAAGTCAAACAGCGTTTTTCTGATTGGAACCCAAAAAAAAAGCCTATAAATTTTAATTTTTTTATCAATTAAATAATTAAATATCTTACCATCTACATTATATAAATTTAGGACTAGTTTGACATATTTTAAATAATTTAAAAAGTTAAAAAATTATTTAAAAAGTTAAAAAATTATCACTATTTATTAAAAAAATAATAATTTTACACAAAAATTGTTACAACTCAGTCGGATGTCCCACGGATTTACGTTGATTTTTTTGAAAAAATTGCATAGACTGGATGCACAAACAACACGGTGTTGTTCGGCCTACGGAGGTCCATCACGGGCCCTGTTTTGATAATTTGAACAGTTCAATGTATAGAACTCGTCGAGTACTATACACTTGTAAAAAATCACGTTGATCGGATATCACTAACTAAATGATCAAATCAGTTTTGTATAAAAAAATTGATGGTGTTATAGTTAACGGTGAAAAAAAATTAATCTGATCATATAGTTATCGATATCCGATCAATGTGATTTTTTATAAACATATGGTAGTCGACGAGTTATACACATTGAACGGTTCCGATTAGAAAAATAGAACCCATAGTGAGCTCCCATGGGCTGAACAACACCTTTCAATGCAATACCCAAAAAAGAGGCAAACATTTTTATATCAAATCACTCTGTGCAGACGGTATGGGCCGTATTATCTATTTTTTCTAATTTCTCCTACACACTAATTTATACAATTTTTTAATACATATTTTTTTTTATAAAAAGTTAAAAAATTAATCCAAATAATAATTTTTTTTCTTAATTTTTTAATCTAAAAAATAAAAAAATATATATTTATTTAAAACATCCTAAATAACCTTTTAGTATTCTTAATATTACGGGGAAAAAAAAAAAAAAAAAAGCAAAAAAAAAAGCGTGTTTCAGAGTTTGTCGTGTTTTGAGGTTTGTCAAGCGGTTGGTAAAGTTTGATTACATATGATTTAGGCTTGGTTTCACCTAATTTAAAAAAATTAAAAAGTCAAAAAATTATTATTTTATTTAAATCATATAATTTTATTTAAGTTATATTATCTCTTTATTATATCACTTTAAACTCAAAACATATCTAATATATATTTCATAAAAATAAAAAAAATTCACTTATTTAATCAAAAAGTATATTTATTTAGTCAAATTTGCAACGACAGAGACTTTGAAAAGTGACTTTTCCACTATTTAGTTAGGATACGGGTCACTGCTATAAATCTCTGCCATGTTTTTTTTGTTGTGCTTAAAACGGTACAATATATATATATGAAAAATGATTTGTCCTCTTAAAAAAAAATTTTCTAATTTTTTTAATGTTTAAAATGACGTCGTTTTGAGTATTTTTTTTTTGGGCCTTGGTTTGAAATTTAAGAAGATTAGGGGGCCAAAAATTAGGGAATGTAACACAACCTTATATATATATATATTTTTTCTTCATGTTTTCACTATATTTTTTAGCATGACAAATTACATTTTACTCTAAATCTTAAATTCTAAAGTTTGAACCTTAAAATAAAAATAAAAATAAATAAATTTTAAAAATTAAACCCTAAATCTTAAATCCTCAAATAAATTTTATCCCTAAACCCTAAAATAAAAAATAAAAAATTTAAGAATTAAACCCTGAACCCTAAACTCTAAAATAAAAATAAATAAATTTTAAGAATTAAACCCTAAAACAAATAAATAAATAAATAAATAATTGTCCCTAAACCTTAAAAAATAATAATAATTTAAGAATTAAACCTTAAACTCTAAGCCCTAAATCCTAAAATTAAAAAAATAAAAAATAAGAATTAAACCCTAAACTCTAAACTCTAAAATAAAAGAATAAAAATCTAAACCCTAAAATAAGAAAATAAATTTTAAAAATTAAACTCTAAACCCTAAGTTCTAAAATATAATATATATATATATATATATTAAGAATTATAGTAAAAAAGTGACCAAATAAAAAAAATGGTGAAATTGTGCCGTTTTAGGCACAACAATGAGCATGGCAAGAGGGTCACAGTAGTGACCCTGTATCCTTCAAGTTGGGGTAAATTGCACTTCAACTCTTCAACTATTGTTTTGTATATCATTTTACACCCCCCCCCCCCCCCCCCCCCCCCTCAATTAGAATTATAACAATTAATCTTCCTTTTCTAATAATTATTTCTTTTCTTTTTTTTCAATTCGGACCTTTATAGCTAAAACATCCTTCCATCAATGGGATAAGTTACATTTCACACCCTTAAACTATCATTCAATATCACTATTAACTTGAGCTATCACCCAATCTCACTTTAAATTTGACCTTTTTATGTTTTCATTTTATCACTAATTAATTTTTAGTTGTTTAGAAAAAAAAAAAAATTTAAAAATTGAAAACCAAACCAAACATAACAAAAATATTTATGAATAAATCTATAAAAACATTAACTAAAAACAAAAAAATATAAAAATACAAAAATATTCTGACCTTGTTTGGTTCAGAAAATTAAGTTTTTGTTTCCATATTTTTTTCAGTTTTAGAAATTTTTTTAATATATATATTTTTTAAATGCACTTAACCTTGATACACTTAAAAGTACAATATTTATGTAAAAATATTTTAAAAATTTATTAAATACAAATTTTTTTTAAAAAAAATACATTTTTTGTATGCTTGTGTGTTTATTTAATTTTTAAAATATTTTCACAAATATTTTATTTTTTAGGTGCTTTTAAGTTATGTGCATTTAGAAAGTAATAAAAATTACTTAAATATTTACAAATTCACTAAAAAACAAAAAATATGGAAAAATAAAAAATTCAATTTTCATAAAATCAATCAAAGCCAAATAAGCTGACTAGTTTTTGTTTTATGTTTTTTTTTTAATTTATATTTTCGTTTTAGTAATTTTTTAAATTTTCATTTTAGTGATTTTTTTTTAATTTAAATTTTTTTACTAAAAGAAAAATTTACTCATAAATCTCATCTGGAGGAATGACAATTGTTTTTCATATTTTTTTGTTTTTAGTGTATATTTTTAAAACTTTAACCATTTTTTTAAAAACTTTTTTAGATGCATCTTACTTAGATGTATCTAAATAGTAAAATATTTATGAAAAAATATTTTAAATAATTAATAAATACATAACAATACGAAAAATGTACTAAATTTTCATATAATTTTTTAAAATATATTTTTGGTATAATTTAGGAATATTTATGATTTTCAAAATTTATGTCCTTTTTTATATGAATATGTACCTAAATCCATTCAAAAAATATTTATGAATATATTCACCTTCTCTCTACAAATATACCTAGATCCATTGATTTCTTCACTCGTGTCCTTTTATTAAAACGATAGAGCTCATCTAGAGCTTCATTCTAATCAGAACAAAGTTAGGTTTCAGCGTTGTTAAAGTTTCTCCATTCTCTCTCTCGTCTTCTAAGCTTGATGTAGGGATTCTCCATACTTTTTTATGATTTTTAACTTAGATATTTTCTATTTCTAAAACAATATTGTGATTTAAGGATTTTTAAATAAACTTAGGGTTTTGGTTTAAAAATCAAAAGAAAGGTTTTCAATTGGATTCTTGAAAAATGATGTGGGATTGGAAATAAGGCGGAGTTGTGATAAAATGGTTGGTTTTGATACTTGGAATTGATTTTAGAAGAAAATGAGATTTTTGCCTTAAATATCTCAAATGTTGATTTTGTATAAATAATTGGAATTGAAATTGGAAATGTGAAATTGGATTGATATTGATGAAGATAGTGAATTTGAAAAGTTTATGTTTATGGAAATTAATTATCTATTTGGAGATATCTGTTTTGGGCTATCGGTAGATGACAGTTATAATTGTTGTAGAAATTGCATGAGAATTAAGAGAATTGAAACTATTTTCTCATCCATTGCATTGAGCATTGTTGCATATTTAACAAATTTGAATTTTTTTTTTGTTTTGAGAAAAATAGGTGAATAACTTGGTAAATCTGGGTAGGAGTGTAGTTGTGGTATTAAATTGGCCTGTGAGTCCTTGGTAAAAGACCAGAAACCCGCATGGTTAGGTGTCAAGCCTTTCGGTTAATACTAGTAAAAATGACAATTTGATAGTGTTTATAGCCTACTTATAGACACGTCTTAGAGATTCACAGTGTTGTATTCATTGCCCTATTTTCTATTGTAAAGGAAATGATATTATAAATTGAAATATAAGCTTGGCATTGCATGATTTTGGAAAAGAGAAATAAAAATGTTTTGGCATAAACATTGCATAAGCATTCATCTTATATCTTTATTAAGATTCATAAACTGTGTTGTAGTATTTTTACTAGGTTTTAGCTCACCCTATGTGGGAAAATCATTTTCAGGTGTTGATAATATGCCTCCACCAAGGCAATAGCTTAGGAGGACTCAGAGTTGAAGGCTTCCTTTTGTGTATTGTTGTATTTATTTTGTACAAGCCAAGGGTTTTAACTGTTTTGGCTTTAAAATCCATTTTATTGTAACCAAGCATTGTCTTGGAAAGTTGTAAGTCTTTAGGACATTTACTACTTGTTAATTTTTATTTTCAAATCTTTAACTTGTAACATATGCTATAGATTCAGGATTAGACTTGTGAGTGTATATTTGCATATATTACCCTTTTGTATAAGTAATTGGGATTAATGGAGGATAATTATTTCATCATGTGTTGTTATTTAATTAACGTGTTATATAGGTTATTGTCATTTATTCGAGGCGTTACAAGAATCTTTTTTATTTGAAATGGTTTAAAATGTGAGATTCTTTAATCATTTCAAAAGGAGTAAAAAAATTCCTTAGTAAGTTTTGATCAAATGTGTAATTTCAAATTGTGAGGATTTCAGTTATTTATGGGTATTAAATAGCATCTATTAGGGGTGGGCACGGATCGGTTGCGACTACGAAATTTTCAATCCGCCATCCGTCCGCCAGATTGACAGATTGGAGAAAATCAATCTGCATTCGTTCGCCAATCCGGTGGATGTAGATTTGGCTGATTGGTAGATGGATACGAATCGGTTTGGCAGTTTGAAATTTTACAAATTTTCAACATACAAAAAAAAAAAAAAAAGACCCCTAGGCAATGCAATATTTATTCATTCACATCTATGAAACAACTTGGGCAGTGCAACCTGGGCAATGCAAAATTTATTGCAATGGGGCATAATTTAAAATATTTATTCATTAATATCTATGAAATAACTTGGGCAGTGCAACCTGGGCAGTGCAAAACAATTTTCATTGCAATGGGCATAATTCAAAATATTTATTCATTCACATCTATGAAACAACCTGGGCAGTACAACTTAGATTGCAATGGGTATAATTCAATATTGGTTCCAATGAGCATAATTCAATATCACCCAAAACATTGTGCATCCAATGTGCATAAATCATCTAACTTGCACATAAAACATAAGGAAAACATTGTGCATCCAAGTGATAGTCATCCAAGAGTTCCAAAAATAAAAAAAAGTTACAGTCATCCAACAAACATTGTGCATCCAAAAAAAATAAGTTACAGTCATCTAAAAATAAACAAAAAAAAAACCATTCATTTCCTTTCACCAAACCATGAGCCATGTAAACCTGCATAACAAAAAACTAAAATTATTTTATAAAGAAAATACTACGAAGTGTTAAACTTAAAACAAGTAAACATATGTTAAACAACATTTAACCAAGGGGAAGTATTTTACCAATGATATTAAACTTCAATAAAATTACTCTCCAGACTTGGGCTTGAACATGAATTTGACTCCGAAACAACTACACAAAAAACATAACACAACAAAAATATGTAAAGTGAAGATAATGAATTTTGAATAATACAAAATAAATGAAATGGATAAAAAAATAAATAAATCATTGTATATATTACCCAAATCATATTGTTGTTCAAATTGTTCAACATCCTCCATTTCTTGTCGAAGACATATTGGAATGTTACTTCAAAGCCAATTTTGTGTACAAACAATAACATCCACCATCTTGGGAGCAAGTGAACTACGAAATGAATCAAGTATACGACCTTCTGTACTAAAAGCCAACTCGGAAGCAACAGTGAAAATAGGTATTGCCAACACATTTCGTGCTATAAGTGATAATACTCTATACTTTGTTGCATTAACCTTCCATCACTCCAAGATATCAACTTGAGCATTATTCCCACCTTTCTCAATATCACCCAAGTACTTGTCTAATTTCGACATACTCCCACTACTAGAAAATTGCCCCTCCAAAAATGAGTTAAATTGAGAATTTACAATAGAGTGTGGGTCATTTTCATCTATCAACATATCTAGTCTTTCATTTACATTGGAGGCATGCACATTTGTTGGCTCAAGTGTGGCATAATGATCATACAATTGACTCAAATAATTTTTCACATTGTCTAACATTTCTTTCACTTTCACCACATCTCCACCAAAAATTGTTGAAAAGCAAAATTGCAAGTATGTCATTTTTCTTCGAGGATCAAGCACAACCGCAATATACAAAAGTAGATTGATTTTATCCTCATTTTCCCAATACTTGTCAAACTTCTCTTTCATTTTCTTTGCCATTGAAGACAAAATAGAATCTTTGTCTTTGATTAATTGTCCAATCATATTTTCAATGACAAAAATTTCAATGTAGAATGTGTTTGAAGTAACAAATAAAGACCTAAAAAATCTCTTTGTGGCATTGTAGAACATTCTAAGAAATTTCAAAAACACCCTACAATTATCCCAATCCTCGGTTGTAGGCATCTCTCTCCTCTCACCCCCTTCGTTATCCAAAAAGTAATGTTTGTAATTGTAGTCCTCCTCACCCATTCTTTGAAAAGCACTCTCAAATTTTTCCGCCACCTCCAACATAAAATATGTGAAATTCCATTGTGTTGGTACATCTAGGCACAAGAGACTCTTACTCTCAATTTTCAAACTTTCCACATACTTTTTAAAAATGTCAAGGCGGTTTAGAGAAGACCTCACATACCTCACTGCATGCCTCACATTCGCTATACAAGACTCAAGATTCTTCAATCCATCACTAACGATGAGATTTAGAATATGCACACAACAACGCATGTGTAAAAATTCATGGCCCAAGACAGTTCCCTTGCACAGTTTTGTGGTTCGTTTCAAGAATCTAATGGTTAGATTTTTGGAACTCGTATTATCAACAGTTAAGGCAAAAAGGCCATCAATGTCCCACTCTTTTAAGAGTGCCTCAATTTTTTTACCAAGAGTTTTCCCTTTGTGGTCTTCAACTTGACAAAAATTTATGATCCTCTTTTGCAACTTCCAATCATCATCAATGAAATGTGCAGTTAGATACATATAATACAAATTTTGTATGGAAGTCCATGTGTCTGTGGTAAAACAAATTCTACGCCCCTTTACAATTTTCTTCAACCTCTTCCTTTCATTGGTGTATATGTCTAGAATGTCCCTAGCAACGGTATATCGAGATGGTATATCGAGATGGGAGCTTGAACTTGGGTTGTATGACATTACAAAACCTCTTAAAACCAACCACGTCCACAAATCTAAAGGGCAATTCATCAATTAGTATCATCTCTGCAAGATACCTTCTAGCAACTTCTACAAAAAATGAGATAGCCACAACATCAACAACACCCTCCCCACCAACTTCTCTAGGTTTAAATTCCAATGATTGTTGCCCATGAGTATCCCTATATGGATACGTTGTACAATTTTTCAAATGACTTAACAAATTACTTGTTCTATGACTTTTAGAGCCTGCCATATATTATTTCTTACAATACTTGCACATAGCCCTATCTTTTCCATCAATGCCTGTAATCTTTTGAAAATGATCCCAAGCCTTTGATGTTGTTCTCCCACTGCTAATACTAGTTTTGGCTAGGGGTGGTCTAGGAGGAGGAGCATTAGGTTGGGTGGAGGGGTCAATAGAAAATGATTCGGGCTCAACATTAAGACTCACAAAAAATGTTTCTTCACCTGAAGGATCCATGACCACAAGATTATCAAATATACTACCAAAACCAATAAAAAATTCATTCAAAATATGCTTTTCAAATCCATGGTCTAACAACAGTTTAACACAAAAAAAAAAAAAAAAGGTTGAAAGAAAATAAACCATGTATTTATTAATCAATACATGAAGGACTAATATGAATAATTAAAAAAACATGAACAAGTAATACTATTACATAAGTAATACATTAAAAAAGTCAAACAGAATTATGCTAAGCTAATCCAAGCACTGAGAAGAGTATTCAATTATTTTATAATAGAGATGCTAAGGCTAACATAATCCAAGCACTTAACATTTAGTAACATAATCCAAGCACTGAGAAGAGTATTCAATTATTTTATTTAGCAACTTTGAACATCTAAGGCTACTAAACCAATGGAGACAACAACAGCTTTTCCATTCAATAGAGATGCTTACGAGAATTTCAACAGAATTTCAATGTCACACAATTTCAACATGTGATGAACTGAGAGACAGAAAAGGTTGCTCACGAAGGCAACCTTAACCATTAAGTGTAGGTCATAAATTTAACATAGTCACATACTTAGAAAACTCAGGAACATGATTAAACATGAGTATTTGATCAGCAACCTAAACCACAAATTGCATGTCTTTTTATTAACTCAATCAACGAGGAAAAAAACTAGTCTTCAAACAGGACGAACACAAACACACACACACACACACACACACACACACACACACATATACACATCAAACCCTCACACACACATATACACATCAAACCCTCTCACGCTACACAGAGATGAAGATTCTCAAAAGATCAACTCAATATACAATCTCAGAGGCCGAAATTACTCTGAGGTCGATTACTCAATATACGAAGATTCTCATACGATAAACTCAATATATATACAGAGAGAGGTATCTGTATATCTTCTATCTAGAAAGAGAGAGAGGGAGAGAGAGAGAGAGAGAGAGAGAGAGAGAGAGAGAGAGAGAGAGAGATTGTGTGTCTCAGCGTGTGAACTCTAAAGAAAAGGGGCTTGATGAGGCATAAAAGAAATTGAAAAAAAAAAAAAGTGACAAGCGGGTCGAGTTTGTTGGGTAAAATGGCAGATCACCCACCACTCAACCAGAACCCCAAGAAAGCTATAAAGCTGGGCCGCACCCGTCCGCCACGTGCTACACATCCATTCATTGGTGGTTGGGTCGGGTCGGGTTGAGTCGGGCAATTCTGGCAGGTCGGCAGATCTGCTCCACAGCCCTAACATCTATGTATATAAACTGTAGAGTTATATTGTCATCTCCACACAAATGGGACTATTAGGTTCATTGATTAGCTGGAGTTTTATTGGTTACTAAGATATAAAAATAGAATTTATTGGTGCTTTCCCCCTGACTAAGATATGAAAAAATACGAAAAAAAGAAATATTATAAAATAAAATAAAACAACTTAAAAATTATATTTGAAATAGAAAATGAAACATTTTTTTAGTTAAGGAAGTAGAATGCTATTGGGTGATAGTTCAAGGGGGTCAAGTGTAATTTACTCCAATAGTTAAAAGGGTATTTTTGTCATTAAGGTCTAAATTGAAGAAGAAAAAAAAAAAAAAAGATGAGAGAGGTTAAGTGTTACAATTTTTAGTTGAAATGAGTAAAGTGATATAAGAGAATAGTTTAGGAGGTAAAATATAATTTTTCCTTTAAATTATAAGAATAATAGTAAATGGCCAACATGTCCTAATAGTTGGACTTAATTCCGATTAAGTGCTATCTATTCGTCGTTGAATGTTGGTCCTATTAGAATTGTCGCTAAAAATATTTTTTGTGACTATTTTCTAAACCTGTCACTAAAAGCTGACAATGAACGACGTTTTTTTTTTTTTTTTTTGGTGATTTTTTTTAAACAGTAACTAAAACTTACAATTATTGACATTTTTTGTGACAAATTTTGTAAATTGTTGCTGAAAACTAACAATTAGCGACATTTTTTTTATCAGTATTTTAATAAGTCTACCGATTGAAACCTACACTTAAGTGCTCCTAAAATATTTCAATCTTAAATCTTAAACTAGGAGGGATAAAATGAATTTTAAATTTATTTTGATAATTTAGATTGTTCATATTATAAGATTTGTCAAATAAATCATTCATAAAAAAACCAAACTAAATTAGATATCTGTAATCCATAACTAGGGGTCATTAAATGGCCTACAGCCAAAAATCCAATATTACTCAACCCGTTCAACCCACTCTATGGTCTGTCCCAACCCACTTGACTACACAGTTTGTCCCATCACATAGAGGATGATCTAAGATTTTAGACAAAAGTTTGAAACCCAAGCCTGCCCATTAACCTGGTCCGTACAAGTCCGCATAGATAAATCAAACCCAACCATCTCATCAACCTGATTCAAACTACCTCGTCAAATATATATATATATATATATTATCTAAAAGCATAACACTATTAAATTGAATTTTAATCCACTAAAATCAATACTGTTCCATTAAAAAAAAAAAAAAAAAAAAAAACGACAACAGCAACAACAACATTTGACAGCCTATAATTATCCTTGTAAATTGTACTTGAAAAAAAGTACACAAAATACAATTTTTTAAAATTAAATTTGACAGTGATTGGTGATATTTTTATAACTCTCAACTTTTTACATATAAACATTGTCGTAATTTGTTAATTTGGTGAATTTATACTTTAATTTGATTGTTTTAATAGTTTTAATTAATTTGACCATATGAATTATTAAAAAAAGAAAAAATAAATAAATGTGTAGAACTTAATAATATAAGTCTCATAAAAAATGTGTAGCCCAGTTTAATTTGATTTTGATCTGTTAATATTTACGTTTACGAATGGAATGTGGTTGTAATTTTTTTTAAATAAGTCTAACCTGTACTAACCCGTTGGCTAGTCAAAATTCAAAAAATTCATTAATATATGAGACATGAAAATAATAGTTGCAGACTTGGTAAGCTCGTCATGTCTCATTGATGACCCTTATCCATAACAAGATCATATTTATGCTTAAAAAAAAAAAAATATCAGCATAATTTTGATAATTTTTTTAAAATGGCAAATTACACTGACAGTCTCTGTACTTTGGAGCTCTATCACTTTGGTCTCTGACCTTTCAATTATGATACATTTGATCCTGAATTTTAAATATCTTTCGAAATAAAAACAACTGAAGACACCGTTGCTCCATTTCAAAGGTAAAGTCGTCAATTTGATAAAAGGTAAACTACCAATAGGTCCTAGTAGTTGGACTTAATTCCCATTAGGTCCTATTGAAAATAAGACATAGTAAAATCGTCGCTGAAAATAATTTTTTGTGACATTTTTTGCATGTCGTTAAAAATTGACAATCAGTGATTTTTTTTTTTGGTTACAATTTTTATAAGTTGTTGCTAAAACTTACAATTAGTAACTTTTTTGTGACGAATTTTTCAAAATTGTCACTGAAAGTTAAAAATTAGTGACTTTTTCGTGGCGATTTTTTTAAATTATCGCTAAAACTTATAATTAGTGACATTTTTGTGACAAATTTTTTGAACTGTCGTTGAAAATTAATAATTAGTGACATTTTTTATTAGTGTTGATGAACAATGCCATTATTTCTCATATGACCTACTGAACAATAAGTCCACCTATTAGGATATGCAAGTAAGTCCCTCTTTGATAAAATATAATCTAGTTTGGCAAAAACTAATGTCAAAAAATTATTTTCGAATTTTTAAAAATTATTTCTATCCTCCAAAAATAAAATTATATAGAATGACAAACATTTTACATTTTTTTAAAATTTTTTTCACCAAATTAATTTTTAGTATGTGTTTTGGATGATGATCATGTAATGTATGGTGATCATGTAATGGATGGTTGTTTCTGTTAATATTTTCGGATGGTTATCATGTAATAAATGGTTGTATTTGTTGTTAACAAATATTTTTAGATGGTTATTAAATAATTGATGGTTATTAGGCTTTTAATATGTAATCAATATGTTTAATATATGAAATATTTTCAGTTTTTTTTTTTTTTTTTGATTTAATGAATTGGTTTAATAATGATATCAAATTTGTCGCTATATTTGATTTTTGAAAAAATAGAAACTAATTTAATAAAAATAAATATTTAAAAAAATTTATTTCTATCCTTTCAAAAGATAAAATTATATAAAAATGATGTGTTTTTAATTTTTTTCACCAATTTAATTTTTAGTTTCTTAGAAAAAATTTCTGAAAAATAGATTTTGAAAACTAAACCGAACAAAACTTTATAACCAAGAAAGGTTCAGTATTATTCATTAAAAAAAAACTATTACATTTCAAATAACATACAAGTTAACTAATACAAAATAAGTTGTATGACAACTTTACTCTTAAAATGGACCATTCGCAAAAGAAACATATTTGATTGTCCTTATTTAAAATAAGATTTAAAATTCAATATCAAATGTATTATAATTGAAAAGTTAGGAACTAAAATGATACAATCTCGAAATCAAGATTGTTAGTGTAATTCACTCTTTTAAAATACAATGATACTCTGATCATGGATAACCCAGGTCCAATTAATCTATTTTTTATATGAATAATATACTTGGCAAATATTATAATATCACCCAATTGAATTATTAAAACAAAATTGAAACAAAACTCAATCAAAACGTTACAGTGGGGTGCTATGAACGCAATCTCCCCTTGTCCATATACTTTACCATAAGCTCGTGACAAAATTAACTAACTGTCACAATGCAAATATATAAATGGCATTACATTAGGCTATATAGGAATTTTTAATAACAAATTCCTTAGTCATGCCGCCTCTTTGTTGCAAGATGCTAATGACTGAAACTCAATTGCCATAATTGAAAGTAAAGAAAATTCTATTATACACACTCAATATTATATACTTTTTGTAGCATTATTTTTTTAATTATAATTAATTTTATTTTTTAATTATGATATTAATCTTCTTAGTTCTAACCCTACTAATTTTTTTTATTTTTTTTTTTTTGTGTTATATATCTTGTTGTGTTTAGTTTGGAGTCGTGTCATATTAATGTGTCATGTCAAATAATTTTCATTCTTAATTAAAATATGAAGTGTATTGAATCATTATTTTTTTTTTTACCCTCACAAGTTAAATTTCATGAAATTATTCATAAAAGTATTTATTTTAAATTTAATTCTTTTTCTTTTCCTTTTTTTCAATTTAAAACTAAAACTATATTATTTAGGGGACTTATGTGCAGGTCTCAATAGGTAAACTTATTGCCCAATAATTAGTGACATTTTTTTTAAAAATTAAAGTGCCGCTAATTATCATAGCATTTATTGGACAATAAGTTTCCCTTATATCATAAAATTGTTGTTTTAGTAAAACTCAACATAGACTAAAGAACATAAATGACAGAAATACACTACAAACATGATATATTGAAGGGAAGAAACATGTATGATTTTATCTATCCCTATAGACACCCCATTTTGATTGTCCTTAAGACTTGGGTACCTTACTTTGAACACTCGATGATGAAATAATGTTACACTGTACAAACGTTCAATTTCTTTAACAAAAGGCTTCGGTTTTGAGCTTCAGAACCTAAATCTTGCACTCCCTTTGAACCAAAACCTAATTTTTTTCTAGTCTAACCACTTAGAGAAGAGTTGGCCAACAAGTGGCTGGCAGGCCATTTTTGATTGGCTAGCCGTCCCTCTTCATAGCCGATCGGCCATGTTTAGCGCAACAGATATTTTGACAGTTGCCAGCTGTCCTCATGCCCATACCTTGCACTAGTTATCTCATTACAGATATTTTCGACATACGAATGTGTTTTCCTATAAATACATGACCTTTTCTCATGGTTTGGGGTTAAAATTTTTTGCCAAGAGCCAAAACTTGTCCAACACACTACCTTTCTCTCTTGCAATATATATACACCATACATACATCTCCTAAGCCAAAACATGAGGCCTCTTGCTGAGATTCTTGAATATAAATTTCAGCTCTGGATAATGTTTAACTTGTGATTTGTGAACTATAAGAGCATCCTCTCTTTAAGGGGTAATCTTTGAGCTTTTTATACCATCTTTTCTATCTCTTTTCTTTGCTTTTTAGATACTGTTTTCATAGTGTTTTGAGGCTTAAAATATGTGATTCTAATTCACAAAAAAAGAGGAGGGGTTAGCCACCATTCCTTAGGCTTGTTGGTTGGTTGAAACCCCTTGGCTTTAGCCTATTTTTGCTCACTTTTTCCACTTCTAAAACCTAATTTTTAGCACTGTTTTTGTGCTGTTTCAAAGCTTTTTAGTGTGTTAAATTATGCTTTGACTATTGTAGATGTGTTGTTGTAAGTCCTCATGGATATAGATTTAAATCCATTTGAGTTGATAGTCTTTTCTCTCATCTTTTTATAGCTTTCATACATGTTTACATCATTGTAATCATTCACTTTTCATTAACACTTTGCAATCTGCCTCATTTATTTGTTTATTTGATTAAGAGTTTGTAGACACCCCATTTTTGACCGCCCTTAAGACTTGGGCACTACTGATGGTTTACTTGGTAGTGAAAGATGTGCAGGGCAAATGTTCAATTTCTTTAGCAAGGAGAGAGTCAAATCCCAACTTCACACCCGTTTTTAGACCAAAACTATTTTGAATGGTTTTTAGACCTTAAAACCCTCTCTTTCAAAACATTTTTGAAAATAGGTTCCTACGATGTCCCGACGCTCGTATTTTGTTAAATGTCGCGCCTTTCGGTAAACCTAGCAAGGACAAAGTGGAAATGAACGAAGGAGAGATGAACTCTTTTGAAAAATCTTTCAAAACACCTTGTTTAGGGGTTTGGAGTTGAAGAAAAGAGGAGAGGAGAGAAGAAAACAAGTTTGAGAGAAGTTCGGCATCATTCCGGTTGGATCGAAATTGAGCAGCTTTCATTAAAAGAGGGATATCTCTTAGCAAAATTGAAATTTTGATGTGAGGCTACCACCACTGGAAAGCTTACTTCTGGGGCTTCAATTTTCATACAAGAATGACCTGAAAAGGCATCCAGATGAAGGAGTTATGCTTGCTTCAAGTCGGGGACTAGGATTGATTTTTGCTACCGGCCTCTATGGGAGTGTGCCAGCCATGAATGGCCAATGCCGGCCCTATGCCATCCAAAAGTGACCCCTGCCGGCCAACAATGGTAAGGTGCCGGCCAACAGTGGTACAGGTGCCGGCCATTGATGAAAATATCATTTTTTGACAGATATTTTGCTCCAGCTTGCTCCAGCGTTTTTTTTTTTTTTTTGAGATATTTTCAACCCAAACCTCTCTTTTTGCTATATATGGAGGCCTTTTCTATTTTTTTGAAGGGTTAGAACATTTTGGAAGAGTTTTGGGAGCCTCTCTCTTTACACCTCTCTTTCTACAATCCTCTCTTGAACATTTGTGCTAGAAGGCTTGCATACAACCATCTTCAACCTATCAACCCTTGAGAAGAGTTGATCACCATTGGCTTGGGGTCCCTTGGAACCTATTTTTAGGCTGATTGAAGGTTGGTTTTGGCTCAGATTTGGGGCTGTTTTCCTGCTGTCTTTCAAGGTTCTTCAAGGGTAAACACCTGCTCCTTTAAACCTTTGCTTTGCATGCTTATTTTACCACATTTGTAAACTGTTTTTGGCTTGGTTTTGAACTGATAAAATCTTTGTTTTTCAATCCTAAAAATGATGGTTTAAGCCTTGTTTGGCCAGGGGGCTGTCTCTGCCTTTTGTTCCTTAGCTTGTATAGCTTTTGAGCCATCTTTCAAGGCCTTTCAAAAACAACTTTTTGTGGCCCTTTTGACCACTAAAATCCAGAGGATTTTTAGTAGTAAAAACCCTATTTTGAGGTCCCAAATAGGAGAGGGTGGTCCCCTCTCCTCATGTCTTGCTTGCTAGTGTTGATGGCCAACCAAATGAGCATGTGTTTTTGCTTCTTTATGGCTTTGTTTAGGCTCATTTTTGTGACTTTTCAAACCTACCATAACTCTGTTTTTGGCTGTCTTGGTCACCTCTTGCATGTTTATTACACTTGTAGTGTAAATCACACAAACTAGTCTTGTATGCTTCATGAAGTAGCATGTCTTTCTAGCTTATGTTGACTCCATTTTAGTAGGTTTTTGGTGTCATTTTAGCATTCCATGACTTTGTTTTGGGTGGGTTTGGTTGGCCCTTGCATGCTCCATGCACTTGTAGTGCATTTCCATAAATTAGCCTAACATGCATCATGCTTTAACATGTCATTCTAGCATGTTTTTGGCTTAACTTTAAGATGCTTTTGTCCATTTTGTAACATTCTTTAGCTCTGATTTTGGTTTTTTTGGCCATGCATGACTTGCTTTGTATAGCCATAGTTCAATCTAGCTTGTTAGCTTTGTGCACCAAGTCCACTAGCATGCTTTACTTGGACTATTTGAATGATTTGGCATCATTTATTATGTGATTTCAGTCCATGTTTCATGCTCATGCACTTGCATTTATCACTCATTCAATGCGTTGGAGGGTTTGCCCCATTATGCCTTAACATGAACCATTGTGTATGCCTTCATGCCTTAGCTTGCGAGCCATCATTTCAGTGCTTATTCGGGGTTATTTTGCCATGATATAACTCTGATTTTTTTATTGGTTAAGTCATCCGATGCTTGGTCTTAATAGGTGTAGTGTAATCCACCTTATTTGCGTTGTATGCATCATGCCTTATGCCCTCCATGCTAGCTTATTTTGGCTTTCTTCCATGCATGTTTTAGACTTATTTTAACATATTCTTGGACTATTTTAGGTTGCCTTGGTCACATGCTTCATGCTTTGTATAGTTGTAGTGCAATTGGCCTTGCTAGCTTTGTGTTTTGTTGACTCATGCATGTTATCTTTGAGCTATTTAGATGATTTGGCATCATTTAATACTCTATTTCAGAGCTTATAGCATTGTTATGTTCCCACTTCTTTCATGCTTTGAATGCCTTTAAGTGTTGTGCATTGTTGCCTTACTTAGGGCCTAGCATGTATGTCAGCTTGCTTAGGTATTTGAGCCTCCATCTTAGCATGTTATGGTCGTTGTCTTGAACTATTTCAACTTTGTCCATGGTTGTTTCATGCATTTGTGCCATGTATTGCATGCCCCCTTTGTAGTCCTCATTGTTAGCTTTAATGCTTAAGGACCTTTGCATGCCATGCTTGCTTTGTTTGAATGATTTGGCATCATTTCTTACCTCATTTCAGTGCGTTTAGTGTTGTTACACTTCCATATTTGTCACTCTTTGAGCATTCTTGAGAGTTGTGTTCTTAGGCCTCTTTGATGAGCCAATTGGCATGCATGCCTATATATGCTTTCATGCCTTAGTTTTGATGTATTATGGCCACTGATTTGGGACATGACTGAGGTCTACCCCTTTTGGTTTAAGTCCATTGAATATGCTATGTATATTGCATTGAGTATGCCATATTGTTCATTGCATGTAGTATGCCATCCTACATTGCATTGTGCATACCATGTAGTTATTTGCATTGTGTATGCCAAGTCATTTTGCCTTGCATTGAGTATGCATGTCCCTGACATTGCTAATTTGTCCTTATAGCATTGCATTGCGCATGCATGCATTAGCATTGTTCGCATGTCATTAGCTTTGTTAAGTTAATCATATTACATTGCATTGGGTATGCCATGTAGTTGCATGTTTGCATGCTTAAGTCATATTGCTTGTTTGACGTGCTTATGTTGCATTGTTGTTTGGATTAAGTATTAATCCGAGCATGAGAAACGAGGGACGTTTCATACTTCAAGTGATGAAACGTGCCTCAATTCTCGGTCGCCGACGCTTTGGACAATGCATGATAGAGTTCTAGGCATTTATGTGTTTCTTGTGCATTCATTTTACATTGAATTTGCAGAAGTTTGATCTTTGGCCATCATGTATCGAGATGCGTGATTGATGGTCTTGGATCCGATTATGCCTCTCCCTTAATGTTTTGAGGTGATATGGAGTGGCATAGTGCGTACATACCCTTGGGAGACCCTCAATTTCCTCTATTTTGTGCTTTGTTGCAGCTTGGTGTCACAGCACACCAGTGGCCGGCAGTTTTACATTGTTGGCCGGTAGTGCATTGTTGATGGCCAGCAATGTGCATTGTTGATGGCCGGCAGTGTGCACTCTTGGTCGGCAGGATGGTCACCAGCAGCTTCTCATGGCCGGCAAGCCACTGGTGCAATCCCTAGCAATGTTTTGGTAAGTTCCAGCAGCAAGTTCTTGAAGACACCCTGCAAACAGAGCCTCAAGAGAGCAACTGGAAGGTGTTTTCGAGGTGAGAAACTGAGTGCGATTTTCTTCTTCAAACAGAGCTGGAGCAGCTTAGTTTAAATATTTACTTGTTAGTTAGCATTTGTTGTTTGTAACTTAATTAATTTGTTAATTAGTTAAAATTTTGTAATAATTAGTAATTGGTTTGCTAGTTATTCGACTTGGTTGTGTAATAATTAGTCTAATTAGATTATTAGATTAGTTAAGTAGCTTAGCTTAGAATAGCTTAGCGTATTCATTCGGACCCTCTGTCGAGAGGGCAAATTTTGTAATAAGTGTGCGTGAGTGTGTGAATGTTTTCCAACCCTACGTGTTTCTCCCTTTAACTTAATTGCTTTCGATGGTTAGTTTTAGGGCATTTTCAATTAGCATACCTTATGCTTTGCATGCATGCATCCATTCATCTGTATTGCATGCACCGGGCTCGGCACATCATACTAACTGCATTATATTTCAATTCCAATTTGAATACATGTATCAAGTATTGCATTTCACATGACATATTAGAATAGCCGAGCCTATCTTAGTGGCATTTTCGTATGTGTTGCATTAGCCATCTTGACATGAACTAGGATCACGCATGATTTCTAACTAGTTCCTTGTTTTGGCTCGGAGTACACTGCAAGTGTTTGTGCTTTAGCATACTGCATGTGTGTTAATGTTGCCATGAAAGCATGCTTGCCATGAGGCTAACTACTTATCTGATATAATTGCCTGAATGCCTGTGGGTGAACGTTGGATTACTTGAATTGGAACAATTCATTAAATTCCAAATTTAGCCTAGTTGCGAGTAGCAAACTTCAAACTATTTTCAAACAAACGGATATGCAATGTTTTGTTCCAAATTAGGCGATCTAGTCTATACTTGTATGTTGTGCGCATCACGTAGTAAGATTAGCTAATTAACCAGAATAAGAGCACATGTATTTTCAAAAACAAGATATCATGCTTAGTACAGGCCAATCTTTGATCGGGCGAGCGGGGGTGCTCATTGCATGACCTTCCCCTCTCGTACCCAAGTTCCCAAGCCGAGGCAACTTTGGTGATGAAGGACACATGGCCTTAGGCACGAGTCAGGGTTTCCTAAATTCCCCCCAAAACAAAATATTTAGGTGGCGACTCTGTATCTGGCAAAGCAGTCCATGTTTGGCACTTCTTTATAAAAATCAGTTTTCCAAAACGATTTGCCAGATTTGGACTCTTTGGCGATTTATCGGTCTTGCATTGCACTTTGTGAGATTAGATTCAGAACCGTGACATTGAGTCCGAACTGTAGTACCTAATGAACAAAATGGATTTTTGTGCGTTCGCGCGCGGAGCTCGGGACGTTTGGGCGCGTCTACAGAGTTGTATCAAACAAAAGATAGTAGCTCTAGGCATAAGAAAGAAACCTTTCATACTTAAGAGTTTAATCTCTTCGGAGGTTCATTATCAAGGCATTACATCTCTATTATGCTAAGCACAATCTCTTGTTTGATGCCTCCCTTTATCGCTGGTGCATTTACTTCTAAGGGACTAACTTTCTAGTTAGACCCTTGAAAATCATAAAAGAAAGAGTCATTATAGCTTATTATCAAGTTTGGATTTGGAGTCATTATAGCTCATTTTGGGTTTGACTCCGAATTCATTATCGTATGTAAATGAGTTTGATTATTCCTTTGTAATTTCCAAGAAAAGGGCTTAACAAGCTCATTTCTCAGGTTTAGTTATGCTTGCTATCTTTATTACTTTTGGACTTACTGAACGTAATCTACACTTTTGGACAAAAAGAAAGAAAAGATAAGAAATGAAAAGGTAATGTAAAAGAGGCTAATAAAATTAGAGTAAAAGAGGTAATCAAATTGTATTAGGTTTAATTGGATGTTATATTGAACCTATTGCGTCTTGAATCATTGCATACTTTTAGTGACGTTTAATGGTTGAAGAAGAAATGTCTACCCCTTCCTTTGAGGTAACTCCATGATATGGAGGAGGTATTGTCTATCTTTCGTTTCATTTTATTGACCTTTTATTCTATCGGTTCTACGATCATCACGCAACAAAGTTGTGACAATTAATGATTTGTGAATCGAATCTATTCCTCCCTTGATCATCTTCATGATAGGGAAAGGTATAGAGGATAAACATTTCTTGAAAACTTTCACGACCCAAACCCGCCCCTATAGGTTTAGTACCGTAACTGGCCAGTAATCCTTGGATTACCAAAGGCCTCTAAATAGAATGACTTATAATTAGGGTCTGCGGAAGCAATTATAGAAACATACATAGTCCATTGAGCTGTGGAGACATATATAGGAAAGAAATTTTTAAACTTTATATGCATATACATGACGTCATAATGCAGTAGTCTTTGTCACATTCATTACAGATATAGCTAAAAGGGACTTAGCCCAATATACAGATAACAAAAAACTTGTTCTATACCCAAAGGAAGACAAGGTCTTAAACACAAGCCATTTAAAATTGACTCGCTCATAAAAGGGAAACTCCTCGGAAGCACAACGGCTGGCTGACAAAATTGATACTCTAGTTTCGGAGTCTAGTCACGCGCCTGGTCACCTACATACATAATACAAATAGTGAGCAGAAGTCCAGTGAATAATAACAGAGTAAAGGGTTTAAATGAATGATGTCCATCACAAATATAACTTTAAATCTCTTATTGAATAGAAGCATAACCATATTCGTATCAGAAACAGAATCATAAACATATTCATATCACGAGTGGTGTATCCGTTAAAATTAAACATATCTCTTTGGTCAGGCTTATTAAGTTCCACATTGGAACCTCTGGTACCGGGTAACATATCTCATACATAGGCTACGGTACTGTTTTCCCCGGGCGAGGTCCTGTGCCACAGTATTATTTCCTCCGAGCGAGGGCCTGGGCCACGATATTGTCTCCCCCGGGCGAGGGTCTCATGACCATAAGACACAGTATTATGTCCCATAGACGAGGGTCTCTGAGAAGGATACCACATAAACATTTCAAAGAAGTGGATCATCATTCATGTAATCACATAATAGCCTTTTGTATCATTCAAAAATAGTTCATATCATATCATAATGTTTAGAAAGTATTTCATATCAAACATAGCTTTACTAAGTTATTATTTACAGATAGCTTCACAGATAGCTTGGCAACAAACCAATGGATCAACCGCTCATGGCGCGTGACCTATACCAATCATAACAGATACATATACTGAAACACACGCTTGGATTGTACATAACTCATTTTATTTTGTTCTTTGTGTGTTTCTAGCCTTCACTCTCATTATTGTGTCTCAATCTTGGCCTAAGAATGTCTAGGATGCAATGAGGATGCCAAAATGCACCTGGAAACACTTAACCAAACTTGCTGAAAACAGGGGTCGCGCTCAAACACAACTTACTTTGCTTGAACGGACATGTAAACATTTGAAGGGCCGCTCGAGCGCAACTCCCCTTACTCGAGCAGTCTGCAAACTTTGAAAAATACTAGTTGTGTGATTTTCACGTTCGACGGATGCTTGACAGTCGCTCGAGCATAAGACTTAGATCCTCACTTGAGCGCAACTCTTGTCGCTCGAGCGGTCTGCAAAAACATGAAACTTCTGGGAGCTTGCATTTCATGCTTGAGTAGACTTCTAGTTGCTTGAGCAGAGATGCAAAAACAAAGGTGGGTGCTCGAGTGCAGGATCTGTCGCTTGAGTGGAGAGGTCGAATTCTGCAATATCCAGATTCATCTCTAAGCTTCCAAACTCAACTTTAAAGTTTCAAAACTCATCCTTTTGGGCCAAACACTTAAGAAAACACATTTAAACTTGGAAAACATTGAGAACTTAAGATCATTTCATGAAATCAAGGCCCAAAAGCCTGCCAAATGCTCAAAACTAAGCTCAATTCTTTGAAAAACATAACATGCATGCATTGTCTTGACTTCAAAACTTCCAAAACATGATCAATTGGTATGAAATGGTATTAATCAAGAAGAATTCTAAAAATAAAGGTAAGATGGGCACATGCATGAGAGAATTCTTTGAAATCAAATTCAAATTGTGTTCAAATGGACATGCATGCATGAGATGCTTCTATTTTCTACCTCCTAGTTCAATTCTTGATTAACTTAGCTCATTTCTCTTGAATACATGCATGGAATGACTTAAACTCAAACCTAAAGGTTGAATTCTTACCTTGGATATTCAATTATGCTCGAGTGTTAAAATCCTCCAGATTCTCTTCAAATGTTTAGCAATTCCTCTCTTCTTTCCTTGTTTGTTGAATTCAATTCTCAAGGTTTCCTCTTCCTCTCTTCACACATTTTTGGGCTCATAAGGACGAAGATGAGATGTGTCTTAAGTGGTATATAGGCCTTATATAGGCTTACTTAGTGGTCTTTAACTAATTTAGCTTAAGCTAATCATAATGGCCTTAATTAATCTAATTTAATCGTTCCAAATCGACTTTCAATTGAACCTACTATAATGTTCTAAAAATTTCAAATAACACATAAACCAAGTCAATTTCGTGATCGGATGCTAATAAGGCCTTCAATTCACAGAACAAAATAGAAATCCAAACAGATATTTCTACATTAGACAGATATGAGCACAAATAATGCAACACACATGTAATTTCCTCAGAATTTCACCTTAATTACTTATTAGGCATAATTAATCATGGTTAGTCAGCTAATCACAAGTCGAGGTTGTTACAGTCTTCTCCATTTAAAGAGCTTAGTCCTCTAAACTCGAATTACCTTCATTTTGGAAGAATACTGGATCCAACGGAAATAAGTTAGGGTATCTTTTCATCATGTCTTCTTCTGTCTCCCAAGTTGCACAGGTTCCTCCATAATTCTGCCAATCAACCTTTACTAATAGAATTTCCTTGTTTCTCAACTTTTGATTCGGTGATTCACAATTTGCATTGGCCTTTCCTTGTATGTATAATTATCTTTTAGAAGCACATGAGTCGGTTCTATCACATGTAATGGATTTCTCAGATAATCCCAAAGCATAGAGACATGAAAAACATTGTGCATATGTTCCATGACTGGTGGTAAAGCTACTCGATGCGTCACTAAATTAATCTTCTCGAGGATTTCATAGGGTCTAACATATCTTGGTGCCAATTTGGCTTTGACACCTAACCATGTCTGGCTTTTCATTGGAGTCACTTTGATAAATACGTGATCCCCGACTTCATATTCTCTGTCTCTTCTTCGGACATTGGCATAGCTCTTCTAGCGGCTTTGTGTGGTTTTCAGTCTTTGTCGAATCAATTTCACATTTTCGGTTATTTCTTGTACCAGTTCCAGTCCCAATAAAGGTCTGTCACCTACATCGGCCCAACAGATTGGAGAATGGCATTTCCTACCATACAAAGCTATATATGGGGCTATATCGATACTTGAATGGTAGTTATTATTATACACAAATTTGGCCAATGATAAGTAGGTCTCCCAATTGCATTGAAAGTCTAACACACACATCCGTAATATGTCTTCCAATGTTTGAATGGTCCGTTCAGATTGACTGTCTGTCTGTGGGTGATAAGCACTGCTTAATCTTAGTTCAGTTCCCAAAGCTTGTTGCAAACTCTGCTAGAATCTTGAAGTAAACTTGGGATCTCTGTCAGATACTATGGACACTAGAACTCCATGTAATTTCATAATCTCATTGACATATAAGTTAGCCAACTTATCTACATTATACAAAGATTTGACAGGTAAATAGTGAGCATATTTAGTTAAACAATCAACAATGACCCAAATAGAATCCATACGTCAAGAAGAGCGAGGCAACCCAACAATAAAATCCATGGTAATATGCTTCCATTTCCATTCCGGTATTGGAAACGGCTGAAGTAATCCAGAGGGTTATTGATGTTCAGCTTTAACTTGTTGGCAATGTAAACATCTAGCCACGAAGTTAGCAATGCTTTTCTTTATTCCAGGCCACTAGAAGTTTTGTCTCAAATCATGATACATCTTTGTGTTTCCCGGATGCATAGCAAATTTGGAATTATGGGCTTCAGTCATAACACGTTTCCTCAAATCAGAATGGTCCGATACACAAAGTCTATTCTAGAATTTCAGCATACCATTTTTAGCCACAAATCCCGGCTTTGGTTTTGAGCCAATCTCCTCAATGATTTTCTTCAAATACTCATCTTCACATTGTTTCTCATTGATTTCTTCAATGATAGCAGGTTGAGCAGAAATAGCGGCCAAGATCTTGCCTTGCTTACGCCACACTATTTCAATCTCATTCTTTTCCAAGTTACACAATAACTCTCTCCGACCGATGAGCAAACATGACAATTTCCCGATAGATTTCCTGCTCAATGCATCTGCAATGGCATTTGCCTTCCTTGGATGATACAGAATTTGCAAGTCATAGTCTTTTATCAATTCCAACTATCTTCTCCATCTTATGTTCAATTCCTTCTGAGTAAAGAAATATTTTAAACTTTTGTGATTGGTATACACTTCACAAGTTGCGTCGCACAAATAGTGACGCCAAATTTTCAAAGCAAACACCACAGCTGCCAGTTCAAGATCATGAGTTGGGTAATTCTTTTCATGAGGACGAAGTTGCCGAGAGGGATAAGCAATTACTTTCCCATTTTGCATTAGCACACACCCTAAGCCTTTGTAGGAGGCATCACTATAAATCTGGAACCCATTAGTTCCGTTAGGCAAAGTTAGAATTAGTGCTGTTACCAGTCTAGTTTTCAATTCTTGGAAGGCCGACTCCCGTTGTTCATTCCAATCAAATGGTATATTTTTTTGTGTTAACTATGTCAATGGCATGACAAGTTTTGAGAAATCTTTCACAAATCTTCTGTAGTAACCCGTAAGCCCTAGAAAACTTCTAACTTTTGACACATTGGTTGGTCTTAGCCAGTTGACTATGGCTTTAATTTTCTGTGGGTCCATTAATACACCACATATCCCAAAAATGCTACACAGTTGAGCCAGAATTCACATTTGGACAATTTGACATATAACTTCTCTTCTCTCAAAATTTGTAGAGCAGTTCTAAGGTGGTTCTCATGTTCTTCCTTGCTTTTAGAATTAATCAAGATGTCATCAATAAACACAAGTATAAATTCAGCGAGAAATTGTCTGAAAACCCGATTCATTAGGTCCATAAATGTTGCAGGTGCATTTGTTACCCGAAATGGCATTACCAAAAATTCATAGTATCCATATCTAGTTCTGAATGCAGTTTTCTCTATGTCTTCTGCCTTAACCTTTAACTGGTGATACCCGGAAATAAGATCTATCTTGGAGAACTTATGCTCCTTGAAGTTGGTCAAATAGATCATCTATTCAAGGTAATGAGTATTTATTCTTCACGGTCACTTTGTTCAGTTCTCTATAATCTATACACAGTCGTAGAGACCCATTTTTCTTCTTAACAAATAAAACTGGAGCACCCCAAGGTGAAGTGCTCAGGCGGATGAATTTCTTGTCTAATAAGTCTTGTAATTGAGTTTTCAATTCTTTCAATTCAGAAATTGACATACGTATGGAGTTTTAGAAATCAGTTGTGTTTTGGGTATTACATCAATGGTGAATTCGATTTCTCTATCAATTAAATCTCCAGGCAATTCATTCGAAAACACATCGGGAAATTCACAAACAATAGGAATGGTTTCCACATTAGTACTATCAGAAGATACAGTCAATACATAAAACAAGTAGCCCTAGCATCCTTTTCCCAACAACTTCCTAGCTTTCACAAATAAAATCAAATATGGCGGAAGAACTACCCCATTTCCAACGAACATAAACTCAGGCAAACCAGGTGGTCGAAACATAACGGTTTTATTCACACAATCAATAGTTGCATAGTACTTTGTCAACCAATCCATGTCTAATATAGAATCAAAATGGTCTGTGCTCAAAGGCAACAAATCAACATATAATGTCATATCACCAATCATAATATCACATGCCGGATAAACATAAACACATATAATAGAATCTCCATACGATGTAAACACAGAGTAAACAATTCATGGGTTCTAATGGTCTAATTAATTTCCGAGAAAAAGCATGCGATACAAAGGAGTGTGTAGAACTAGAATCTATCAACACATATGCATTTTGAGCACAAATAGTGATTATACCTGACACTACTGATTCAGTGTTCTGTACATCCCCAAGCACTAAGGCGAACACTCTCCCTTGCCTCAACGTTTCATTCCCAGTGTTGCCCCTGGCATTGGTTCTAGCATTTGACCTGGTCACCGAGGCAGACCCAACTAAACTTGCTGCGGGGCGATTGGCATTCTTAAGCCCAAGTGGACAATCTTTCATCATATGGCCAACTTTGCCACACCGATAACAAGCATTAAATGCACGATGACACACTCCCCTATGTTTTCTTCCACAATCAGGACAGTTTAGAATAGAGCCACTACTGTAGCTAGAGTTACTAGAAGATCTCGTATTCTATTTCTTATTCATAGCAAATAACGGCCCTTTTTTAAATTGAATTTGGATATTTTACTTCTCCATTCTGTGGTTGGTGCCTTGGCTTGTTTCATTGCTGCCAAGGTGGCTTTCGTCATTATTGCTCTATCCAAAACTTCTACATGGGTAGGCAACTTCAAGATGCCTACTCGATCAAACACTTCCAAATCCAAGCCACCTTTAAATTTTCGTGCTTTTTTGTATTCAGTATCCACCATGTGTGGGGAAAACCGAGCCAACTCAGTGAATTTGGCTTCATACTCGGCCACGGACATCCTACCCTGCATGAGTTCTTGAAATTCTGACACTTTTCGATCCCTAAAGCATTTTGGAAAGTACTTGTCATAAAAGATCTCATTGAAACGAGCCCATGTCATATTCCCATTACTACCTCGGATTAACAACTACCATCTACGGGCTTCATTTTTTAAGATATAGGTGGTCAAAAGAACCTTTTGAGTCTCAGAGCAGGGAAAGGCCTCAAATAATTTTTTCGTCTCAAGCAGCAATGTTTATGCCTTTAACGGCTTAATGCCACCTAAGAAAGTTGGTGGTTTCATTTTTATGAATTTCTAGGTCAAGTTGATAATGTCATTGTTATCCGGTTCAACTTGTACCGATGGAGGCGGAGGAGGCAAAGGTTGTTGCCTCTGTTGTTGTGTTATTACCTCGGACAGGGCTGTAAGCATCTATTCCATTTTGTTCATTCGGGCCTCAGAAGACTTACTTGTATCATTTCCCATTGCATTCTCCATGTTGCTATAGGTAAACAAAGTAATAATAAACATAGGCCAATAATTCTTTTCACTATGTTTAGATCATTCAATCACGACCATTCATTTTTATTTCATGTATTCATGGTCAGATTCAGTTTCTACAGTAACAGACATTAGTATACACACTCACACATGCAGATGAGATGCCCCTAATGCTTACTAGGACACTCTATAGCTCATATGGACTCGTGTGTGCGGTATAATCATGTGTACTGATACCACTTTGTCATGACCCAAACTCGCTCCTATGGGTTTAGCGCTGTAATCGGCTAGTAATTCTTGGATTACCAAAGGCCTTTAAACAAAATAACTTATAATTAGGGTGTGCGGAAGCAATTATAGAAACATACATAGTCCATTGAGCTGTGGAGACATATATGTGACATAAATTTTTAAACTTTATACATATATACGTGACGTCATAATGCAATAGTCTTTGTCACATTCATTACAGATATAGCCAAAATGGATTTAGCCCAATATACAGATAACAAAAAACTTGTTCTATACCCAAAAGAAGACAAGGTCTTAAACATAAGCCATTTAAACTTGACTCGCTCACAAAAGGGAAGCTCCTTGGAGGCACAACGGCTGGTTGACAAAACTGATATGCTAGGTCCTCAATTCTAAGCCTTGTCATGCATCTGGTCACCTACATACGTAATACAAATAGTGAGTAGAAGCCTAGTGATTAATAACAGAGTAAAGGGTTTAAATGAATGATGTCCATCACAAATATAACTTCAAATCTCTTATTGAACAGAAGCATAACCATAATTGTATCAGAAACATAATCATAAACATATTCATATCATGAGTGGTGTATCCGTTAGCATTAAACATATCTCTTTGGTCAAGCTTATTAAGTTTTACATTGAAACCTCCAGTACCAGGTAACATATCTCATACATGGGCCACGGTATTATTTCCCCCGGGTGAGGGCCTGTGCCACGGTATTATTTCTTCCGAGCGAGGGCCTAGGCCACAGTATTGTCTCCCCCGAGCAAGGGCCTCATGATCATAAGTCCCAGTATTATGTCCTCTGGACGAGGGCCTTTGCTAAGGATACCACATAAACATTTTTAAAAAGTGGATTATCATTTATGTAATCACATAATAGCCTTTTGTATCATTTAAAAACAGTTCATATCATATCATAATATTCAGAAAGAATTTCATATTGAACATAACTTTACTAAGTTATTACTCACAAATAGCTTCACAGATAGCTTGGCAGCATACCAATGGATCAACCGTTTACATCGCGTGACCTATACCAATCATAACAAATACATATACTGAAACACACGCTTGGATTGTACATAACTAACTTTATTTTGTTTTTAGTGTGTTTCTAGCTTTCACTCTCATTATTGTGTCTCAATCTTGGCCTAGGAATGCCTAGGATGCAATGAGGATACCAAAATGCACCTGGAAACACTTAACCAAACTTGCTGAAAATAGGGGTCGCGCTCGCATGCAACTTACTTGAATCGAGCAGACATACAACATGTGAGGGGCTGCTCGAGCGCAACTTCTTTCGCTTGAGCGGTCTGTAAATTTTGAAAAAGTACTAGTTGTGTGATTTTCATGCTCGACGGATGCTCGACGGTCGCTCAAGCGTAAGACTCAAATCCTCGCTCAAGTACAACTCTTGTCGCTTGAGCAATTTGCAAAAACATGAAGACCTTGTTTGGTTTGATTTTGGGAGAAATTTTTTAGAAATATACTCTACAAATACTTTTTTAAGAGTAATCAAACCAAACAAATTTTTTCAAAAATACTCTCAGAAATGTGTTTGGTTATCCAATTTCCAGGATTACTTTTGAAACATGTTTGCAAAAAAGGCAAACCAAATAAGTTTTTATACTTTTATCTAAAAAAATACTTTATAAAAAGCAAACCAAACAAGTTTTTGTATTTTTTATCTCAAAAATTACTCCACAAAAAGGCAAACCAGACAAATTTTTGTACTTTTTATCTCAAAAACTACTCTACAAAAAAAAAAAAAAAAAAAAAACCAAAGTTATTTTAGAGAGAATATTTGGAAAAAGACAAACCAAACAAGTTTTTGTACTTTGATCTCATAAACTACTTTACAAAAAAACCCAAAGTTATGTTAGAAAGAATATTTAGAAAAAGGCAAACCAAACAAGTTTTTGTACTTTTTTATCTCAAAAAATACTCTACAAACACAAACCAAAAACACCTGAAACTTCTGGGAGCTTGCATTTTACCCTTGAGCAGACTTCTGGTCGCTCGAGAGAAGATGTGAAAACAAAGGTGGTCGCTCGAGCGCCAAGCGCATGATCTGTCACTCGAGCGAAGATGTCGAATTCTAGAATTTTTAAATTCACCTCCAAGCTTCCAAACTCAACTTCAAAGCTACAAAACTCATCCTTTTGGGCCAAACACTTGAGAAAACACATTTAAACTTGGAAAACATTGAGAACTCAAGATCATTTCATGAAATCAAGGCCCAAAAGCCTACCAAATGCTCAAAACTAAGCTCAATTCTTTGAAAAACATAACATGTATGTATTGTCTTGACTTCAAAACTTCCAAAACATGATCAATTGGTATGAAATGGTATTGATCAAGATGAATTCTCAAAATAAAGGTAAGATGGGCACATGCATGAGAGAATTCTTTGAAATGAAATTCAAATTGTGTTCAAATGGACATAAATGCATGAGATGCTTCTCTTTTCTATCTCTTAGTTCAATCCTTACTTAACTTAGCTCACTTCTCTTGAATACGTGTATGGAATGACTTAAACTCAAACCTAAAGGTTGAATTCTCCCCTTGGATATTCAATTATGCTCTAGAGTGCTAAAATCCTCCAAATTCTCTTCCAATGTTTAACAATTCCGCTCTTCATTCCTTGTTTGTTGAATTCAATTCTCAAGCTTTCCTCTCCCTCTCTTCACACGTTTTTGGGCTCATAAGGACGAACATGAAATGCATCTTAAGTGGTATATAGGCCTTATATAGGCTTGCTTAGTGGTATTTAATTAATTTAGCTTAAGCTAATCATAGTGGCCTTAATTAATCTAACTTAATTGTTCCGAATTGACTTTCAATTGAACCTAAAATAATGTTCTAAAAATTTCAAATAACACATAAATCAAATCAATTTCGTGATCGGATGCCGATAAGGCCTTCAATTCACAGAACAAAATAGAAATCCAAACAGATATTTCTACATTAGATAGATATGAGCACAAATAATGCAACACACATGCAATTTCCTCAGAATTTTGCCTTAATTACTTATTAGGCATAATTAATCATAGTTAGTCAGCTAATCACAAGTTGGGGTTGTTACAGAAACACTTTGTTTTTTTTCTTAGTTTCAACTCTGTGGTAGCAAGGTATCCCTCAAAAGTAGTAGCCGGCTGGCCACCATTTTGTACAGCTGACCACTTCTTAAGGCTGGCTGGCCACCAATTTTGTACAGACTGTGACATTTTTACAGTAGAACAGAGTAGAATCTGAGGCCAAAACAGAATATTTTCTTGATTGCAAACAGAGAGGTTTCCGGAAGGATGTTCTCGATTGTGCGTATGCGGCTCCTAGCCCCCTATTCAAGTCCTTTAAATTGGTGCTTTAACATTAGTACATGTAATTAATTAGTTAGCTTCATTTGAATTTGTAATAGTTAGTTAATTTAGTTAATTCATTTGGGTTTTTAATAATTAGTTAATTAGGACATTCATTCGGACCCTCTTGTGTGAGGGCAATTTTGTAATACTTGTAATATTTTGTATGTCTTCCAACCCCTATTTCTTTCTTCCTTTTATTTATATGCTTATCGTGGTAGCATCATATTTTCCAGTCTCATATCATTACTATGCTTAATATCCATTTTTGTATGCATTGGGTTCGGTTTATCATTCTAACATTATTGTCATTTCTTACTTACTTAAATACGTGCATTACCACATGCTTTGAGTTGATCCATGTGACATGTTAAAATAAACCGAACCTAATAGTTTCATTTTGTATATGTTACGTTAGTCACTTGCATATTAGAGTATGCATTTTTCTAATTATTTTCTTCTCTTTGGCTTGCCCCAGTTGAGTACTAGGTGAGCATTTTTTATTTTAGCATATTGCATGTGTGTTTGTATTGCCATATCAAACATACTACCATGAAGCTAACTGCTTATTTGAAATATCTCTTTGAATACCTGTGAATGAAGGCTATCTTGTTTAAATTGGGATGATTTTGATTAATGCACATATGAGCTTGCTTTTTCAAGTAATACACATTCAAAACTCTTTTCAAAACAAATATGAAATCAAAGTGTTCCAAAGTAGGTAAAATAGTCTATACTTGTATGCCTCACATAGTAAATTAACATAGTAATCAGAACATGAGCATATAATGTACATAAAAATCACATAATAATTAGTAGAGACCAATCTTTGATCGGTTGAGTGGGGTGCTCAATCCATGACCTTCCCCTCTCATATTTAAGTTCCCGAGCCGAGACACTTTGGTTATGACAGACAAGTAGCCTTTGGCACGAGTCACGAATTTTCTAAATTTTTCAAAATATTTAGGTGACGATTCTGAAATCTAGCAATGCAGTCAATTTTTGACATCTCCGATGATAAGTGGATTTTCTAAAGATTTGTTGGATTTGGACTCTCATTTGTATTTTTTTATTTCATATTGCACTTGTGAAATCATATTTAGAATCACGCGAGTCTGAATTGTAGGACTATCGTATTTAAGGAAACTAAACCCCTCCAACGAGTACGGAAAACCAGCTACAATACCACAAACATGTGGAATGCTCAAAATTGAAACTACCAATCTAAAATTCAATGATCGAAAATCCAAACATTAGACAAAGCAAGAAACATGCATGATTTTATATATGCCACTAACATGTGGAATGCTTATTGTTAATGTATGTGAAGCATTCTTAATGCTCACAAAAATATCAATACAATAATGCTAGGGACAATATTTTTGACATAGAAAAATACCTAAGAAAACAATTAATGTGTGATATAGATTAAACTCTTGTATGATGAAGCCCATATTTAGAATCAATTTGGACAAAACATCAACAGAGAACTTTTTTACTTCTTCAATGAAGGAGCTAGACGGATCCTAGATGCATCAAAGGCCTACGTTATCAATTGATAACAATGAGAAAGATTTATATGGCACTTAGAAAGGAAGTAGGACCGGGAGGAATTGGAATGTCTACAGTCCCTTCCAGCATTAATAAAACTTTCTTCATTGAAGGACGGAGCGATGGCTCATCTTGAATGCACCAAAGGCCTACTTTAACCATTCTTTCAAGTTTTCTCATGTCCACATCTTCATTACCCACTAGCTTACCAAGTTCCTTCGTCTGAAAGCAATCATAAACCCATTCTTCAAGGACAGCTTCTTCCTCGCTAAAGCTCAACTCCAAACACTTTCGACAACATATGATCTCCAACAACATAACTCAAACAGATACATCTACTTTGATATTCTTGGCAATTTTCGGTGCCACTCAAAGCAACATAACCCCTTGTTCCTCTAATCCTGTGAAAGTTTTTGTTTGGTTCGGCTTCAAAAGCTTTGCCAAAGTCACAGATTTTGGCACCTGTGCCCATCAATCAAGATATTTTGTGGCTTTATATCACAGGATGATCTGTGGCTCGCACTCTTCATGCAAGTAGAGTATTCCTCCGGCAATGTAGAGCAATTCCAATCCTTTCATCCCAATCTGGTCGATTTTCATTTTCATGTGTGAAAAGGAAATGCAAGGGATCCATTACTCATGTACTCGTATACCGAAGCTGTTAGGGTCCTTCGAGGCAATAACCAATCGGTCGAACTAGGTTCCGATGATGGGTTCTCCCAATTACTCTTATCTCTGTTTGAAATTCTTGTTCACCCTCTGTCAACACTTTCTAACCTTTTCACGCTACATCCTTTTGGTTGTTCGATATGAATCCTTTAAAAAGATCCGAATGCTCCTCTACCCAATTCTTGGTTGAACCCATTTGTAACTTGTTCTAATTCTGCGAAGGTAAAAGTTCTTAGAGCAGCTTCCTCGCCCAACTCAACATTCCTTTTTGCAGAAATCTTTTCATATGCCCAAACATGGTTTCTGTACATAAGTACACCTGAAATCGCCAACATCATCAAAGAAAAAACAAGAAGTGAAACACCGATGATTAGGAAATCTTTCTTTGGTTTCTTGGGTGGATTGTCACTATGAGTCGGAACACCTTCTGTGTTTGGCGAAATAGATTCACCCACCTTGATGAAGGCAACGTTTGAATCACTTAGCCGTCTTCTTCCGAATCTCAAAGGAAGCCTTTGCTTTTTGCTCGATGGTCTTTGTATAGTGCACTTCACGATTCTGATCTTCAGACAGGCATCTTCACATTCTTTTCTCGAACTCAATTGTAGCACGAATACGAATCATCTTCCATATAGTATTTTCTAATGGGCTCATCTTGTAATATTTGGTATTGCCGTCCCCATTTGTGATTTTGCAACTTTCTGCAGTGAAATTTCTCGCACCCGAAGACCAACTACTCGGATCAATGAAGCAAATCCGGAAGACATGTACGACCTCCGTATCATTTGAAATACAGAACCCATTAAGCCCGCACAGACCTTTAGGATCACACTTATCCCAAGAAGAGTTCCACAAAATCGACCACTTTTCTTTCGGATCCATGGTACGTCGTAATGAATGTTGGGCAATCTTCACTGTATTTAAATAAATTAAATTCTGTTGTGTACTAAACAACAATCAGAATTTAAAGAAATAAAGAAAATGAGAGAAATTTGTTTGATTACAAAAATCAAACTCAAAATAAAAATAAAATAAAACAAATAAAAAACAGATTTTATTTTGTTACAAAAACAAAATTAAAATCTGATTTTAATAAACAAATAAAGAAAACAGAAAAATAATTTAATCAACTTACTTGGTTAAATACTTGGAATAACTTTCTGATCAAGTCCAGTGTTGAACACTGTGTCCTTAAGACAGATTCGTCCTCTCCAAGGTGCTTTCAGAACTTGGACGTCTATCTCCCAGGATGAAATGATCTTATCAACAATTAAATGCAGCACTACAATTTAATTGTTCGTCGAACACACTAAGTGTTTACACTCTTTCTTTCAGAAATAAAATGCAGCAATATGGCAGAGATATAAAGCAGAGATGGAATACGAAAATTGGTGTGTTAAATCCAAATGGGAGGCTGGTCTATATATAGATGTATTGGTGACTTTTGGTTTTGAATTGAACAGGTATGAAACCTGTTGGTTTTGAACTTTGAACCTGTTAATTCAAACAGATAGCAAAACGGGAAGGGCCCTGTTTGGGTGTGCGTAAATACCAAACAAATTTATTTCGGGAAGGGCCCTGTTTGGATGAGCATTAAATCCAAACTAATTTAATTCTGTTTAAAATCGGGAAGGGCCCTGTTTGGATGAACAAAAATCCAAACCAGTTTATTTGAATTAAATTCAAATGTTTTTGGCCCAAAAAGATTAGTATTGGGGCGAACACACCACGCACCCGCGCCCAAGCCCAGGCCCAGCCGACCGCGTGTGTGGTGGTTTTTGAGTCCAATGGGTCTAGCCCATTTTGCCCATAACCTCTCCCTCTAAAACACTTGGGTACCCCTTGGGGCACACCCCAAGTACCAAACCCAAGCCTTATAAACCCTTTCAAAACCTCCCGTCAAATCAATGTGGGACAAGCCTTATTCAAACCATAAGGAATTTCCACCAAAACTCCATTTCCATGGAGCACACTTTGGCTTCAATTTCCCATTCACTCGGTAATGGTTTTGAGCAACCAAATATACCACGTGAATCACAACGCGGCATAGAACGCGTTACCACTTTGACCCGCGTAAATCGACGTACGGGGCCCACCTAAAAATTAGACCAAACTTAAGATAAAATTCTGGTTAATTTATAACCATTTCCAACAATGAATACACTCTGCAGATTCCATCCACATCGATTGTCATCCTGTAAATCTTTTCTTCCTTTGTAGGTTCTGCATCAGATATATTTTTTATATTGGTGCCTGTCGCGTTGAGCAAGTAGAGATGGCCGTCACCGTCGAGATGCAAGGAGCAATTACCTCCATATCCATCCGTGCCAGATGCCCAATAAGCATATTGAGACGTCGGCGCTGGAGCAGAAACTGGGTACTGGACAAGGTTCCCATCTTGTTGCATCGAGAGACTGAAAATCCCCGTCGAGTAGTCAGTTTCTGAAGCCCTTGAAATCAATTCTTGCCCGACTAACAGAATCTGGCTGGGCAAAATGGTGTCTGTTGGGTGATCAAAACTTTGCCAAATTATGTTGTGTACATAATTATAGAGCACGAAGTTGCCCGAATCGAGCATAGATGCATAAGAAGCAGGTTGGGTAACGTTAGTGATGTCACTGTCCTGGCTTTGAGGTTGCTGTAGGACGAGCCTTCCATCAATAGTTAAGACTAAGGTTGCATTGCTTGGGACTGGGGCGTTGTCTCGGTTGGCTGTCCAGACTACAGTCATTTCTGAAATTCCAGCAAGAAAGACGCCAATAGCATAGCCATTGCCTTCTGGGTAGAATCCAAAGGCATACAGTCCAGACGCTGACAACCATGAGGAGTTGGTGGTGGGGGTTAGAGAGGAACCCAGGGTTATATTTGAGTGTCTTTGTTGTTGAGCTTGTACTGTATTTTTATGCAAATGCAATGACGCAGAGTGAATTACGAGGAAGAAGATTAAGGTTGTAGCAATAGCCATGGAAGTGAATAAAGCTTTTGCTGCTGAACCTTTTTGTTTGATTTCTTAGAAGAAATGCAATGCACAAGTTCTTGTATTTAAAATCCCAGTGTGTAGTCTATGTAATAAAAAATGAGGATGTTTCAGGACGACTAAGTCAATGTTCAGGATTCGAACGCGCCCCTTTGTGGAAAAATTATTTGGTGCTCTTGGGGTGTTAGCTGGTGGTGCTCCTTAGTAATCATAATTCACTATATCCCCTCTTATTCCTTAATTACTTAATACAAAATCATGAAACCCACCTCCTTCACCAATTATAACACTATTGCCAACCAATAACTTCTCATTTATTTGAATTTGTTTAGTCCATTATGAGTCTCATTTGTAAGTTCTTCAGTGTATACCATTCATAAAAAAAAGAAAGAAAATTAAGTCAATCCGATTATTATAACTTTTTATTTTATCATATTTGTTTTAAAAAAAATGAATGACGAATATATTTTTGAAATAAGATATCCATTTGTTTTGAAGACAAAATCGATAAAATGAAATATTACAATTGTCAGATCGACTTAATTTTATTCATTGATGTTATATACGGAAGACCTTACAAAATGAAATGTTCAAAGTATTGACACAAGACTTGTGTTAGACCCATACTTTATGTCTAATTATTACAAATAAACTTGATGTAGAAAGTGTAACTACAAAAAAATAAGAGTTCATTATATTTTTTACTTTTATACTTTGACTCAAATTTTATTTTCATTCTTATAGTTTCAAATTGAATAGCTTGTTCCTTACACTTCAAGTGTAATTTTAATTTAGTCTTTTTATCTAAATTGAAGATTAAAATTAATAATTTTAGAATATTTGTCAATTTTCTAACATGAACACATAGATAAAATTAACAACAAATTTAACGGAATGACTAAATTGAAAAAGAATGTAAAGTATAGGGATTAAATTCTAAAAATTGAAACAATCCGGATTAAAATCAAATTTAAATCAAACTATGAGAGTGAAAAGTATAATTAACCCAAAAAATAATAATATGAAGAATACTTAAAAATATGGATAAATTACTAATACATCTTTTAAGATTTGTTTAAAATATGAATTATCTTATGTGGTTCTAAAAATTACATCTTACTTGGTGAAATTTATAATTTCATAATAAATAGTCTATTTTATCCTTAAATTATTAAGTCAATTAATATTTTTTCATGATATTAGAAATATATTTTAATTAATAATTAAAATAATTTTATTATTATATAAGAGAATAGTCGAAAATTTTATTTTTTAATTAATTTTATTAAATAAAAAATTTATATATTTTTAAAATTATTAAGAATTATTTATATTTTAAATAAATTTTAGAGATATACCTAAACATAAAATATTTACAAGTGATCGCACCAAACCTCACGCCAACCCGCAAATTGCGCACAGAAGATTCTCATAGAAAAGTATGCTAACCCTTCAAGAGCAGTGCTTCATCCAGCAGCGACTTGACTGAAAAATTGGGGGAAATAATTTAACAGTGATTGTCAGGAAAAAAAAAAAAAAAAAATACAGAAAATCGGTAACGATTATAAATAGAAGTTATTTGTTGGTTTTGGGTATTATTTGATGGTGTCTCACTAGCATTGTGTTTATTGAAGCAGAGAGTCTCACGATTTTATATTAATAGTTAAAAAACAAGAGAATGTATAATTCATTGTGATTGTTGAGAAGTATCGCCACATGATATCTTATGATCATCAAATAATTTTTCTATAAATAGATGTTTTTACCTAACATTGATGTCAAGAAAAAAAATACAAATTCATAAAAAAAAAATTTACAAATTTGTTTATTAATATTTATAAAATTTCTTATTAATTTGTAATTATTATTTTTACATTCTACTGATGTGATATTTTTCCCTATAAATATTACTGTAATAATTATAATTATAAATTTTTTTTTACTAATGTTTAAGAATTTTAAAAAATTACCACTAAATAGTAATTTTTCAAAAAAATTATATCTATCATTGATTAATGATTATTGTAACACCCCCAAAATAATATAATAAAGATAACTCATATGCGGAATAAATATGAGAAACAAAATACTTTTCATATATCAGAGTTCACTATGCAACAACCAGTTAAATGCCATGTAGGTTTACATCGTGCTAAGTCATTGCTTGATTACACAAATCGAGTCTCGCTCTTTACATATTAAGTCCTTGCCTTTACAAATAACAAGCACACACACAACAAGACATAATTAAGAAACTCTTGCTTCCTGAAAGTCCATCAACACTATTGCCTTGGAAGAAACATCTCACATGCACCTGAAAATGGTATTCCCATATAGGGTGAGCCAACAGCCCAGTAGAAATAATCTAACACAATATATGAAGTTTAGCAAAAGTACAAATACCACGTGCATAAACAATACCGATACTAAAACATCCACAAGGCCTGTATATTCATATGCTACTAAGACCAAACCTCATTTCCATTTTCCTTCAATTCATTTCAAGTTCACATGTGCTACTCAATTCATGAGTTAAATTCATTATCTTTTAACAACCACAATGAGACTACAACTCAATAATTTCCAATTATGCAAAACATAGATAAACACTTCAAATCTACCATTTTATGGATATTTCGTCCGAAGGAATCGGCACTCATGTATACTCTCCAATATACCATTTTACGGATATTTCATCTGCAGGAATTGACACTCATGTATATATAAGATCTCAGGTCTTTCACTTTGAACACTCCGCCCAACTTGCTTTCAGCGAAGTCTATCCGCTTTTTACTCCCAAATAGGCATACATATACAATGTATTTATAAACCTGGTCATATGTAATGACAACCAACAATGGATTAGTATTAAATTGCCTAATCCTCATGCAATTTCTACAACAATCATAACTATTATCCACCGATAGTCCAATACAATTATTTCTAAACAGATATTCAATCTCAAGATAAATAGTTCATTCAAAACTTCCAAAGGTGTAAGGTAATAAATATCTAATTTCACCATCTATAACCATAACCTTTCACTTTCACATTTTCAATGTTAATCCTAATTATTTATGTAAATAATTATTTAAAATCAAAATTGGGGCAAAATTCCCCTTTCACCAAATATCAACCCACACACCAAAATCAACTATTTTGGCACAACATGATTTTATATTCAAGTCTCATACTCGTTTACCTCATATTCATCAAAACCCCTCTTTTCATTTCACACTCAAATCCTAGATTTGTTCAAACTACAACCAAATCTCATCATCTATACACAATAGCAAATAACTAAGTTAAAAACCATATTAGAGTGTAGAAAATCCCTACCTCAAGCTTAGAAGAGAAGATGAGCAAAACAAGATTGAAAATCCAAAAATGTCGAAACCAACTTTTATTTAGATCAAAACGAAGCTCTTGACAAGCTTTACACTTAATCTCAAAGGAGCAAGGTAAGGAGATGCTTCCAAGAGAGCAGATCTAAAGATCTTTGAGCAAAAAGCGATTTTGGAGATGGAGAGAGTGTCTCACGGCTTGGAGAAGGAGAAAGAGAAGAAAAAAGTAAAGAAAAGGTTAAGTGAGGGACCTATTTATAGTGCTAGGTCATAATGAAATAAAGTCCCAAAGTCAACCCAAAAGATCAAGTCAAAATCCCCAAAAAGATAGGCCCAAAACCGAACTGAAATCTGGAAAAAAAAAAGTTTGCAGGTGTCGACCCTTGCAGCACAAGTGTCGATCCTTATGAAGAAAAGCAGGAACACTAAGTTTGACTGCACAGCAGGTGTCGACCCTTCCCTAGGCTGGTGTCGACACCAAAATGTAGTGAGCAATTCAGAACAAGGGTCGACCCTTCCCAGATTGGTAATGACCTACCTCATGCTGCCGGGGACCTTCCCCTTCTTCTCGGTTGAACCGCAGGTACTACTTTTCTCCCTGACTGTGGTCGCAGCTTTCCCTATTCTTTAACAGGGTAACAGACTAGGTTGGTTCAGTATCTAGAATTGAGGCGCATACACATGCTATTTCAATCTATGGGGTTGCCATACAGATTTCAAACCAAAGATATACCCCTGGGTATTCAAACCAGACTTTAGTCTCGGAAATCCTGAACCTTTGCGTTCTAGACATGAGCCATTCGAACTCTAGTTTCCACCGTCTCAGTTGGTCTCCTAGGAACTCACCGCAAACACAAGCAGGTGGCTATACCAGACCCTCAAAAGTCATTCGGGCACGACAAACACCGAAGGAATTGCATCTTTAGAGGATTTAAGGTCTCCTAGACCAGAGAGTGCACAAGACAGTGCGAATGAAGATGCATGATGGATGTACAAGACAGTGCGATGTAAGTGTGTGCACAAGACAGTGCTAAGGCAAAGGATGCGCAAGACAACATGAGCAACGCGATGTACTAACAAGTGTAGGTAAGATGTGCACAAAAGCGCGAACAATGCAATGCACTAACAAGTGTAGGTAAGATGCGCACGAAAGCACGAACACGTTCAATGCAAAAGATACAAGCATTTTCTATGCAAGATGAGAGCCTTTAATGAAACGCATAGGATAGTGCGATGCGCAAGAAAGCGCGAGTGATAAACTGCACAAAACAGTGCGATGCATGAAATAACGTGATAAAATGCATGCACAATGCAAGTAAGGTGCACAAAATAGTGCGATGCGTAAAATAGTGCGATAAAATGCATGCACAACGCAAGTAAGATGCATAACAATGCAAGGTAGACGTGCGCGATAATGCGACGAGTAGTGTGCATAACAATGCGCTTAAAATGTGCATAACAGTGTAAGAAAGGTGTGCATAACGATGCATCTTGCATTCCTTGCACACTCCATGCTTTGCTATATATTATATCTGCTCGTTCTGAACACATTCATATGCATAGTACTTCTGTTCATTCTAGCATATGGCTTGCACATAGCACAATACTGATTTGGCATGCAACTTATACGATGTTGGCTTGGCACACAGCTCACAGCACAATATTCTGTTAATTCTGCATGCAGCTCGAAACACAACACTCTGTTTATCTAGGCACACAGCTCTTTTAGGCACACAGCTCATTCGGACACACAGCTCATTTCGGGCACGCAGCTCACTTTGGGCAGACAACACATTTCGGGATACACAGTATATTTCGAGCACACAGCAGATCTCGAGCACACAGCTCATCTTAGGGGCACACAGCTCACCTTTCGAGCACACAGCTCATTTTTCGGGCACACGGCTCATTTTTTGAGCACACAGCTTATTTCGGGCACACGGCTCATTTGGGGCGCGTAGCTCATTTTGAACACACAGTTCATTTTAGGCACATAGCTCATTTTTCGAGCATACAGCTCATTCCAGGCACACGGCTCATTTCGGGGACACAGCTGATTTTTCGAGCACACAGCTCATTTTAGGTACACGGCTCATTGCAGGGCACATATAGCACATTTAGCACGCAATGGATCTCGAGCACTGACTCATTTCAGCACACAATGAGATCTCGCACACACTCATTTGGGGCACATGACTCATTCTCGAACACATAGTTCATTTAAGACACTTTCATTTTTCAATTTTGAACACCCAGCTCAGTGTTTTTTCATTCTGAACACACAGCTCATTCACTTTACTTTGAACACGCAGCTCACACATTTCAATTCTGAACACGCAATTTATACATTTTTATTTGCACGCAGCTCATTCTTAATTCTAAACACGCAACTCATAAATTTTCATTTCTGAACACACAGCTCATTCACTTCATTTTGAACACGCAGCTCACACATTTCAATTCTGAACATGTAGCTCATACATTTTCATTTGCACGCAGCTCATTCTTAATTCTGAACACGCAGCTCATAAATTTTCATTTCTGAACACACAGCTCATTTACTTCATTTTGAACACGCAGCTCACACATTCCACTTTGAACACGCAGCTCACATATTTCAATTTTGAATACGCAGCTCATAACGCAACACTGCTCGATCTGAACACACGGCTCATAACACAGTATTCTTTTAATTTTGAACACACAGCTCATTCTGAACATACAGGATGCGATGATGAAACTTGCAGAAATTGAAACAAACTCAGATGCCCGACATTTTCTCTTTTTTCTTTTGCTTCGAAGTCTGGAACCTATATAGCTTCAGATAGGTCCTGGTTTTACTGTTCCCATATGACCCATGTTGAACCCTGTAGTTTTTGAAAAAACCAAATCTTGTTTTGCACAATTATAGAGAATGGCATGACACTCTGAGCACGAAACAATTTTTTTAAATTGAGAGTGAGAATAAGTTCTCAACTGGGTATTGAGCTTACGACTGAACATAGCACACCACGACTCAACAACAAAGGGAAAGACAAGATAAGACAACCTAAACACATCTATAGACACCCGAGACGACTCAAAACAAGAATCGAGACAAACAAAATGACTGACACGACACACAGACGTGTTCCAATGGCAAGAGACCTCTCAGTGCACAAGGAGCCAGTTTCTTCGGGTATTATTCCCCACCTTTTCTTATTTGTGATTCTCACATCACTCGGCCCTCAAGCTTGGTTTTTCTCTCAAAACCCTTTCCTCGCTTTTCCTCTCAGCGCACATCTCTTTATTCTTTAATCTCTAATTTTTCATTCCTCCCAAGGGTGGTTGATGGATAAACAGGAAGTTGTGGGCTCTTGCCCCTAGCATTCTGCTAGATTCTCTTCTTCTGCTCACAACAGTGAACTTTCCCGCAGAGGGGTTGCGCTACAACTGGGTGTGTAGCAAATCTGCAGCTGACATCGGTTGATGATGTTCTGCTGGGGAGTTTGGACATGATCAAATGTGTCCAGACAAGGGAGTGGAATATCTTGATCCATTCCAGTTCATGCTTCACACTTGGCTTGATACCTCGTTGCTTGGAGGATGTTAAGAGCTTTCAGCCCTTTGTTGTTAGCTTCAGTTATACCCTTTTCTGGCAGGTAGAGTGCCCTTTCTGGCAAGTAGAGTTCCCTTTTCTGGCAAGTATGTTGACAACGGGGAAAAGACAGAACACCTAACTCAATTGTGCCCCTAGTTCATTATTTTGACAATTTTTTTTGTTTTTGCTTTCTACTAAAACAATTTTGACCAATATGAGGGTTAGATTAACACACTTGTTCAATTTTCTGATTTGAAATCATGCAAGTTAGGTTATGAGCACTGAAAATTTTCCTTTTTGGGTCCAAAAAATGGTCCAGTTTTGGAAAAGTGGAATAATTTTCGCTAGAATTAGTCAGCCTCAGAAAAAAAAAAAAAAAAAAAAAAAAACTCTCAAAATTATTTTTGCAAACGGCCACTGCTCAACGAGCATGAAACCTACTCTTGAGATGCACAACCTCAGATCCGAAGGAGAATTGCCCCTTGTCTGAACAATACTGCATAGCAATGGAAAGTTGCCCCTTGTTTGAATGACACTGCAGCGCGCTGTATGGCAACAGAAAGTTGTCCCTTGTTTGAATAGCACCGCAACACACTGTAACCAGTTTTCAAGGTGACGATCACAACCGAACTCTCGGATACAGAGAAGACAACGATTGTCAGAACCATTACATGGACATAGTCGATTTGGAAGTGTTTGTGGCTGGACTTCAAAATGAAGTTGCCTACATATCCCAAACATGGGAATCAAGCCTTACGTAGTTCGGGGATAAGATACACTCGGGTATTAACCTCTCATTTTGCACTCTAACTTTTGCCAAGGCCGCCCTTTTTGCATTTTCAACTTTGTAAGCTTTGTTCTTCTTTTCTTTTCATTTCTTTTCTTATTTTTTCTTTTTCTTTTTTTCATTCTTTGCATTTTTTGTTTTGTTCTTTTTCTTCTTTTTTCTTTGCTCTAACTTTTGCCTGGGTCGCCATTTCGGGTTTTCGGCCCAACGAGCCTCTCAAGGGTAAAAGTGTAGCTTTGTCCATGTCGAATGGTTTTGAGATCCTGAAGTCATCTGAATCCAGGAGAATGGATGTCGTTCGCTGACGATGCAGGAGTCCATCCAATGGGGGGCTGAATCTGCCCCTAGTGTTATGGATAGGAACTCGGTTATCCTTCAGCAATACTTTCTTCTTTCCTTCCTTCTAGGATTTGGCATTCTTGCATATCTTCATTGATTTGCGGAATGATCCATCTTCGGCTCTTTAAGTACAACGGACATTTTTGCCCCTAGTTCCAGGGGTACTTTTGATTTAGCTTTGCAAGCTTCCTTTGATGACATCTGATCTTCTCGATCTGACTTTCTTGCCGCTAATTCATAGGTTGCTTCAAATCTGGCCACACAAGCCTCCTTCGATCGTTGACCATTGAACACTCTGAATTTAAATTCAAGGTTTGAAAGCAAAGGGGGTGAGTCTCGAGGCTGAAAGCGATCCTAGACTGCACAATCTCAAGAGCGATTCCACACAGGTCTTCGTAGGACCATGTAGACGTCCCCGAACGCATCCCAGGCGAGGAGTGCGAGTCCCCCCCCCCCCGGGTTCTGGTTCGATATTGGGTCACTACAGTTCGAAGGACTCAAATGTCACGGTTCTTAATCTTGAACCAAAGAGTCCAAATCGGGCAAATCGTTTTGAAAACAGATTTTTTTGAAAGAAGTGCCAAACATGGACTGCTTTGCCAGATACGGAGTCGCCACCTAAATATTTTTAAAATGGAAAATTTAGGAAACCCTGACTCGGTGCCGAAGGCCACGTGTCCGTCATCACCAAAGTTGCCTCGGCTCGGGAACTTGGGTACGATTGGGGAAGGTCACTTCGTGAGCACCCCCGCTCGCCCGGTCAAAGACCGGCCTCTACTAACCATGATATCTTATTTTGAAAATATTGTGCGTTCTTATTCCAGTTATTAGCCTAGGTTACTATGTGATGCTCGTAGCAAACAAGTATAGACTGAGTCGCTTGAATTGGAACTAAACATTTCATGTTTGTTCGTTTGAAAATGGTTTGATGGTGCTACCCGCAGGTAGGCTAAGACGTGGATTTGCCACCCTCGGGTGGGCTTAGAAAACAACATGATTTTGCCACTATCTATAGCGATTCCGGGTTTAACCTTGTTGTACAGTGATCCGGACATGTGTCCGTGGATGTTAATAGTTGATGATTATCATGTTTACATCCTTTCTTACTTTGTATATGAGTTATAGGATGTGTTGGGCAGGTTTGTTACAGGTTGGTTGGGTTTAGAAACCAAAACTAGTCGCCCAGATTTTGACCCGTCCGGCCGGCGGGAGTTTGACGCCGAGCGAGATCCTATTCTTGCTTATGCGCCGGCGGGGGTTTTGGCGCTCGAGCGGGGAATACACCCATCCAAACTTTTCTTCGTGGTGTTGGACGCCAGCGGAGATTAGCGCTCGGCGGACTGGGTCTGTCGAGATGCTGAGAGTGTGCATCCGACGCCGGCGGAGTTTGGCCGCCGGCGGGAGTTCGTGAGTGCCGCCGAGCGGGCTTTGGGCGCCGAGCGGCGATCGGGTTTAAAGATCCGAGTTTTGACTTTTAAAATCACTTTTTCTTGTTCTTTCTCTCTCTTACTTTCCCAAAACACAAATTTGAGAGCCTCTCTCTCTAAAACCGGCCCTTCTCTCTTAGATTTGATCTAATAGGAGTTGTTTGCTCGCCTTGGGCCTTTACAAAAGTTGTGTTGATCATCGATGAGCTTATTTTAATCTGAAAATTTCGGGATTTGGAGCACTTTGAGTTTTGTCACCTCATCCATTAGAGCCCAAACTTTGAGGTAGGGATATCCTACTCCTTTCTATGGATTTTGTCTTTAAATTTTAGTATTTTGAGATGTTGGGATTGTTGTGTAATTTTGAAAGAGTTTGGGGCTTTTGTGTAATTTTACAAAAGTTGGGTTTTCATTCATAACGAACCTAGAAGCATGTTTAGTATAGAAACATGGGTTAAATGTTAAATCATTGGAGGAATTGAGACCTTAAGGGTTGTTATGTTAATTATGGAAAATGTCCTAATTACATGGAATAGTTGATTGGGATAATTGGTTGTGGGAAATGAGGAATTGAAGTGGAAATGTTGAGATTGAGAATGTATGGGATTAAAGGGTGTAGTTGAATTATTTATTACTCACCGAATTGAAATGTTGATTATATATCCATTTGTGTATTTATTTTCTGCTTAGAAATAACTGCTTTGGGCTATCGGTGGAGGATAGTCGTGATTGTTGTAGACAATGCATGATGATTAGGCTAACGAAAACTAATCTACTAATGTGTCATTGAATTGACGATTGATGCGATACAGTAACTGTATGTATTGAATGATTGTATATAGAACCAATGTGTTTGTGTGCATTAGGTGTAGAGGAGGAGATAGGATGTACTCATGGTTTAGGGAAGATGGGGGATGTACCTCTAAACCGGATAGTGTTGAGGAGATAGGATGAACTCCGTAGACAGAGCTCATATGCTTGTCTAGAAAAATGAAGATAGAGCTCATATGCTTATCTTTGGGAAGTGAAGATAGGGCTAATATGCATATCTTGTTGGAATGTGGATAGAGCTTATATGCTTATCTATGATCGTGGGATATAGTTTTTATACTTATCCGTTGAAAATGTGGATAAAGCTTTTATGCTTATCTGTGAATATGGGACACAGTTCTTATACATGTCTGTTGGGATGGTAATAGAGCTTTTTAGGCCTATCTATTGAAAGAGGGAAAATGAAAAGGGATTGGGAATCATAAATCGTATGACATAAAAATGTAATTTATGTGGATGTATGAGTGTTGGCCATCTATCAATTGCTAATCTTTTTGTCATTGTTCATGGTTGGTTTAGTGTATTTCTACTGGGCTGTGGCTCACCCTATATGGGAATATCATTTTCAGGTGTAGGTAGCATGCCACCTCCAAGGTCATAGCTTGGGAGTCTAGAGGCGGAGAAGCCTTTTGTTGTTTTGTTCATTTTGATGTATTACATGTATATTCAAGCCAAGGGCTTAATGTGTAATGAGTTAGCACTTTTTTGTAACCAAGTGTTAACTTGGAAAGCTGTAAGCCTTTAGGGCATTTGCTTTTGTTGTTAACATGTAATACCTTTTGTAATGAAACTCTGATAAACAGAAGAAAGTTGAACTGTTTTATATAAATGCAAATTTATATTAATGGGTTTAATGTTGTTTTTTTTTTAGGGCGTTATACTATCTAGTGGGCTCAAAACAAACATTTGATGAATTGTCCAATCCAAGTAACTTAACCTCCACCCACAGGCATCCAAGACAGTTATATCACATAAGCACATAGCCTCATGGTAAGCATGCTATTCATGGCAACATTCACACGCATGCAAGGATGCTAAAGCATAAAACTTACCGAGTACTCCAAGCCAAAACAGAAGCTTATTAGAAATCATGCATGATCCTAAGTATACTGTAATGCCTAATGCAACACATGCAAAGATGCAAATTATAGCAGGCTCGGCTATTCTAAACATGGCATATGAAATGCTACAGCTATTAAGTATTCAATTTGGAATTGAAATACAAATGCAATTTGTATGATGCGCCGAGCCCGGTGCGTGCAAAACAGATGAATGATGCAAACATGCTATCATACTGTATGCTAATCGGAATATGCCCTATATCTAACCATCATAAGTGGGTAAATAAAAGGGAAGAAAGACGTGGGGTTGGAAGACATACATCACACTCACCCACACTTATTACAATTTTGCCTCGCAGTAGGGTCCAATAAATAATACAATCGAATGAAAGAATAATACTGATCAATATTACGGTCAAATAATATACAAATTCCTAATTAATTAACAAATTAAGTAAGAAAAATCAGAATCGGCATGCAAGCCGTGCCTCGATTCTCGATGAATGATATATCTGGTCGCTTTATGCGAAATCCTTTGGGATGCCCCAATTAGCCTCTGTTTGCACATTTCCTCGAAATGCGTGCGGACTCAAAAGTAATGGCGATTCTTCATTTTGCTGCAACAGAGAGCAGGAAAGGGGCATAGCAATGTATTTCACAAATATGTGCATGCCTCGATCCTCGTGCCACCAATCACGCATATCGATGCATGATGACCGAGGAGCTAAATTGCACAGCTTAATATAGGATCAATGCATATGAACACTACAACAAAACCTAACTCCATCATGGATAATCCGAAGTGTCGGTGACTTGGGAATTGAGACCCGTTCCATCACTCGGAGTACGAAACGCGCCTCGTTTCCCGTGCCCGGGCTAACTCCTATCTCGAACACGATGCAATATGCATAATATGCATGAATGCAACTAAAATACAATCCTAGCATGCACAATGCTATGAAAATGAGATGCCTTGAAATGCGTGCACGCGGGCACGCAAACCGAGGCTATGATCCTAAGGCATGAAATGGCATACGCAATGCAAATCGGACTTACACTAACACGAGTGGACCTCAGCCACACTCACATAAGAGGCCGATAGATGAAAATGAGATGCCTCGAAATGCGTGCACACGGGCACGCAAATCGAGGCAATGGCATACGTAATGCAATGAGACTAAGATGGCATAAACAATAAAATATGGGCTTACACTAACATGAGATGACCTCAGCCACACTCATATAAGAGGCCAATAGATGAAAATGAGATGCCTCGAAATGCGTGCACACGGACACGCAAACCGAGGCAATGGCATACGCAATGCAAAGGCATGAAAATATGATATGCAAACATGCAAATGAATTTTGGCACTAAAATGTGGGAGAAAATAGTCCCGAAATGAGGCGAAACGGCACCAAATGCAAGGAATGGTCCCGAAATGCGAAATTAGGCGCCCGAAATGGCCTATAGCTATGCAATGCATGCACAATATGGACATGGAATGAAAATACAGTAGCAAGGCAGCCCCAAAAAAAGAATTTTCTAGTCTAAAACATGGCCAAAAAGCGAGCATAGATAGGGCAACAATGGCATACAAAAATGGCTCCACAAGGGAGGCTATGAAGCAAGTGATACATGCAATGCCCAAACAGCAAAATTCCCTTCTAAAACAATGAAGAGGGACTAAAAATATGCACATTTTCAGTAGCTGAAATCCCCAAAATCAGCATGAAAACGTGCCAAAAATTCCATGCAAGGAATAGGCCACAAGAGGGTATAACATGAAGTAGGCCAAACATTCATCAAACAAGAAAAGACCCTTCATGAAATATATCCAGAGGGTCAAAATATGACCATTTACAGTTCTGATGATGGCCGAAAACAGAATCTAGATAAGCCTAAAAAGGCATGCAAAAATGGGGGCCAAAGAGGGGTATAATGGTAGGTATAACATGGAGACCCCAAACAAGGTTTATCCCTTCTACAATGTTGTAGAGGGACACAAAATAAGCTTACTCACAGTTCATGACATGCTCCAAAACAATTTACATATAGGTCAAACAAATCATGCAAATTTACAGTAAATAGGAGAGATTATGAAGCAAGTGCAAGATAGGGGGCCCAAACAGGGTTGAGCCCTTCTTCAATGTTGAATAGGGGCTCAAAATAGGCCCTCTTACAATTTACATTATGCTTGAAAACAGATCATACATGGGCTAGAAATTTCATGCAAAAATGTGACATACCAAGGGGTATTGAAGCAAGTGCACTATAGAGGGCTCAAACAAGGTTGATCCCTTCAAAAAACATGAAGAATAGCTCAAAAGAGTGACCCTTTAAGTTCAGTTCGGAGCCTAAAACAGTGATAAAATAGGCTTAAGAAATGAGGCAAGAAAATGCTACAAAAGAGGGAGATGGCAACTTACCCTTGTAGACAAGTCTTGACAGCCTTTTGGACCAAGTTTGGATGCTCTTTGCCTCTGAAAAACCAGCTCCAAGTGTTGGAATGGAGTGTGGGGTCTTGTGCTAGGGGTTGATGTAGAAATGGTACAAGAAAAATGACTTTGGAGCTTGGAAATGGAGAGAAATGGGAGGTGGAAGGTATAGCTCTCTCTCAAATGTGTCTAACCAATGTCTAACCTTTAGCCAAGAAGCCAAGCCTCTCCTTTATAGAGGAGAGGCATGAAAAATATCTAAGGGACCTCTCTAATCCTCCATACACGTGTATGGAGGATGGTCCATCTGGCAACTGGCACAATTTGGAATACACCGAGGAGAGGAAAATGGCCGCTAGTTAAAAAAAGAAAAAAAGTCATTTTTTGGTAAGTGGCCGGCTGGAAAAGGTGGCCGGCCAGGGTCAAAATTTCCAAGCCATAAAACTGGTCGGCCATGTAGCCCTTGAAGTTAGCTTTCCAATGCCGCAAACCTTGCATTAAAATTCCTCAGAGAAAAAGTTAGTTATGCGCCAGAAGTTTAAGCAGATTCGGTCTAACCAGACTTCAACCAACCATATCTCCTCCCTCCGGATTTGGACTTAGGAGATTCTTGAGTGAAAAATGAAGCCCCGGAAGTAAGCTTTCCAATGGTGGTGGCCTCATATTTTAATTCCTCTTGTGCAAAGATTACGCCTGCTTTCGTGAAGCCGCAGACTTTTTCTCCTTCTCGGATCCATGCTGAACCACTTTTGACCAAACAAAAAGTTGGTTGTCAAAACAATTGCTGGCCTCCCACCCTCCTACAAGCTTCCTAACCATGAAAATAAGGCCTCCACCAAAAATGAGCCCAAACCGATGCAAAATGAAGGCTCGGGGCCAAAAATAGTTAGGGCACCGGAGTGGTGTTCGACCACGGTTGGTCCTCGGACCGATGTCCCTCAAAAGGAGCAAATAAGATGCATGCCAAAATCGAGCAATCGGAGATGGTTAGGCGGTCCCAACCGAGGCACACGGCCGGTTCAAAGAACCGGGCTCGAATGGCAAATGGCCTACGGCCACGAAAAGTAGCCCACGGCCACTGAGAGATGGTCTACGGGACCTCTCCCTCCCTTCAGGAACAAAAACAGAGAAAATTGAGCCTGGTTCGCAAACCAAGGCAAAGTACAGAAAAGGGTTCGGAAGTCCGGAGGCAGGGCTCACGGTCGAGACTCTGAGACTTCTGAACGAGCACAATATGAAACATCACCGAGCGCTCAATCGGTGACGTCTAAGTCTTAAGGTCGGTCAAAAATGGGGTGTCTACAGACCACGCAAAATATTTTTTGAAATCTTTTAAGAAAGCGACTAGTCGCTTGCGCTGAAGATAGTGTAGAACCAATCTGGATCAAGCCAGGATCCTTCTCAGTACTCACGTTAACAAACATGATTTCACTCACTAAGGGCTTAGCATGCTTCTCTTTCTCTCAATTGATCAAATTTTGCAAAACCCGAGGAATTCCTTCTTCTTCATTTTCATCAGAATGTTCAAAAAAGGTTTTGAAAAACTTGGGTCGATGTAATGACTTAAAGGCACAGAAAAAACAGGTGAAAAAGCACTGCCGTTTCATTCAAGTTTGCTGGTACAACTGGCGCAAGGCAGAAGCAAACACAAGAGTGTGAAAATAACTACTGTTTCATTCAGATCTGTTGGCATAACTGGCTCCAAGGCAGAAATAGACTCAAAAGAAAACAAAAAGACAAACACAAAACGAGATAGTGATGTCCGAGGTAACACCCCCAGAATCACCCGACCCCTATACAACAAGACTGACTCGATACAACAAGACAGAGCCTTAATAATAATTAAAAAAAAATGATTCAAAACAAAGAGACAGACTCAAAATCAACTAAAAAACTGACTCAACACCCAAGTCAGAACGTAAAACTAGCATTCGCAAATGCTCAAAACAATGCGTGCCATACGCCACATCTGGAGTAAATTGAGCGCCACCCACAGGTGGTTCACCCCCCGATCACATGGTCACATTATCCCCCAAGTTCACCGATCCAGTACCGATAGACTTTGCTGAGCTTGGTAGGAGGACGACTCCGTTGTCAAACAAATCCTGTACTTCGTGGTGAAGATAGAAGCAATTGTCGGTGGTATGACCAGTTTGTTGATGGCATACACAGTACTGGGTAGCATCATGACCCGGTGGAAGATAAGCAGGGAGTGGCCAAGGCTCGAAGGGTTTAAGATGCCCCTTTTCAGCAAGGATTTGAAGCACCTTAGACAAAGGCATATAGAGGGCATGGAAGACTTTGCGACCTCGGGGTGGGTACTTCGAGGTTTGTGGATTTTTACTGGGCGCACTAGCGAAAGGGTCAGTAGATGCTGGCTCGGTTTGCCGATCTCTTCCGAGTGCAGGATTCAAGTTCAAAGGATCGTTTCTGGTACGACAACCCTTCTCCCGATTTTCCCTTTGGCTTGAACTGCTCTTACTCTGAGTGGGGAAAGTGTCATCCACAGTTTTTACAGCAACAGCGAGCACCTTCTGTTTATTCAGTTCTCTGGCTTTCAAAGCGTCAACAGCCAACAGGAGTTGTTCGTAGGGATCGGTGTCCACCTTCACTTTGTTCTTACCACTCGCCTCAGCTTGGTAGAAGGTTTGAGTTGCTACATCAGAGCGGAGCCCCGTTGTTGTCAACATGCCATTGCCGGAACTTGGGATGGCTTCAAGTTGGCTAAGTTCGATTACAATTCGCCCCGGTAGTGGGGGCTCCTCCGGTATGAAGTTCCTGGCATACGATGTGGTTGGTGGCGGAGCTGATATTCCGTAGGCTAGATCAGCCACAGATCTCTGAAAATCTCCAATCATTCACATCAACTCGAAAGTGGTGCGCTCATGAGTTTGAAATGACTGGGGCTCCCAGATCGGATGTGCGGCAGGTGACCTAGATGGGTGTGGCACTTTAACGTCGGTATCACCCTGCATGGTGATTCCCGTGTTCAATGCTGTTGCCATGACCACAATTTCTTTTGAATTCTGCGCCATCACAAGTCTGCTGAGCTCAACAGAGGTGATATGACTGATGACTGACGGATCAGATGAATCGGTGAGCCCTAACTGGCCTTTCTCTGCCTTGCCTCAACGAAGGAAGATACTGACTGCTCTGAACTGAATCTTCACACCTTGAAAGAGAAAACAGGCAGCATCTTACCCTAATTTTTCCAGAACAGATATAAGCATAACTGAATAATTGTATTCGATCGCTGATCACTGCTTCCTAAATTATTGCCCCAAAGCTCAATCTGATACCCGCAGATATAACTGATTCTCAAATACCGATGCCCACAGGTGTAGACACCACATTTTTGACTGACCTTAAGACTTAGACGTCACCGATTGAGCGCTTGGTGATGTTGTATATTGCGCTCGTTTCGAAGTTTCAAAGTCTCGGCCGCGAGCCTTGCCTCCGGATTTCTGGATTTTTTTGTGCCTTTCCTCGGTTTGCGAACCAGGCCCCGTTTTCTCCGTTTTCTCTTCCCGAAGGGAGGGAGAGGTCTTGTAGATCATCTCTCAGTGGCCGTAGGCTACGTTTCATGGTCGTAGGCCATTTTTTTCATTTCAGAACCCGGTTCCCGATTTTCGGAATCGTCAGCCGTATGCCTCGGTTCGGCACCGCTTAACCACCTCCGTTTGCTCCGATTTTTGGCACACATCTTATTTACTCCCTTTTGAGGGACACTGTGGCTTGAGAGACCAACTTCGTGGTCGAACGCCGCCTCCGGTGCTTAACAGTCAGTTTTCGGGGCCCCAGGCTGCGTGTTTTGGCCCCCGAACCTTCAATTTGCATCGGTTTAGGTTCATTTTTGACAGGGACCTTATTTTCATTATTGGGAAGCTTGTAGAAGGGTAGGAGGCTAGCAATTGTTCTGAAAAGCCAGCTTTATTCTTTCATTGCTCTCCGTCGCTCGTTTTCCTTACTAGAAAGCTAGTGTTTACCACCCTCGGGCCACTTTTTTGGGCTATCAACCACATATTTGTGTTGTACACACCTGGGAGGCCACCAATATGTCACGGCCGGCCAGCATTTGTTCCTGACCCTTTTGAACCCCTCTGAAAAGTTGGGTTTTCTCTCTCCTGGTTCACTTTTTCTGGGTTTTGATCACATGGTTGTGTTGTGCATACATAGGAGGCCACCAATATGGGTGGTCGGCCAGCTTTCTCTGAGTGACCCTTTTGAACCTGGTCGGCCGGCCAGGGGAGGTGGCCGGCCGGCCACCTGAACCCTCTGAACCTGGCCGGCCATGCTCCCCTCAACTGGTTCCTTACAGCTGCACCCTCCTTTTCCCCCCCAGATCATGTATCCGATGGGGGAACTTTTTTTTGGGGGGGGGGATTTGAATTTCATTTCCTCTCCTTTTCTCCACTCCTTTGACTATATAACCAGCCTCCCTAGCAGGGTTACAAAATTTGGTTTTAAGCTCTTGCATACAATCTCCCTCTCTCTCTACTTCAACCCCTCCAAACCCGAAGGTTCTTGCACCAATCCATAGCACCACATCTCCACACTCCATTCCAGCCACTTGGAAGCTACTTCCAGAGGTTAGGAGCACCATTTCTTCAACCAAAAGCTGCTGGAGCTTTGTGCTACAAGGGTAAGCTTCTTTTTCTTCTTTTTTGTTCCTATTTTGTATGCAATCTTCGCCTTTGTTTCTTACCTTCTTGGGCTCCGACCCAAACTGTAAATAGTCATATTTTGAGCCCATTTTCATGTTTGATCAAGGACCTCTTGCTGTTTGAGGTCTCCTACCATCACTTGCCTCTTTAACTCTCTTTTAGGCCTTTTTTTGCATATTTGGACTTGGTCATAAACTGTAAAATATCTTTTTTTGAGCCCGTCTTCAACATTGTTGAAGGGCTCTCCTCTGTTTAAGGTTAGAAGCAACCACTTGTCTCTTTATCCCTCTTTTAGGCCTTTTTCTTGCATGATAGTTTAGTCTCACTTGTGTTTATTTTTGTGGCTTGATGTATACTGTAAAGTGCCTTTTTTTGAGCCCTTCTTCGACTTTGTTGGAGGGATCCTTGCCATTTGGGGACAGATGTTGTTCCTTATCTCTATTCTCTCGTTTAGGGCCATTTTTGCATGATAGATTAGCCCTATTTATGTTCATTTTTGGGACTTGTTATAAATTAGAAAAAGGATTTTTTTGACATCATCTTCATGTTTTATTAAGGGAACTTTCATATTTGAGGTCACATGGTTCCTTGAATGCAAGATTGTCTCTTGTTTTGAGCCTTACACCTAAGCTCCAATGGCATGCTTTGTTTGGCCTTCTAGCCACTAGAATCTACTAGATTTCCAGTGGCTTTGATGCTATTTTGAGCCTCCAAATCAGAGGGGGGTGACCCTCTCTCACCTTGACTTGTTTGATGGCCATTTTGGCCTTTCAAAGGGACCCCTCTTTACATGCTTTTTAGTCACATTTCAGGGTCAATTTGGTGAGTTTTAAGACTATCATATTTGATTTTCAAAGTTGATTTGGGGCTGCCACATGTCTATCTTGTATGTACCTAATAATCCCTTTGTATGCCCTCTAAAGGAGCCCCTCATTTGTGCATGTGTTGGCTGCATTTATATGGTTATTTGGGCATATTTTGGCATGTTTTATTTACTGATTTTTTCTGGTTTGATGAGTTATCACTTGCTTCATATACATGCCATGTAACCCTTGTTTACTAGTCAAAATTGCATGCTAATTTCAGCCATCTTGCTAGCACTTTTTGGCCACACTCTAAACTGAAAAAGTTCATGTTTCGGGACTGTCTTGACTCTGTCTTCATGCTTCATGTTCAAATAATGCATGCTTTGTATAGCTATAAGCCATTCCATGTGCCTAGTTTTGAGTTTCGGGTCTCATCTCATGCATCGGGTGCCATATTGCCATGCTTCGGGGCTGTTTAGCATCATATTTTAGTGCTGAAATTTGCACATTTGTATGCCATATTCCATGCCTTGCCATGTTTTGGTAGAGTGGCACTCGTGCCTTGGGATCGATCCTCGGTTTGCGTGCATGTGTGCACGCATCTCGAGTGTCTCATTTTCATCTTATGGCCACTGATGTGGGTTTGGCTGAGGTCCACTCATGTTGGTGTAAGTCCATATTGCATTGTGTATGCCATTTCAATTCATAGCATCGTGTATGCTAGGTTGCATGTTAGAGCATCGTGTATGCCATGTTACATCGTGCATCGTGTATGTCATCCCATAGCATTGTGCATGCTAGGTTGTATATTATTTGCATTCATGCATGTCATCTCATTTGCATTGTGTTTGGGATAGGAGTTAGCCCGAGCACGGAAAACGAGGGACGTTCAGACTCGAGTGACGGCGTGTCTCAATTCGATCCACCAACACTCCGGATTATCCATGATGGAGTCTTGGTCTTGTTGTGTTTATATGTGCATTCATTTCATATTGAGTCGTGCAATTCGACTCCTCGACCATCGTGCATAGAGATGCGTGATTGGTGGCACGAGGATCGAGACATGCATACATATGTGAAAATACATTGCTATGCCCCTTTCCTGCTCTCTGTTGCAGCAAATCAGAAACCGGCAATCCCTTTTGGAGCTTCGCGCGACATTCCGAGCTTAATTGCAAACAGAGGCTAATTGGGGCATCACAGTGGATTTCCGCGCAAAGGCAAACCGAACATGCATCATTCATCATCCGGAGCAGAGTCGAGGCAATCCCTAGCTTACATGCCAGTTTACAGCTTTCCTAGGTTAATTTGTTAATTATGATTCTGTATTTATTCAAACTGTATTTATTTATTTGGGACTGTATATTATTTATTCGGATCCTTCGAGTGAGGGCACAATTGTAATAAGTGTGCGTGCGTGTGATGTATGTCTTCCAACCCCACGTCTTTCTCCCTTTTATTTACTAGCTTATGATGGTTAGATTAGGGCATGTTCAATTAACATACAGTATGATAGCATGTTTGCATTCATTCATCTGTTTTGCATGCACCGGGCTCGGCGCATCATAACTCACTGCATTGTATTTCAATTCCAAGTTGAATAGTTGTTAGCTGCAGCATTCCATATGCCATGTTTAGAATAGCCGAGCCTGCTATTGTTGCATTTTTGCATGTGTTGCATTAGGCATTTCCGTATAATTAGGGTCATGCATGGATTTCTATTTATCTTCTGTTTTGGCTTGGAGTACTCGGTAAGTTTTTACGCTTTAGCATCCTTGCATATGTGTGAGTGACTGCCATGATAGCATGCTTACCATGAGGCTATTTGCTTATGTGATATAACTGCCTGAATGCCTGTGGGTGAAGGTTGGGTTATTTGGATTGGAACAACTCATCGACTGTGAGTTTTAAGCCCACTAGATAATGGCAAAACCATCTTTTCTAAGCCCACCTGAGGGTGGCAAAATCTACATTTTAAGCCTACTTGCGAGTAGCAAACCATCTTTCAAAAACAAACATAAAATGTTTTGTTCCAATTCAGGCGACCCGGTCTATACTTGTATGTTGTGCGCATCACATAGTAAATCTAGGCTAATAACCAGAATAAGAATGCATAATGTTTTCAAAACTAGATATCATGGTTAGTAGAGGCCGATCTTTGATCGGGCGAGCGGGGGTGCTCACGAAGTGACCTTCCCTAATCGTACCCAAGTTCCCGAGCCGAGGCAACTTTGGTGATGACGGACACGTGGCTTCAGGCAAATGAGTCAGGGTTTCCTAAATTTCCCAAAAATAAAATATTTAGGTGGTGACTTTGTATCTGGCGAAGTAGTCCATGTTTGGCACTTCTTTTAAAAATCTGTTTTCTCAAAACGATTTGCCGGATTTGGACTCTTTGGTTCAGATTATGAACCGTGACAATTTGAGTCTTGAACTGTAGTGAGCCCAAAACGAACGGGACGGGGGACTCATTCCCTCCCGGGGCGTTTGGGGACGTCTACTGCAGGCCTGATACCCAGACTTGCAAACTGATATGCGCAATCTGTAGAGACACACTCTAACAGCACATGGCAAGTAAGTGAGAACCAAAAACACCCCTATGGAGGGGATAAGGTTTTCCTGTCCTATTTTGTCAGGAGCTAGGGTTTCACTACGTACACAACGGTTTCAAACAACCTACAATCGGGTAAGCAACCTGTCCGAGCTTGGGATGGTCACTATGAATTCCGAATATGCACTAGGTCGAATGGTCAAAAAGGGTGCCCCGGTAAAAATCGGGGTTTGTGTTCCCATCGTGGCAGAGCCCGTAACCAGTTAGCCTTATGGCACGCTTCCAGCAAACCGTTCAAGAATAGCAGATGGCGAACACGGTGTCCTAGGCGCACCAATGCAAATGCAATGCAAAGAAACAAATGAGTGTAGTCAAAACAAGATATCATAAGTTCGAGTCAAGTTCTCTAAGTCCACAAAGTCAATCGCAAAATCAGTCTGCAACGCCCCGTGAAAAATCCCGTTTTGTTCATTGGGGCTCACTACAGCTCGGACTCAAATGTCACGGTTCTTAATCTGATCTCGTAAAGTGCAATCCGAGATTGATAAATCACTAAAGAGTCCAAATCTGGCAAATCGTTTTGAAAAATTGATTTTTAGAAAGAAGTGTCAAACATGGACTGCTTTACCAGATACAGAGTCACCACCTAAATATTTTATTTTGGGGGAATTTAGGAAACCCTGACTCGTGCCTAAGGCCACGTGTTCATCATCACCAAAGTTACCTCGGCTCAGGAACTTGGGTACGATTGGGGAAGGTTATGCAATGAGCACCCCCGCTCGCCCGATCAAAGATCGGCCACTACTAGACATGGTATCGAGTTTTTGAAAACACATGCGTTCTTATTCCGGTTATTTAACTTAGAATTACTATGTGATGCGCACAGCAAAACAAGTATAGACTAGATCGTCTAATTTGGAACAAAGCATTGCATATCCGCTCGTTTGAAAAATGGTTTGAAATTTGTTACTCGCAAGTAGGCTAAAATGCAGATTTCAATGAATTGTCCCAATTCAGGTAATCCAACCTTCACCCACAGACATTCAAGCAGGTATGTCACATAAGCAAATAGCCTCATGGCAAGCATGCTATCATGGCAGTCACTCACACGCATGCAAGGATGTTAAAGCATAAACACTTACCGAGTACTCCGAGCCAAAACAGAAACTAGTTAGTAATCAATGCATGATCCTAGTTCATGCTAAGATGGCTAATGCAACACATACAAAATGCAACTAAGATAGGCTCGGCTATTCTAAGATGGCATATGAGATGCTACAAGTAACATGTATTCAACTTGGAATTGAAATACAATGCAATTAGTATGACACGCCGAGCCCGGTACATGCAAAACAGATAAATGAATGCAAACATACGAAGCATAAGGATGCAAATTGAAACATGCCCTAAAACTAACCATCAAAAGCAGGTAAGTAAAAGGGAGAAAGACGTGGGGCTGGAAGACATGCATCATACACACGCACACTTATTACAAAATTTGCCCTCTTGACGGAGGATCCGAATAAATAATACCGAATCGAATTAACTAATTTTTACACAACACTAGCTAATTAACAAATTAACTAAACTAGCATGTAAACTATGTAAAATGGGCTGCCTCAACTCTGCTTTGAATGATAAATGATGCATGCATGCTCGAGTTGCCTTGTCGGGAAATCCATTGCGATGCCCCAGCTTGCCTTTGTTTGCAATTGATCTCAGAAATTTGGCACAAAGCTCCAAGGAGATGAAACCCTACACCGGGAATCTGCGGGAGGACTGCCGACCAGCTTATAGGCATGGGAGACCAACTACCGACCACCTTTTGTGGTGGAAACCAAAGAAGGTGACCGGCCTGCCAGAAAACCTAGTCGGCCGACCAGTTTCTTCTCCTGGATTCTGTTTTTCTGCAACAAAGGGGAAGAGAGATGCAAGAATGATGTGCTCCTTTAGAAGGCCATGCAAGGGGTTGTTCCACACATATAAGATAGACATACAAAATGGGAAAACCACCTCTGGACAGAGGTTATGAGGACCCTAAAACTCACCAAAAAGGTCTTGAAATTAGTCTAGGAAGCATGCAAGTGAAAGCCCCTTTCAAAGGCCTTGAATAGGATTGCTCTACCCATGCATAATAGACACTTTATATGGAAAAATGGACTCCGGAAAGAGTTCATGCAGACCTTAAAACTCACCAAATAGGGCCTGAAACATGGCTTCAAAACATGCAAAGTGGAGCTCCTTTGTAAGGCCAAAAGGGCCAACAAACAAGGCAAGGAGAAAGGGGGTCACCCCCCTTTGATTTTGGCTCTCAAAATAGTATTCTAGCCACTGAAAATCCATTGGATTTCAGTGGCTAGAAGGCCAAACAAAGCACAAAACCAAGGCCTAGATAAAAGGCTCAAAATAAGATGCAAACAAGCATGCAAGGGGGTAGATGACCCCCAACAGAAAAATGACCTTAAAAAATCTTCAAGAGGAGCCCAAAATAAGACTTTTTTCAATTTATGTCAAGGCTCGAAAATGCTTGCAAGTAAGGCTAAGATATGAAGTAAAATAAGCCTTAAAAGAGGGATGGAGCATACAAGGGGGTAGATGACCTCTAACAGAAAAATGTCCTTAAACAAAATTCAGAAGGGACTCAAAATAAGACTCTTTTCAGTTTATGTCAAAGCTCGAAAATGCTTGCAAGTATAGCTAAAAGATGGATCAAAATAATGCTCAAAAAAGGGGAAAAATGGTTACCCTTGAAGACCAGCAGAAACCAGCAGCCTCTGGACCCAAAAACCCAACCTTGAACCTCTGAAAATACCCTCCAAGGACCTTAGGTTGATATTGGAAGTGTTAGGCTATGAGAGGTGGTGCAAAGGGGCCAAGAACCAAGCAATTTAGAGCTCAAAAGAGAGAGATATAAAGAGAGATATATTGTTTAGCCCTAGTAATTTTCTGAACCCTTTCAAGTGAGGGATATGGTTTCTCTTATAGAACAAAAGGTCTAAAGCTTCTCAAAGAAGCTTCAAACCAAGGGCCAAGATCGTCCATACACGTGTACGGAGGATGCAGCAAATGCCTCGCAGCTGGCACAGCTGGAACACACTCATTGAGACAAACAGGATGGGAGCTGGCCGACCAGTTCAAGTGGTCGGCCGACCACTTGACCTGGTCGGCCGACCAGGTCAAATGGGTCAAGGTGATTGGCCACCCCATATGATGAAGCCCCAGAAGTTATCTTTCCAATGGCACAAACCTTGCATTAAAATTCCATCTATACAAAAAGTTATGCCTGTTTTGGTGAAGCCACGTAGATTCGGTCCAACCGGATTGATGCCCTACTTCAACCACCCAACTCTCCCCCGTCCAGACTTGGCTTTAGGAGATTCTTGATTGTAAAATGAAGCCCCAGAAGTCTTCTTTCCAACGATGGTGGCCTCATAGCTTAAATCCAAGTGTATAGACAGATAAGCCTGATTTAGCGAGGACCGCTCGACTATCTCGTAGCGATTCATGCCCATCCTCTCCTTCAACTAGGTTTCTTCTCTCCACTCTTCTTTTCTTCAACTCCAAACCCCTGAACAAGGTGTTTTGAAAGATTTTTCAAAGATCTCATCTCTCTTTCATTCATTTCCACTTTGCCCTTGCTCAGTTTACCGAAAAGTGCGACATTTAACAAAATGCGAGCGTCGGAACATCGTAGAACTTTATTTTCAAAACGTTTTGAAAGAGAGCGTTTCAAGTCTAAAATATTTTGATCAAGATTGTTTTGGTCCAAAAAAAGGGGTATGGAGTTGAGATTTGACTCTCTCCTTGCCGAAGAAACTGAACCTTTGCCCTGCACACCTTTCTCCATTAAGTAAATCATCAATAGTGCCCAAGTCTTTAAGGTCGATCAAAAATGGGGTGTCTACAACCAGTTATTCAGCTAGATCAGCACAATATGGCAAGTATGAAAGAGATGATGCGCCAGCTCCAGGAGACTATGCAAGCCATGTAGCGGGATGCTACCCACCAGGCAGAAGTGGCTGCACGTCAAGCAGAAGTAGTGGCCAAACAGGCAGAGTTAATTGCCAAGCTATAGCAGCAAATTGAAGCATCTGCTTCACACCCACCTCTTCCCCCACCAAGAGTTCCAATACTCGGGGAAACCACAAACATCCAGGAAAATACGGACGTTCCAACGGGGCCAGCTCCCCCCACAATCCTACCCCAGCTATCTAAAACGCCTACCAACCTAGTGGATACAACCTTTGAGTTCGAGGTGGATCCCACAGCGCTAAAATTAAGCAAGCTAGAAAAGTTATTCAAGAAGTCTCAAGGCGTGAAATCCATTCCGAATATAGAGGATGGATACACCGACAGTGCCGTGACTCTTCCAGACCGATTTAAAATGCCGCATATAGACCGTTTCGACAGGTCTGGGGATCCCATGGTACATTTGCAGCTGTTCTCGGATATCTTAAGACCGATGGGCCTCTCTAGATTGCAGAAGCTTTCCCTATTTGGCCGGACCCTGTCGGGTGTTGCGGCTATTTGGTATGCAAAACTCGAGGACTCTATCAAGAGAAGCTGGGAGGAGATGGCTGAGGCCATCATAGCTCAATACTCCTACAATACACAGATCGAGGTCACAACTCGTGATCTCGAGATAACTAGGCAAGAGCCAAAGGAGAGCTTCTCTGATTTTTTAACCTGTTGGAGGGCTAAAGCCTCGATGATGACCATCAGGCCGGTTGACAAAGATCAGATTCGGATGGTTGTGCGCAACCTCTAACCCAAGCTCATGTAAAAGATGATCGTTCTCCCCCTTCCTACCTTTGCAGACTTACATGAGATCGGGGTGCAGATCGAGGACGTCATGAAACAAGGTCTGATTGACCATAAAAGAGAGCAGCCCAAGAGGGCATTCAATTGCAGTACGAATGCAGGCACAAGTAGTGCTGTAACTGTCAAATCTTCAAATGTGGGTATGGTCACCACCACCACCACCCCAAAAACCCATGCAGCTATGCCATTCACCAGTGCGTCTGGAAGTAGCTCACAAACCATCAGGTATCCACCCTGAGGCCGGAGAACCTTTACCTCGCTGTACATGTCTCTATCCAAAGCTTTGGGGGTTTTGATCAGGAAAGGGCACCTGAAGCCCCTAGAGCCACAGCTCTTACCGGACAAGCTTCCTTCCTCCCATAACCCGGCCAAGTACTGTGTTTTTCACCAACAGCATGGTCATGACACCGACCAGTGCTACACATTGCGTCATGAGATTCAGGATCTCATTGATAACAGGGTGATCGTGCCTCCGGAGAAGCCGAATGTCACCACCAATCCACTCCTACCACATAACCAAGCTCCACCTCCCAAACGCATCAACCTGATCCAAACTGGGGCTGTGTCATACGACCCTAGCATATATATCACGCCTTCCCGCCTACCCAAGCCGGAGGTGTTCATTCCTAACAGCACTGACTTGTGCATGTTGGACATCTCCCAAACCCAACTTGAATCGGTGGTGGTGACTCTCGAAGATAGAATGGGGTCAACTGTGGGGGCAAATGGTAATGAGGATTCAGAACCTGAGGGGTCTGCAAGCTTTGTGTACAACCCAAGCGGTTATATCATAGCAACGGATCAGTTTAAGCCAAGAGTAGAGCTGCCGGTTGAGGTAGAGATCTGTGTGGTACGGGATGATGGACCTAATCAGGGGCTAAATGACCTAGCAGAATTAGAAAAGGATATTGCAAACTTTCAGTTCTTCAACAAACAGTACTCAGGGGATGTGACTGTCAACTGGTTTGATCTAGAAGGGTCAGCAGAAGCTACTAGGTGGCTCAGCGATGAGCCAGATGTTGTTGAGCCAGCAGTAAAGGTTTGTTAGAGACAGAACATCAGCGGGCCTAATGGCGGGAATCATAATGGACCGCGGACAAAGACCGGTAGAAGAATTTTGCTCAAAACAAGGGCAGTTTGAGTACGGAAGATTCTGAATAGCAGGCTGTATTGAAGCAGTTCGATCAAGAAAAGATTGAAGATCTCAAGAGGGCCAAAAAGGCGCAAGCCCCTGCGGGGACAGAACGTGCTATGAGCACAAGAACGAAACGTGCTACAAGCACAGGAACGGAATGTGCTGTGGGCACAAGAATAGTTGTAATGGAATTAGACAGATGTCTGTCGGTTGCCGATGGCATGTGGTGGGAAGACGACGACCTATGTCTTGCCCACATCGATGAAGACTAGGGGCAAAGCCAACTGGATGATACCTGGTATGTGGAGAAGGTTGACCACATGACTAGGAGTGGGCGGTATTTCAAACCCCCACACTTGGATCAACCAGAGGTGTCCGGGAAGGACAAGGAGGCAGAGAGGCAGAAAGAAAAACTGCTCGAGGAGGAGGCTGTACTGAAACAGCTCAAGAAGATACAAGCAGACATCTCCATCTAGGGACTGCTTATGGCTTCAAGACTTCATAGACAAGCTATCCTTTTTACAATGGACAAGGCCAAACTTTCAATTGACACCACGCCTGAACAACTGGTAGGATTTGTTTTTCCATGAGGAGTTTCCCCGATGTTGACCTTCACTGACAAGGAGCTGCCGCCTGAGGGCATAAATCATAACAAACCTCTCTACATCTCTGTCGAGTGTAGAGAAAAATGGAGATCGATGGTTCTTGTCAACACAGGATCTGCTATCAATGTGTGTCCGTCGAGGACGGCATAAGCAATCAGGTTGAAGCCCGTGGATTTTGTGCCTACTGTCCAGGTGATTCGGGCATATGACAATACCAATAGAGAGGTGATGGGGACTGTACAGATTCAGACTCAGGTTGGTCCAGGACAACAGGATATTGATTTTCATGTCTTGGACGTTCCCGTAACCTTCAATCTACTCCTAGGGCGACCGTGGCTGCACCAGGTGAAGGCAGTCTCTTCCACCCTGCATCAAATGTTGAAGTATCCCCACGAGAAGGGAGTGGCCATAGTTTTTGGGAATTCGTCAATACATCTGCCGCCAAAGGTTTCTACACTAGTTCTGGATATCGAGCATGGCGCGGAGGATGTGTTCTTGTCAGGATTTACCCTAGTCGAGGCCCGGGTTGTACAGAACATACTAGCCATTGATGATGGGCTATATGTCAGTGCGCAGTCTGTGTACCTCATGAACAAGCTCCAGCACATCTCCGAGATAAGATTAAGGAAAAGTGGTCGGAAGGGCATTGCAGCATCGGCCGAAGTGCTGCACAACCCACATACCTTTGGCTTAGGTTATCTGCCTACCAAAGAGGATTGGGTGAGGAAAGGCAAAGAGATGGCTGGAAAAGCCAGAGCAAAGCAAGTCGGGAAGCCTTATGAGTTGGTACACCGGCCTATCCAGGGCACCCTGAACGAACGCTTTGTCTAGGAGGGGGAAGACTTTCCATTATGCGGCTTCCCAGAGCCATGGCTAAGTGCAGAGAGGCGGTAGTTGCTGGGGTTCGAGATCTTCTTTGACTTGCAGTTGTCCAGGGATGATGTTGCCGAAGAGCAGACAGACCCACCAGCTGAGGCTAAGCAGTGCAAGGAGAAAGATTCCGAGAGCGCAAAGATTGAAATGGGGGTAGCACTGGCTTGTCTACTTTCAGATCCTCCGATCGTACATGAGTGCTTAGAGGATAACTTCTCGGTGTCCATGATTGGGAATGAAGCGGCTATGAGCCTATCTTCAAATATTCTGGATGCATCCATCGCACCCTCCCTCGTCTGGCAATACGAGTGTAGACACTCCATTTTTTACCGTCCTCAAGACTTGGTTGTGCTTGTAGGTACACCCAACAACTGGTTCGATTGCTCGCCCAGTACTCGATTGTCGCGGCGGAACGTCACCGGTTCGAGTTTCTCAGACCTTGTATCATTTCTGCCCCATTTTTGGACCCTGATTTGGTCCTTTCAGAGTGGCCCTCCTGGTGCACTGCCGGCCATGGATTTGTTCCTGCCGACCACTGATGAAGCCCTGCCGGCCATCAGTGTGGCACTGCCGACCATTACTGATGGCCGGCACCCCCTATCTCAGCTGGTTTTCCTCCAGATCTTTTGAGCCAGCTGGATTTTTGTTTGCTCCCCTCCATACACGTGTATGGAGGGATGAAGGCCTTGCAAAGCTTCTTGAAGAAGCTTTGGCTTTTCATTCCTCTATATAAGGAAGAGGCTTCTTCCTTAGACCAGGTTCTGAGTTTTTGAACAGCAAAAACTCTCTTTCTCTCTATATTGCTTGTGTTTTGTGCCTTAAGGTTGGATTTCCTTGCACTTTTGCACTACAACACATAGATATACACCACCACCATTGAATCAAGCTTCTTGGGAAGTTTTCTTGAGGTCTGAAAGCAAGCTTCCACCCCCTGAAATTGCTGGTTTCGAAGAGGGTCTTCAAGGGTGAGCATTTCCCCCATTTTTGCATTTTCTTGCACCTTGCTTTAGCCCTCTTTGAATATTGTTTTAGGCTTTGCTTATAACTGGAAAAAGTCTTGTTCTTAAGTTCTTTTTAAGTTTGGTTAAGGTCATTTTGCTGTTTGGGGTGTGTAGCCCCCTTGCATGCTTTATTTGGCTTTGTTTTAAGCCATATTTGGAGGCCTCTGAGCTAGCCTTGGTTTGGCCTTCCCACCACTGAAATCCAGTGGATTTTCAGTGGTAGAGGTGTGGTTTTAAGGTCCTAAATCAGAGGGGGTAGTCCCCTCTCTTTGTATTCCTCTTTGCTTGCATTTTTGGCCTTACAAAGGACCATCCCTCTACGTTTTTTTGAGGTTGGTCCAGGCCTCTTTTTTTTTTTTGACTTATAGGACCTGCCTTGGCCCTGTCCAATCCTGGTTTGGTCATGCCTTGCTTGCATCTTGTATGTATAGTGTAACTCCATCCATAGCTCATCAAAGTAGCATGTGTGCATGGTCTTTGTTGAACCCATTTCAGTGGATTTTTGGTGATTTTTTACCATGCCATGAACCTGTTTTGGGTTGGTTTTGTTACTCCATGCTTGCATGATGCACTTGTAGTGTAAATCTCCTAAACTAGCTTCACAAGCTCCATGCCTTGCCATGTCATTTTAGCTTGTTTGGTTTACATTTCAGCATGTATTTGGTCATCATTTGGCATGTTATGACCTTATCCATAGTTGGTTTGATCATCCTTTGCATGCTCCATATGGGTGTAGAACAAATCTTGTTAACTAGCCTTTTGTGCATGATGTTTTGACTCATCATACTAGCATATTTTGGCTTTGCTCAAACTTGATTTTATGCTTATTTTGAAGTGTTCTAGGACTATTTTGGGTTTCCCTTGCCATATCCTTCATGCTTTGTATAGCTGTAGTGTAATTGGCCTTGCAAGCTTTGTGTTCCGGTGATTCATGCATGCTATCTTTGAGATATTTAGATGATTTGGCATCACTTAGTACTTCATTTCAGAGCATGTACCATTGCCACATTCCCACTTCATTCATGCTTCAAGTGTCTTTGAATGTCGCGCATTATTACCTAGTTTAAGGCTTAGCTTGTATGCTTGCATGTCTAGGTGTTTGAGCCTTCATTCCAGCATGTTTAAGTCCTTGCTTAGGCTTAATTAAGCTCTGTCCATGCTTAGTTCATGCGTTCATGCCATGTATTGCATGCCTCCTTTGTATTTCTCTTTGCTAGCTTTCATGACTTAGGAACTTCGCATGTTTTACTTGTGTTGTTTAAATGATTTGGCATCATTTATCATCTCATTTCAATGCATATAGTGTTGTTTTACTTGCACATTTGTCACTTCTTAGGCACTTTCGAGAGTTGCCCTTTTAAGCCTCTTTTATGAACCTTTCGCATTTTGCATGCTTGAGTGTGTTTTGTGGCTTAATTCATCGCTATGGCCACTAATTTGGGCTTAGTTGAGAACTGCCCATATTGGTTTAAGTCCATACCTAGCATGTTGTTGCATGCTTGTCTTGCATATTGTTGTATGCTTGCCTCATATTTGCATGTTGTCGCATGCTAATTACATTACATGTTGTTGCATGTTCATTACCCTTCATTTCGCATGCTTAAGTCACATTGCATGATTGCATGTCCAAGCTAGCACTGAGTATGCCATGTAGTTCATATTACATGTTTGCCATGCTTATGTGTTGCATTGTTCAGATTAAGTGTTAATCCGAGCACGAGGAACGAGGGCGTTTCATACTTCAAGTGATGGAACGCGTCTCAATTCTCGGTCGCCGAAGCTCTTGATGATTCATGATAGAGTTATAGGCTTTACTTGCTTTATTTGTGCATTCATTTTAATATTGATTTGTACAAGTTGGATCTTTGGCCATCATGCACCGGGATGCGTGATTGATGGTCGTGGATCCGACTTGGCCTCTCCCTTGATGTTTTGAGGTGATTTGGGGTGGCATAGTGCATAAATGCCCTTGGGAGACCCTCCATTTTCTCTATTTTGTGCTTTGTTGCAGCTTGGTGTCACAGCACACCAGTGGCCGGTAGCCTGCCATTGATGACCGGCAGTGTGCCACCCTTGGCCAGAAATGGACCATCTCGCCTACAGATTCCCTCCATGGCGAAGAAAGCATCGGTGACTTCCCCTGCAGTGTTTTGGTAAGTTTCAGCAACAAGCGCTGAAAGACACCCTGCAAACAGAGCCTCTAAAGAGCAACCGGAAGGCATTTCGAGGCGAAGAACCGAAGCGAGCATGCATCCCTCCTCTTCTTCAAATAGAGCTGGAGCAACTCTTTTTTTATTGCTTACTAGTTAGTTAGCATTTTGTTATTTGTAGTTAATTAATTTGTTAATTAATTAAGTTGTGTAATAATTAGTTGTAGTTAGTTATTCATTTGGTTCTGTAATAATTAATTAGCTTGTGAGTTAGTTAATTAGGCGGCTTGTATTATTCTTTCGGACCCTCCGAGTGAGGGCGCAATTGTAATAAGTGTGCGTGAGTGTGTGTATGTCTTCCAACCTCACGTCTTTCTTCCCTTTTATTTACTAGCTTTCGATGGTTAGTTTAGGGCATGTTTCAATTAGCATACTTATGCTTCGCATGTTTGCATTTATTCATCTGTCTTGCATGCACGGGGCTCGGCGCATCATACTAACTGAATCGTATTTCAATTCCGAATTGAATACTTGTTAGTTGTAGCATCGCACATGCCATCTTAGAATAGCCGAGCCTATCTTAGTGGCATTTTTGCATGTGTTGCATTAGGCATTTCAACATGAACTAGGATCACGCATGATTACTAACTAGTTTATTGTTTTGGCTTGGAGTACACTGTAAGTGTTTTATGTTTTAGCATCCCGCATGAGTGTGAATGTTTGCCATGACAACATGCTTACCATGTGGCTTTATGCTTATGTGATAAACTGCCTGAATGCCTGTGAGTGAAAGTTGGATTGTTTAAGTTGGGACAACTCATTGAAATCCGTGTTTTTAGCCTACTTGCGAGTAGCAAATTCCAAACCATTTTCCAAACGAACGGATATGCAATACTTTGTTCCAAATTCAGGCGATCCAGTCTATACTGGTATGCTGTGCGCATCACATAGTAAATTTAGGCTAATAACCGGGATAAGAACGCATAACGTTTTCAAAACCGGATATCATGGTTAGTAGAGGCCGATCTTTGATCGGGCGAGCGGGGGTGCTCACGAAGTGACCTTCCCCAATCGTACCCAAGTTCCCAAGCCGAGGCAACTTTGGTGATGACGGACACGTAGCCTTAGGCAACGAGTCAGGGTTTCTTAAATTTTTCCAAAAATAAAATATTTAGGTGGTGACTCTGTATCTGGCAAAGCAGTCCATGTTTGGCACTTCTTTCAAAAAATCTGTTTCTCAAAACGATTTGCCGGATTTGTACTCTTTGGTTCAGATTAAGAACCGTAACAAATCGAGTCCGAACTGTAGCATGAAGCCTAACGACGCGTCTACAATGAGGAGGGATTTTTATCGAGCAACACCATGTCAGGAAGTGAGCCGAAATCTCATTCCACCGAGTCTGTGAAGTCGGAATCAGGTTCCAGCTCGTCTGAGTCTAAGTCCGGTATTCTTGGGGGTGACAACCCAGATGCCACAGTCCTGTCTAGGTCGTCTTTTTCTTTTTCATTTGAGTCTGTTGTAACAGAGGAATTAGGCGATTTGGAAGTGATTAATGAGAATTGTCTGGCTGTGGCCTTCGAGTACTTTTTTGTGCCCTTAATTTATTGCATTAATCAAGACTTTCAAAATTTTGATAAAAACGATGAGGAAGAAATTCCTCTGGTTTTGAAATATTTGCTTGATCAAAAGCAGGAAAGGTTTGTTAAACCGCTAGTTGATGAAATCACCACAATTAATGTGGGTACTAAAAAAGACCCGCAGCTGGTCCAGATCGGGTCCACGTTGTCTTTAGAGGAGCGCGAGCGCTTAGTGCCTTTATTAAAAGATTTCAAAGATGTTTTCACATGGTCCTATGAAGACATGCCTGGAATCGATCCTGAGATTGTACAGCACCGGATCCCTCTTGACCCAGAGGCCCGACCTGTTAAGCAGAAGCTCAGAAGGATCTACCTGGACTGGGCTCTCAAGATCAAGAAAGAAGTCACTAAGCAAATTGACGCAGGGTTCTTGCTACTATCTGAATACCCAACTTGGTAGGCCAATATAGTTCCAGTGCCAAAGAAGGACAACAGAATTCAGGTATGTGTGGACTTCAGGAATTTGAACAAAGCCAGTCCGAAGGACGACTTTCCTCTACCGCATATCGACGAATTAGTGGACTTCACTGCGGGGCATGCGCTGCTCTCATTCATGGATGGGTTTTCTAGCTACAATCAGATTTTGATGGCACCCGAAGACCAGAAGAAGACTACTTTCACCACCTCGTGGGGAACCTATTGTTATAGGGTAATGCCGTTTGGGCTGAAGAATACTGGAGTGACATATCAACGGGCTGCGACCATGATTTTACACGACATGATCCATAAAAAGGTTGAGGTGTACGTGGATGACATGATTGTCAAGTCCAAGGAAAGAGAGGGCCACTACAACGCCTTGCAAAAATTCTTTCAATGGATCAGAGAGTATTGGTTGCAGCTGAATCCTCAGAAGTGTACATTTGGTGTTACAGTAGGGAAAATGTTAGGGTTCTTGATCACACAAAAAGGTATCGAGGTCGATCCTTTTAAAATCAAGGCCATCTTAGAAATGTCACCACCAAGGACTGAAAAGGAGGTGCGAGGCTTTCTGGGTAAAGTGCAATTCATAAGACGGTTTATTGCAAAATTAACCTTGACTTGTGAACCACTCTTTGGTCTCCTGAAGAAAGGAAAGAAGTTCCAATGGGATGGCCGATACCAAGCTGCTTTTGAACAGATCAAACAATATTTATAGAACCCACGTTTGTTGTCACTGCCTGAGCTGGGGAAACCGTTGATTCTGTATCTTTTAGTGTCTGAAACTACAATGGGCTGCATGCTCGCACAGGAGTCTGAGGACAAAGTGGAGAGAGCTATCTACTACTTGAGCAAGAAAATGCTGCATTACGAGACCCGCTACACTCTGCTGGAGAAGGCTTGTCTGGCCTTGGTATGGGCTACTAAGAAGCTGCAGCACTACCTGTTGGCTCACTCTGTAATACTGGTTTCGAGATTAGATCCTGTCAAATATCTCTTCAAGAAACCAGCACTTACGAGTAGGCTAGCCCGTTGGTTTCTTCTGCTTTCCGAATTCGATTTGAAGTACATGACGCGCAAGTCAGTGAATGGGAGAGTGGTAGCGGAGTTCCTAGCCGATCACCCAGTAGAAGGGGGTGAAGCAGTTGAGTACCTGTTCCCAAACGAGGCCATTCTACATGTCAGAGAAGAGACTTGGACGATGTACTTTGACGGAGTGTCAAACCAATATAGGTATGGGATAGGTTGTTGCTGATAGCACCCGACAATTCCCGTATACCTCTAACATTCAAACTTCGGTTCAAAGTATCGAACAATAAAGTAGAATACGAAGCATGCATTACTAGACTAGAAGTCGCCCTAGAACTAGGGGCAAAACGGTTGGATGTCATCGAGGACTCGAACCTTGTTATATCTCAAGCCAAAGGAGATTGGAAAGTTAAAGAAGAAAATATGAGAATCTACCGCCAGACCTTGGACGTGCTGATTCCTCGGTTTGAGAAACTGAATTTTACTCATCTGCTAAGAGAGAACAGCAGGTTCGCAGATTCATTAGCAACTCTATCTTCTATGATAGACATCCCTTTCGGAGTTCGGATGTGTTTGATCATCATCGAACAGAAATTTGTGCTGGCCAACGAGCTGATAGCTGCCATGGATGAGGTACAAGATGAGAATCCCTGGTATTACGACATCTGGAACTTTTAGGAGAAGGAAGCGTATCCACCAGGGGCAAATGCCAAAGATAAAAGTGCAATTCAAAGAATGGCTTCTCAGTTCATCATATGCGGGGGTAAACTGTACAAGAGGGGTCATCTTGGGATACATAAGCTGTGTGTTGATACTGAAGAGTCTAAGCGCCTGATGGAGGCCATCCATGGAAGAGAGTGCGGATCGCATATGAATGGGGTGATGCTAGCTCGAAAGATCCTTAGGCAGGGTTATTACTGGTCCACCTTGGAGTAGGATTGTATTGGTTTTGTCCGGCGATGCCACAAATGTCAAATCCACGCAAACCGTATGAACATTCCACCGTCGAAGTTGTACAACATGACTTCGCCATGGCCATTTTCAGTCTGGGGGATTGATGTAATTGAGGCCATCACTCCGAAGGAGTCCAATGGGCATGAGTACATTCTGGTAGCGATCGACTACTTCACAAAGTGGGTTAAGGCCCAATCCTACGCAGTGTTGAAGGCATCGCACGTTGCAAAGTTCATCAGGAATAACATCATCGTCGCTACGGCGTCCCGAACGAGATTATTTCAAATAATGGTTCCCACTTCAAGAAGGAGGTGATCAACTTGTTGGAGAAATACACCGTGGTTTTTCACAAGTCATCTACATATCGGTTGCAGACCAATGGAGCTGTTGAGGCCGCCAACAAGAACATCAAGCACATACTGCAAAAGATGGTGGAAACCTACCAGGACTGGCCAGATAAGTTGCCATTTGCTCTGTGGGGCTACCGGACTTCAATTCGAACTTCTACTGAAGCAACTCCGTATTCCTTGGTTTATGAGATGGAGGCTGTTCTGCATATCAAAGTTGAGATTCCGTCATTACGGGTATTGGCTGAGTGTCAGATAGCTAAGGTAGATTAGCAGCAAAGCAGGTTCGAAGAACTCATGCTCTTTGATGAAAGAAGGCTGAAAGCATTGTATCGTGTTCAGGGTTATCAACGAAGAATTGCCAGGGCTTTCAACAAGAAGGTTAAGTCCAGAAATTTGAAAGAGGGGAATCTAGTGCTCAAAGACAACCGAGCTCCTATCCACGACCCTAGGGGCAAGTTTAGACCTAAAGTTCAGACCTAATTGGACTGGCCCTTTCATCATCAAGTCTATCTGGTCAAGTGGAGCTATCGTTTTGATGGACCTAGATGGCCTAGAGTTCTCCCAGCTGATCAACATGGACAAGTTAAAGAAATACTATCCCTAGGTGGCTCGCTAGGCCGAAAACCCAAAAGGGCGACCTAGGCAAAAGTTAGAGCATGAAAAATTTGAAATAATAAAAACTGAGCTCGCAAAGTTAAAAACCAAGAAAGGGCAGCCTTGGCAAAAGTTAGAGCGCAAAAGGAGAGTGTTAATACACTAGTGAACCTGAGCCAAACTACGTAAGGCTTGATTCCCATCTTTGGGATACATAGGCAACTTCATCCTAAAGTCCAGCCATAAACACTTCCAAATCAACATTGTTCGTGGGATCATGTTGGTCATCTTTGTCTATTTTGCATTCAAGAGCTTGATTATGATCTCCAGTGCAGTGCTATTCAGACTAGGGCCAACTTTCCAGTTGCTGTAATCCAGGATTGTACATCTCAGTGACAGATCTCGGGTGTGTCCAGATTTGATCCATATCGAAAATGGTTTTGAAAAGTTTTAATAAAAGTTGATTTTGCTCAAATTAATCTTTTTACAACTTAGACCATTTTTGGACCAAACGGAAAATTTTCAGTACCCACAACCTTTAATTACATTGATTTCAGTACAGAGTTCTCCTACTCTTGAATACAAATTGAAGTTGCTTTTTATTACACTCATAAAGAAAACTTGAAAGTATTGATTAAAGCAAATAAATTCGGGGCATAATCAGGTGTTCCTGCGCCCCCTCCCAAAGCTTATGGAAGCCTCTGATACTAAAGTGGGCCCAACCTGCGCCTCTTCATCGAGCCAAGCTATGCACTCGTCAGAGAGGGTGCAACTAAAAGTGGGAGCGGGGGCCAGAAGCTCTCTCGTCCTCCATGCTGTGGCATACCAAGCTAGTTGTGCGCCTCGGACCGGAAATGCAGCAGAGTACTCTATCCCCTCTGTCGGGCAAGGCTGATCATGTCCGAATTGATGCCAGAATTGGAACGAGAAGTAAAATACACAGTGAGTCAGGCCGATCAACTGAATTCCGAGTTGGCGAGACATGCTGTAACTCATTACTGGTAGATTGAGCCAAGGGCAGCGCCAAGCAATGTTGATAGCAGATAGACTGCACATCCATTCGCACCACCATTCTTCATTAGGGGCATCGACCAGACGTCGTCGGAAGAAATAGCCGTGAGCTGAATATGCTGGGCATGAGTCCACAACCTTCAACTTATCCATCAACCATATCTGGGGAGGGATGAAAAATGAAAGATTAAAGAATAGAGAGGTGTACGTTGAGAGAAAAGTGAGAAAAGGGTTTTGAGAGAAAAACTGAGCCTGAGGGCCGAGTGATGTGAGAAATATATGTGACATGAGGTGGGAAACATTACCTGCAGCAGTAATGGACTCCCCACGAATCTAGTCGTCTCTCGGCGATGGAAAGCATCCAAGCCCATCAATGTCTCAGACAGTGTCATGGCAATGCAGCTCTTGCCCTCTTTTAAGCCTTGGGCAACTTCGATCAAACGGACGCTAGACCCTCCGAAGCCTGAGGCAAGCAAAAAATGAGAGAACATGCACAAGCAAAGCGCATGTCATCAAAAACCCTGCCAATGATGGTCGCCACGGTCACCGACATTCGAAAACCGATGAACCAAGCTGAGGATGTCCAATTCCCCATTGCGGATCAAAGACCGAGCATCATGCATGGTGAGTCCACACATCCGTCCCAAGGCTTGGATGTGGCCAAAGCGGAATTGTGGAAAAATCTCCTCCTCGCGTTCGAACTCCATCAAAGCTTGGAAGTCTTCGAAAGTGGGACATATCTCTTGCCCGCCAAAGCTAAAAACGTGGGTAATCGGATTCCAAAACCTTGTTACAGCATGAAGGAATGGAAAATGCAGCAAGGTGCGGCTCAGCGTGAATAGTGCATTAATTCCGAAGCCCCAGAAATTCAGCTTTTCCGAGCCATCCAAGTTAGGAATCCAATTTGTGAGATTTCGAACAAGAAATGCCTCCATTTGGGGCAAAAAATTGAGTTAAAATCGAGAAACTACGAAGCTGAGGCTTTTGTAGAAGATAAAGTGTTAAGTGGAAGACAGGTGGCAGCATTTTGGAGGTTCTTGCCTTTTTTGGCCGATCGGCCAAGAAGAGTGCCGACCGACCATCTTTTTAGCCGATCGGCTAGTAATGTTGGCCGATGGCCATTTCCCTTGGCCGAAGGCCTCTCACCTTGGCCAATGGCCTCTCCTTTTGTTCTCTGAGCTGTCTATGTGTTGGAGATGTTGATAACTTGTGACTTGTTCTACTTCGAATGCCTTTCGGTGATGATTTTGCGAAGTTGCACATGTGTTACTTCAATTTGTTTATCGAGTTGTTGTACTTTTGTTTACCGAGTTGTATTCTGTGTTCTTTAGTCCTTGTCTTGCTTATCAAGTTGTATTTACATTTGGTTAGCATGTCAAGTTCTTTGTTTTGCTTATCGAGTTGTTTTGTTGTCAGTTGGTTCACTACCTGATTAATGCAATTTGAGCGTTTAGTTTTCAAAACAAAGTTCAATCTCATTTACATTGTTATGTAATGTGATGCGATGCGATGCAATGCTTAGAATGTACAAATGTAACACTTTTTCAAAAAAAAGAGCTGTTTCATTCCATCATATTTTCTTTTGCAAAAGTACAAAGTTTTAAAGAACATATATCTGCCTGACACAATACAATGTGCAAAAACTACTAGTAAAAAAAAAATAACGCAAAAAAGAAGAGCAGCATCTGGATCGGCGCCAGTCGCCTCAAGTACGGGAATCCCTCTTCGTCCTCTTCCTGCACGAAGGTCCAAGATCACCGCCGTCAACTCCACTGCTTGAGTCTGAACCTGAGCCATCTCCAACCTCATCCTGAGACGACTCTACCTCTGCATCAGACTTGTCGTCATCTGGGGCAGGCACGCGTGAACTACTCTCGGTACGAGTACGCCTATGTCTGTCTCGACTGTGTATCGACATCCCTCATCCAGCTCTCCCTGCCGCTCTGGGAGGCACTAAAGGTCCCGCTGAGGCACCCCCTGCGATCGGTATCTGGAATGGAGCCTGAAAAGAACAAATTAGTAGATGCATTAGTTATGCTATGCGAAGTTGAGTATGGTATCGAATACAGTGTATGATGACAATGTATGATTACAGTGCATGAATATTGTGAGCCGTGTATGAATACTGTGAGCAGTGTATGATTACAGGGTATGAATGCCGAAAGTAGTATATGAGTTACAGTGTATCAGTGCCGTGAGTGGTATATGAGTACAATGTATCAAGTGTCGTATTGATAAGGTAATGCATCAGATCAGTATGGAACAGATTATGCAAAGTTTTGGGACTGAGGTTGAAAGAACTCACCGGGATACCGTAAATGCTCAGTAGGTCTATACTCCTCTGTAGCATCCATATCACTGAGGCTAACAACTCCAAAGCCTGCCTGGTGTACTCGATGGAAGCCTGCAAAAGTGTTGAAGTAATTAGTATTCTGCGGGATATCAATTAAAATGAAATGACTGTACAGAATGAAAAGTATAACACATACCAGGGTCGAGCCGCGAACTTCAGAAGAGCTCATGATCAACCGGAGGAGGAGCGATAGGTATCTGATAAGTCTCTCTGCCCTGTCCTCGACATGTCATGGTGGTGGGCAGCTCTGGCCACTCTGCTCTCCGTCCCCTCCGGGAACCACTCCTGTCTCGGGCTTGAGTCGCCCTCGACGCTCCTGCTCCTCCTACTGGCGCTGCAGGCCTTTCCCTCTCAACTCAGTGAGCACTGGCCAGAGGTCGCATATGATGAGTCTCGATGAAGACGGTGTAGTCGCCCTCATCTCAGAAAAAGTCAGCGTCCCAACCGATCATGAAATCAGTCATCTCCTGCAGGGTGTACCTCTCTGTATGCCTCATATGGGTAGGAGGTGGCCTCATGACTATCTACTCAGGTAAACCAAGGGTCTACCGCAAGAAGCGCTCTCCCAAGTACCAAGCCCGGCAGACCGGACCCTCCAGCAAAACTCGGAACCGGGCAGTCTCCCGAGCACCCATGTACTGGTCTCTCACTGCATCAGGAAACACGACCCAGGGCTGCCAGGTGATCTGCAAATAACAGGATATACAGTTGGTTATCTGCTATTGAAAGTACAATGTAAAGCGAAGCTTAAATGAACTGTGAGGTTCGAAATACCTCTGTTGCGGCTATGGTGTCAAAGTATCTGCGGAAGAATAGGAAAGACTCTCGCAGCCTTCGCTCGTACCTCACATCGTATCGATGAGAATATGGGACAATGAGGGACATCTCCACCTCCGGCTCTAGAGCAAGCCTCGGAAAATAGGCATACACCCACAACTACAGAATGTAAAAGGGCAACAGTGAGTATGTTTATCAGTAAAGCAGAATACAGATAAAGCAGAAATCAGAGAATGATGTGCAGTGTATCATGCAGGGTGTGAAGTGTCTTGTGCAGTGTGTGTAGTGTACAGTCAGTGTAAAGCAAATTACGTGTATGCAGTGTGTGTGGTGTATAGATAATGTAAGGTAGAACTGTAAAACAGAAAGGGAAGGTGTACCTCCCAGGCTTGCTAGTAGCCTCCTAACAGGTGTTCGCTGTGGCGGGATGAGGAACTCATGTACCCGTACAATGTGGCTAGGCCTGCACCACCCCAATCATAGCATCGGATCCTGGTCATGTCCACCAGCGTGCTCAGTAGATAGAGGCCAACTGTGTTCGCCCGGTCGGCGAAGAGGGTGGTACCCAGCAAGAACATGAGGAACGCTCGGGCATACTGCTCGACTCCTCGCAGGTCGTCGGTGTCTGTACTCTAAACTGTCCTCGAACCACGAGTATCTCAAGAACCCTGGCCGAGAGAGAGGTGGGCGAGCGCCAAGCAAGAACATCTGGGCAGCATCCCACTCACCCATATCGATGTCAAATGGGATCGGATCACCCCCTACTCCGATGCCAGTGAGCAAGGAGAAGTCGAAGGGAGTCATCGACATCTCCCCCGTTGCGGAAAGGTGGAAGGAATCGGTGGTATCCCACCACCTCTCCACCAGCACTCCTAGAAGGGGCCTACTCGCAGTAAGGCGCAAGAGTCTCATACAAAAAATGCCGAAGCCGGCCTCATCAACGATCTGGAAGACCTCGTCAGGCAACTCCATGTACCAACCCTGGGCGATGGTATTCCCATACCCCCGAAAGGCATGGGAATCTCCCTGTGTTCAAGACAAACATATGCGAAGCAGTGTCAGAAATATAGTGTTTGAATGCGTTCAGAATTGATAAAAATGCAGTGTGTGTGCATGTGTTCGAGTTGGCGCAAATATCATGTATGAACGTGCTCAGGGTAAACTAAGCATGTGATCTACAAATGTGTTTGTGATGATCAGATAAAGGGCAGTATTAACTATCCAAGATATACGACCTACATTGTAGAAAGTAAAGAGGAAGGGTATACCTCAGCAGCGCCATAAGAAAGGTGCGACTTCGGCTTGCGTAGCAGGAGCTCTAATGGCGTACCTTGCGCGAAGCTCCTGAACTGGCGAATACTGTCGGGAGGCAGCACATGTATCACGGGCTGGTATGTCGCCGGGTCAAAAGGCCGAATGCTGAGCGGCAAGAGCTCGACCTCAGGATCCATATCCATCTCCGGAGGAGGCCCACCTTGTGGAATATCGTCTGCCATCTCAAAAAGAGTAAGAAAATGGCCGAGGGTATTGTAGACGTCCCCGAACGCATCCCGGGCGAGGGGAGTGCGAATCCCCCCCGTTCTGGTTCGATATTGGGTCACTACAGTTCAAGGACTCAAATGTCACGGTTCTTAATCTTGAACCGAAGAGTCCAAATCTGGCAAATCGTTTTTGAAAACAAATTTTTTGAAAGAAGTGCCAAACATGGACTGCTTCGCCAGATACAGAGTCGCCACCTAAATATTTTAAAATGGGAAATTTAGGAAACCCTGACTCGGTGCCAAAAGGCCACGTGTCCGTCATCACCAAAGTTGCCTCGGCTCGGGAACTTGGGTACGATTAGGGAAGGTCACTTCGTGAGCACCCCCGCTCGCCCGGTCAAAGACCGGCCTCTACTAACCATGATATCTGTTTTTGAAAACATTGTGAATTCTTATTCCAGTTATTAGCCTAGGTTACTATGTGATACGCACAGCATACAAGTATAGATTGAATCACCTGAATTGGAACAAAAAATTTCATGTTTGTTTGTTTGAAAATGGTTTGATGGTGCTACCCGCAGGTAGGCTAAGACGTGGATTTGCCACCCTCGGGTGGGCTTAGAAAACATGATTTTGCCACTATCTAGTAGGCTTAAAACAAACAATCAATGCATTGTCCCAATTCAAATAACCCAACCTTCACCCACAGGCATTCAAGCAGGTATATCACATAAGCATTTAGCCTCATGGTAAGCATGCTATTCGTGGCAGTCACTCACACGCATGCAAGGATACTAAAGCATAAAACTCACCGAGTACTCCAAGCCAAAACAGAAAACCGATTAGAAATCATGCATGATCCTAAATATACAGAATTGCCTAATGCAACACATGCAAAAATGCAAACTATAGCAGGCTCGGCTATTCTAAACATGGCATATGAAATGCTACAAGTATCACGTACTCAATTCGGAATTGAAATACAAATGCAGTTAGTATGATGAGCCGAGCCCGGTGCGTGCAAAACAGATGAATAATGCAAACATGCTGTCATACTGTTATGCTAATTGAAATATGCCCTATATCTAACCATCATAAGCGGGTAAATAAAATGGAGAAAGAAGTGGGGGTTGGAAGACATACATCACACACACACACACACTTATTACAATTTTGCCCTCGCACAGAGGGTCCGAATAAATAATAATACAGTCCCGAATAAAAGAATAATACAGTCCGAAATAATATACAAATTCCTAATTAATTATCAAATTAACTAAGAAAAACTGTAAACTGGCATGCAGGCCAGGGGGCTGCCTTGACTCCGCTCCGGATAATGAAATGATGCATGTTGGGCTGCCTTGCGCGGAAATCCACTGGGATGCCCCAATTAGCCTCTGTTTGCAATGTTTCTCGAAATGCGTGCCAGACTCCGAAAAGTTGCTAATCCTTCATTTTGCTGCAACAGAGAGTAGGAAAGGGGCATAGCAATGTATTTTCACAAATATATGCATGCCTCGATCCTCGTGCCACCAATCACGCATCTCGATGCATGATGGCCGAGGAGTCGGATTGCATAACTCAATATAGGATGAATGCAGATGAATGCTACAACAAAACCTAACTCCATCATGGGTAATCCGGAGTGTCGGTGACTTGGGAATTGAGACCCGTTCCGTCACTCGGAGTACGAAACGCGCCTCGTTTCCCGTGCCCGGGCTAACTCCTATCCCGAACACGATGCAATATGCATGATATGCATGAATGCAACTAAAATACAATCCTAGCATGCACAATGCTATGAAAATGAGATGCCTCGAAATGCGTGCACGCGGGCTCGCGAACCGAGGCGATGATCCTAAGATATAAAATGGCATACGTAATGCAATTGGACTTACAGTAACATGAGTGAGCCTCAGCCACACTCACATAAGAGGCCGTCGGATGAAAAAAAGAGATGCCTCGAAATGCGTGCACACGGGCACGTAAACCGAGGCGATGGCATAAAGGCATGAAACGGCCTAAAATATGATATATAATGAGCCTAAAATGAGATGTCTCGAAATGCGTACCCACGGGGACGCATACCGAGAAAATGGCATACGGATGTAATGGGATTAAAATGAGATATGCGATGCAATATGGGCTTACACCAGCATGAGAGGGCCTCAGCCACACTCACACAGGAGGCCATCGGATAAAAGTGAAGTGCCTCGAAATGCGTGCACACGGGCACGCAAACCGAGGCAATGGCATACGAAATGCAATGATGCTCAAATGGCATACAGGATACGAAATGGACTTATACTAACATGGGTGAGCCTCAGCCACACTCACATAAGAAGCCGATGGATGAAAAATAAGATGCCTCGAAATGCGTGCACACGGGCACGCAAATCGAGGCGATGACATATGGAATGAAATGGCATACACAATGTAAATTGGGCTTACACTAACATGAGAAGGCCTTAGCCACACTCACATAAGAGGCCGTGAGATGAAAAATGAGGCGCCTCGAAATGCGTGCACACGGGCATGTAAACCGAGGCGATGTATTTAAAACATGAAATGATATAGAGAATGATATGCAAACATGCAAATGGATTTTCAGCACTCGCGAATGATACAAAACAGTCCCGAAAGGTGGGGGAATGACACCAAATGCACGGAATGGTCCCGAAATGCGATATTAAGCACCCGGAATGGCCTACAGCCACACTAAACATGCATAATTGGTACATGACATGCAAAACAGTAGCAAGGCAGCCCCAAAATAGCATCTTTTACAGTACAAAACATGGCGAAATAGTAAGCATAGATAGGACAACAATGGCATGCAAAAATGGGGGCCAAGAGAGGGGTATTGAAGCAAGTGATGTATGCGATGCTCAAACTGAAAATTTTCCTTCTACAACACTGATGAGGGACCAAAAATATGCACATTTACAGTAGATGACAACCCTCAAATCAGTATGAAAACTTGCTAAAAATGTCATGCAAGAATGAAGCCAACAAAGGCTAGAACATGAAGTATGCCTTACATTCATCAAACAGCCTTGGACCCTTAACAAAACATGACAAGAAGGCCAAAATATGGATATTTTCAGTACTGATGATGGCCAAAAACAGAAGCTAGATAGGCCTAAAAAGCATGCAAAAATGGGGGCCAAAGAGAGATATAAAGACAAGCACAACATGGAGACCCCCAACAAGGTTGATCCCTTCTACAATGTTGTAGAGGGACACAAAATAAGCTTACTCACAGTTCATGACATGCTCCAAAAAAAATTTCATATAAGCCAAACAAATCATGCAAATTTACGGTAAATATGAGGAACTATGAAGCAAGTGCAAGATGGAGGGCTCAAACAGGGTTGAGCCCTTGAACAAACATGAAGAATAGCTCAAAATAAGGCCCCTTTCAGTTCTGGTCGGAGCTCAAAACAATAAGCAAATAGGCTTAAGAAAAGAGGCAAGAAAGTGCTACAAAAGAGGGAAATGGACACTTACCCTTGTAGACAAGTCTTGGCTCCCTTTTGCTTGAAGAATGGATGCCTCCTAGCTGCTGGAAAGCTCTCCTAGCTGCTGGAATGGAGTTTTGATGATAGAGCTTGGAGATGATGAAGAAATGGCCCTTAAATTTGAGAGAAATGAAGTTGTATGTGTATGTATGCTCCAATCAACACTTGTATTGTCTTCTCTTGAGTTGGGAGGACACTAATGTGTGCAAGAGAGGAAGAGAGGAATCTCCCTTGTAATGGAGGGAAATGAGCTCCATATTTCCCTCCAAAGGGGTCCCCCGGATGAGATATTTTTTGGGGAAAATCAAAGCACAGCTGGAATGCACACATCCCAAGGAAGCAGGCCGGCTAGCCACCTTTATTGGAGGTGGCCGGCCGGCTACCCCCCATGGCCGGCCAGCCAAGGGCAAAAATGGAAAGTGAGAATTTCTGGCCGGCCACCAAAGGTTGGTGTCCTCCCACCAAAGGTTGGTGTCCTCCCAAGTGTGTACAACAAGGTCCTGTGGTTGGAATCTGGCAACTCTTAAACAGAAGAGACAACAAGCCACTTGAAAGAGGGGTTCAAAAGGGTCAATAAGAGTTACTGGCCGGCCATGTGTTTTTAGGGTCCTCCCATGTGTGTACAACACAAATATGTGGTTTCGGCTCGAAGAAAATGGCCCTAGGGTGTTCAACATTAGCCCGGAAGTGAGAAAAACGGGCGCCGGGAGGCGCCGGAGGAGCATAACTGGTTGCCAGGACAATTGCTGGCCTCCCACCCTCCAGTGACCTTCCTTATGATAAAACAGAGGTACCTGCCAAAAATGAACAAAAACTGATGCAAAACGAATGCTCGGGGGCCAAAACACGTAGTTCGGGGTCCCGAAAACCGACCGTTAAGCACCGAAAGTGATGTTTGGCCACGAAGTGGGTATCTAAGACCCCAACGTCCCTCGAAGGGAGAAAATGAGATGCACGCCAAAAACCGGAGGAATCGGAGATGGTTGGGTGGTCCCGAACCGAGGCACACGGCTCCAAAATGGGCAAAATGACCTACGGCCACGAAATGTAGCCCACGGCCACTGAGAGATGGTCTACGAGACCTCTCCCTCCCCTCAGGAAAGAAAACAGAGAAAATCGAGTCTGGTTCGCAAACCGAGGCAAGGCACAGAAGAGGGTTCGGAAGTCCGGAGGCAGGGCGCATGGCCGCGACTCTGAGACTTCTGAACGAGCACAATATGCAACATCACCGAGCGCTCAATCGGTGACGTCTGAGTCTTAAGGTTGGTCAAAAATGGGGTGTCTACAGGTATGAAAAAGGGGCAAGAATGCCAAAAGTCAACCCCGAGGGGTGAAAAATGAAAGAAAAGGTCAAAGTGTGGGAGAAGGCACAGAAACCAAGGGGAACTTGGGGGAAACAAACCCCAAGTAGTGGAAATCAAGAAACGAACACCGAATACACATTTCGATCGGTTCAAAGTGTTTGAAACGAAGAGGGTTTCGCAAATCAAAAGTTACGGGGGGCTTGAAAACGGGAGAAAAGCTCAGATCGAAGGGAGGAAAATGACCTAGAGAGAGAGAAGAATGTTTTTCGGCTAAAGAGAAGTAAGGATATAGGGTTTGGAACCCTATACTTAAAGACTCGAGGCAAATGGGCAAAATTACCCTGAATCTGCCATTATTGGCCGATCGGCTAAATTGTTGGCCGATAAGATCTTTTGATGGCCAATGGCTTCCCCTTGTGGTCGATGGGTCTCCAATGCCCTTGTTTGGGGTATTTCTGTTGATTGGTACCCTTATCTTTGAAGAAAGTGCAAGAAAGTACACTTTTGAAGCTTAAGCGGCCTTCGTGATGACCTCGAACCGTGTCTTCCATGTGCGGCGCTCGATACGCACGAGGTGTATCCTTTTTCGTATCCTTTTGTATATTGCAAGATTCGAGAATTGTTCAAGAATTGCTTTTGAATATCTTGCCTTACGAGTGTTTTGTCATGTTTGTAAGACGCGCACTTGTTATACGCCTTTTCACTTTTACATTGAGCATCCCTCATTTTGTTTTGAAGTTGCATCTCCACATTGTGGATAACATGCCTTTACTATGCTTACATTGAGTATGTGCATCGTCACACTTGCATAGCATATGCATGTTGTATTGAATGTGTATCTACCATTACATTGCATAGAGCATGCATGTTGCATTGTCATGCACACCTTATTTGCGTTGTCACGCACACTTGTTGCATTGTCATACTTGCGTTGTCACGCACACTCGCTGCATTGTCATGCACTTTTCACTTGCATTGTTATGCACACACTATATGCGTTGTCACACACGTTTTGTTCGCATTGTTATGCACATCTCTCTCGCATTGTTATGCACACACTATATGGTTTGTCATGCACGTTTTGTTCACATTGTTATGCACACACTACTTGCGTTGTCACGCACGTTTTGCTTGCATTATTATGCGCACTCTTAGGTTGCATTGTCTTGCACCCCTCCATCCGCGTTGTCACGCACTCCTAGGTTGCATTGTTTTGCACCCCTCCATCCGCGTTGTCACGCACTCTTAGGTTGCATTGTCTTGCACCCCTCCATCCGCATTGTCACGCACTCTTAGGTTGCATTGTCTTCTACCCCTCCATCCGCATTGTCACGCACCCTTAGGTTGCATTGTCTTGCACCCCTCCATCTACGTTGTCACGCACCCTTAGGTTGCATTGTCTTGCACCCCTCCATCCGTGTTGTCACGCACCCATAGGTTGCATTGTCATGCACCCCTCCATCCGCGTTGTCATGCATCTTACTTGCATTGCTATGCACTATTCACTTGCATTGTTATGCACTTTTCACTTGCATTGTTATGCACTTTTCACTTGCATTGTTATGCACTTTTCACTTGCATTGTTATGCACTTTTCACTTACATTGCTATGCATATTTCCATCGGCATCATATGTGTACGCGTTTATCTTGTGTTGATATTATGTTTTGATATAGCGTTGATCATATGTTCCTGTTATATTGTAATTGTCAAAATCTCTCTTTTGTGCAGGTACGATATTGTATATACGGTTCGTTTGAAGTTGGTGAAACCAGGCGATATTGTGCGTATGATTCATTCAAGAGAAGTTCCGGTTCAGTTTGACTGCTACCTTTCTCCACTTTCGCGTGCCGCCGCTTTGGACGTATTCGCACTCTCTAGTGCATCGCGTTTTCTTGTGCAACCTTTCTCCACTCACTTGTGTCATGTTTGGACGTACCCTTCTCCACTCACGTGTGTCGTATTTGGATGCTTTTCTCCTTTTGCATTTGATACGCTAAGAGGTGTTTCATTTGAGACTCCGAGTGTCATTAGTAGTCGCTTTTAGCCTTCTCCGTGTGAGACGCAGTGAGAATTGCATAATTTTCTTACATCCTTTCTGTTGGAATGTGTGGGACTATTCTTTCTTACTCGCTTGCTTGACTGTTGTATTTATTTTGCATAAATGCTTCATCATAGCTTTCTCTGCATGATCATAAGTTATGCTCAGCATTGTGCATGTCATTTACATCTTGCCCCTGCCTGCGGGCGCATCTCTTTGTTATCTTGTATGCTTGTCTAAGTCTTCGGCCTCGTCAAAAACGGGTCGTCTCTAGGCTTTCACATTCACTCCCGTCATCTTATGACTTTTGAGTTCTGTCAAAGAAAGGCAACTGTAGACACCCTATTTTTGATTGTCCTCAAGACTTGGACGTCATTGTTTGAATACTCGATGATCATCCATGCTCGTGTTCGTTTTGAGTTCCCGAAGGTCTCGGCTGTGCGCTTTGCCTTAGGATCTCTCAACTTGTCTGTTTTGTGCTTGGTTATGGAGCAAGGACTTGTGGTTTTGCTCCTGAGGGAAGAGGGTGGCTTGTTGGCCATCCCTACAACCCATCGGCCAAGCCTTGTGCTCATCGGCCTTGTCTTCTTGCCATCGACCATTGGTGGTGGCTAATCGGCACTCTTTTTGGTCAATCGGCCATATCTTTTGACTGAGACCTTTTTACCTGCTTTTGCAGATATTTTTGTGCCAGCTGTGACAGTTGGTGAGCACAGATTTCATCCTCCATACACGTGTATGGAGGAATTGAAACAAGTCTCAAGCTTGCTCAACAAGCTTGAGATTTGATTTTCTATAAGAAGGGAGACCCCTCTCCCATTCCAGAGGTTTTGAAATCTTGATATAGAAGATATATATCACTCTCTCTATATATATATATATATTTGTACTTGTTTGTGCTCAAAAGTGTAATTTCTTCACACTTTTGCACTAAAGCACCTAGTGAAACACCATACTCTTGTTGCAGAGGTACTTGAGGTTTTTGTTTGAACTCAAACTTTGGTTTTTAGCTCAGAAAGTTGCTGAAGTTACCTCTTTGAAGTTGTTCTACAAGGGTGAGTCAGTAACCTTCTTCTAAGCTTTGTGTTCATTGCTTACTTAGCCTTATTTTCATGCTTATTTTGGCTTAACTCTCAACTATAAAAAGCTTCATTTTCATGTGTTTGAAATGATTGTTTAAGGTCTTGTTGGTGTTGGGGGTGATCTACCCCCTTGAGTGCCTTGTTTTGCCTTGTTTTGGGCCACCCCTTTAGGCTTTTGTTTTAGCCTTTGTTTGACCTTTCTACCACTGAATTCCAGAGGAATTTCAGTGGTGGAAAGTGTGTTTTGAGGCCTTAAATAGGAGAGGGTCATCCCCTATCCTTGTGTTTTGCATGCTTGTATAGATGGCTCATCAAAATAGCATGTTTGTCTAGCATGTATTGGTTCCATTTCAGCAAGTTTTTGGCGTTATTTTAGCATGCATCAACTCTGTTTTAGGTTGGTTTGATAGCATCTTGCATGCTTCACATACTTGTAGTGCAATCTTGCATGATAGCCTAACATGCATCATGTGTTTGAACCATCATTCTAGCATGTTTTGGCTTAACTCCAAGAAGCTTTTGGCCATGTTTTACCATGCTTAAGGTTTGATTTGTGTTGTTTTGGTCATACATGCATTGCTTTGTATAGCCATGGTTCATTCTAGCTCATTAGCCTTGAGTTTCCAAGCCACTAGCATGCATTGCTTGGGTTATTCACATGATTTGGCATCATTTGTTATATGATTTCAGAGCATGTTTCATTGGCATGCCCTCACATTTATCACTTTTTCCATGCTTTTGAGGAGTTGGTTCTTTATGCCTTAAGAATAAGCCATTGCGTATGCCATTTTGCCTAAGCTTGTAAGCTGCCATGTCAATGTGTATTTGGTCTCATTTTGCCATGATACAACTCTTATTTTTGTTGTTAAAGTCACCTCATGCTTGGTTTTGATAGGTGTAGTGTAATACTCCTTATTAGCCTTGCAACTTCATGCTTCATGTCCTTCATGTTAGCTTGTTTTGGTGATGCTCCATGCATGTTTTAGACTCAGTTTGGCATGATCTAGGACTGTTTTGGGTTGCCTTGGCTATATGTTTCATGTTTTGTATAGCTATAGTGCAAGTACCTATGCTAGCTTCAAGCTTTGAGCCTTCTAGCATGCCATGCTTATGTTGTTAGGATGATTTGGCATCATTTAACATGACATTTCAGAGCATATAGGACTGCTATGTTCCCACATCTTTCACTCTTTGAATGCCTCTAAGGGTGGTGCATTGTTACCTAGCTTATGGGCCAATATGTGTGCATGCATGTTTTGCCTTTTGGTGCCTCAGTTTTGGTGTTATTGGCCACTGTTTTGGGCATGGCTGAGGTCTGTCTATATCCGGTTTAAGTCCATCTTGCATGCTTGTTGCATTGCATGTTGTTTGCATGCTTATTGTTTGCATTGTTGTTTGCATGCTTAGGTTGCATTCAATAGAGTTTGCATGCCACTAGCTTTGACAAATTGCTCATGTTGTGTTGCATGTTGCTTGCATTGCATTGTATTTGGTATACTTGCATTGCATCGTATTTGGCATACTTGCATTGCATCGTATTTGGCATACTTGTGTTGCATTGTGTTTGGATAGGGTGTTAGTCCAAACACAAGAAACGAGGGACGTTTCATACTTGAAGTGATGAAACGTGCCTCATTTCTCGGTCGCCGACCCTCTTGATCATGCATGATAGAGGTCAAGGCATTTTTGGTGTTTTTATGCATTCATTTGCCATTGATTTGTGCAACTCGACCTCTTTGGCCATCATGCATTGAGATGCATGATTGATGGCTCGAGAGTCAAACACTACACTCCTTTGTGCTTTAAACATGATAAGGAGTGTGGTTGCAAACACATTTTCTTGCAAATACACTGACATGCCTCTGTTAGTGCTCTGTTGCAGCAAAAGGGAGAATTTGCAGGAAGCAGTAGCCGATCGACCAATTTGTCTACCAATCGGCTATCATATTTGGCCGATGGCCATTAGCTCTAGCCGATGGCCACTCCTCTTGGCCAATGACCTTTCAGCATGTCCGTGAGGTGGATCAGAAGTGTCTTGGAGATTGGCACAATTTTCAGAAGCCTAAAACAGTGCAAACAGAGGCAATACAAAGCACGGTGGTGGATTTCCAAGAGGACGCGACCGAGCATGCATCATTCATCATTCCGAGGCAAAGCTGTGGCAGCCTACTTTAGTTTCTTACTTAGCTAGTTTTGTAAATTAATTAATTTGTTTAATTAGTTAAGAGTTTTGCAATAATTAATTAGCTAGGATAGTTAGTTAATTAGTTGGTTTGTATTATTCATTCGGACCCTCCGACGAAAGGGCACAACTGTTGTAATAAGTGTACTTGTGTGTGATGCATGTCTTCCAACCCCCATTTCTTTCTCCCTTTTACTTATCCGCTTTCTGTGGTTAGTTTTAGTGCATGTTTCAATTAGCATCCTTATGCTCGCATGTTTGCATCATTCATTTGTATTGCATGCACCGGGCTCGGCGCATCATACTAATTGCATTGTATTTCAATAACAATTTGAATACATGTTATCTGGTTATATTCAGATGACATCTTAGAATAGCCGAGCCTATCTTAGTTGCATTTTAGCATGTGTTGCATTAGCCATCTTAACATGAACTAGGATCATGCCTGATTTTTAACTAGTTCTTTGTTTTGGATTGGAGTACACTGTGAGTGTTTACGCTTTAACATACTACATGTGTGTATGTTGTCATGTTTAGCATGCTTGCCATGAGGCTAACTGCTTAAGTGATTAACTGCTTGAATGCCCATGGGTGAAGGTTGGATTGCTTGAATTGGAACAATTCATCGAAATGCGAGTTTTAAGCCCACTTAGAGTGGCAAATCATCATGTTTTCCTAAGCCCACTTGAGGGTGGCAAAATCCCCGACTTAGCTTACTTGCGAGTAGCATCTTCAAACCATTTTCAAACAAACAAACATGAAATGTTTTGTTCCAACTTAGGCAATCTAGTCTATACTTGTATGTTGCGCACATCACATAGTAATTCTAGGTTAATAACCGAAATAAGAACACATGTGTTTTCAAAAACAACATATCATGCTTAGTAAAGGCCGATCTTTTGATGGGGCGAACAGGGGTGCTCATTGCATTACCTTCCCCTCTCGTACCCAAGTTCCTGAGCCGAGGCAACTTTGGTGATAACGGACACGTGGCTTTAGGCACGAGTCAGGGTTTCCTAAATTTCCCAAAACAAAACATTTAGGTGGCGACTCTATATCTGGCAAAGCAGTCCATGTTTGGCACTTCTTTATTAAAATCGATTTTCCAAAACGATTTGCCGGATTTGGACTCTTTGGCGATTTATCAGTCTTACATTGCACTTTGTGAGATGAGATTCAAAACCGTGACACGAGTCCGAACTGCAATAGCTATGAACAACGATTCGCGCCCCCACGCGCGGAATGAAGTTCTAGCGGTCTACAACCTCAACCTCTTTATGGATCATATCGTGCAAAATTGTGGTCGCAGCCCGTTAATATGTAGCCCTAGCGTTCTTCAACCCAAACAGCATCACCCTATAACAATAGGTTCCCCACAGGTAGTGAAAGCAGTCTTCTCCCTGTCTTCGGGTGCCATCAAAATCTAATTGTAGCCTGAAAACCCATCCATGAATGAGAGCAGCGCATGCCCAACAGTGAAGTCCACTAATTCGTCGATATGCGGCAGAGGAAAGTCATCCTTCAGACTGGCTTTGTTCAAATCCTTGAAGTCCACACATACCCAAATTCTGCCATCCTTCTTCGGCACCGGAACTATATTGGCCAACCAAGTTGGGTATTCAGATACCAACAGGAATCCTGTCTCAATCTACTTGGTGACCTCTTCTTTGATCTTCAGAGCCCAGTCCAAGCAGATTCTTTGGAGCTTCTACTTAACAGGTTGGGCCTCTGGGTCAAGAGGGATTTGGTGCTATACAATCTCAGGATCGATTCCAGGTATGTCTTCGTAGGACCACGTGAAAACATCTTTGAAATATTTTAATAAAGCGACTAAGCGCTCGCGCTCCTCTGAAGACAACGTGGACCTGATCTGGACCAGCCATGGGTCCTTCTCAGTACCAACATTAATTATGGTGATTTCATCAACCAAGGGTTTGACAAACCTCTCCTGCTCTTGATCAAGCAAATATTGCAAAATCGGAGGAATTTCTTCCTTGTCGTTTTCATCAAAACTTTGAAAATCCTGATTAATGCAATAAATTAAAGGCACAAAAAAGTACTCGAAAACCACAGCCATACCATTCTCATTAATAACATCCAGTCCGCCTGATTCCTCTGTTACAACAGACTCAAAGGAAAAAGAAAAAGACGACCTGAACAGGACAGTGGCATTCGAGTTATCACCCCAAGAATACCGGACTCAGACTCAAACGAGCTAGAACCTGATTCTGACTCCACAGACTCAGTGGAATCAGATTTCGGCTCACTACCTGACCCGGAACTGCACAATAAAAAGCTCTCCTTGTATTGCCAAACAATGGAGGGTGCGATGGATGCATCCAAAATGCCTGAAGATGGGCCCACAGCCGCTTCATTCCCAATCATGGAAACTGAGAGGTTATCCCTCAAGCACTCTGGTACGATCTGAGGATCTGAGAGTAAACAAGCCAATGCTACCCCCATCTCAATTTCTGCACTCTCGGAATCCTCCCCCTTGCATTGCTCAGCCTCAGCTGGTGGGTCTGTCTGCTCTTCGACAACCTCATCCCGGACAATTACAAGTCAAAGAAAATCTCAAATCCTGGCAAGCGCCGCCTCTTTACATTTAGCCATGGCTCCGAAAAGCTGCAGAATGGGAAGTCTTCCCCTTCTCGGACAAAGCATCCGTTCAGGGTCCCCTAGATATGTCGGTGCACCAATTCATAATGCTTCCCGGCTTGCTTTGCCCTGGCTCTTCCGGCCATCTCTCTTCCTTTCCTCACCCAATCTACTTTGGTAGGCAGATAACCTAAACCAAAGGTATGTGGGTTATGTGGCACTTTGGCCGACGCTGCGATGCCCTTCCGGCCACTTCGCCCTAATCCCATTCCGGGCATATGCTGAAGCTTGTTCATAAGGTAGACTAATTGTGCACTGACGTATAGCCTCTCATTAACAGCTAGCATATTCTGTACAACCCGGCCCTTAGCTAGGGTGAATCTTGAAAAAAACACATCCTCCGTGCCATGCTCAATCTCCAGAACTGGTGTAGAAACCTCTAGCGGCGGATGTATTGAGGAATTCCCAAAAACGATTGCCACCCCCTTTCCGTGGGCTTACTTCAGGATTTGGTGCAAGGTGGAAAAGACGGCTTTCACCTGGTGCAACCACGACTACCCAAGGAGTAGATTGAAGGTTGCGGGAACATCCAAGACATGGAACTCAATGTCCTGTTGCCCCAAACCAACCTGAGTCTGAATCTGTACAGTCCCCATCACCTCTCGGCTGGTATTATCATAGACCCGTATCACCTGGGCAGTAGGCACAAAATCCGCAGGTTTCAACCAGATAGCATATGCCGTTCTCGACGGACACACATTGATAGCAGATTTTGTGTCAACAAAGACCACTGGTATCCATTTCTCTCTACACTCGACAGAGATATAGAGCAATTTGCGATGATTTGAGCCCTCAGGCGGCAGTTCATTGTTAGTGAAGGTCAAGGTCAAAAAAGCTCCTCCCGGGAAAACCAGCCCTACCAACTGTTTGGGCATGGTATCAATTAAAAGTTTAGCCCTGTCCATTGCAGAAAGGATAGTTTGTCTGTGAACTCTTGAGGCCATAAGCAGTCCCCAGATAGAGATGTCTGATTGGATTTTCTTAAGCTGCTTCAGCAAAGCCTTCTCCTCGAGCAGTTTTTCTTTCTACATCTCTGCTTCTTTGTCCTTTCAGAAACGCCTCTGGTTAATCCAAGTGCAGAGGCTTAAAATACCGCCCACTCCTGGTAATATGGTCAACCTCCTCAACATACCAGGTATCATCCGGTTGGTTCTGCTCCCAATCCTTGTCGGTGTGGGCAAGACGCAAGTCCTCGTCTTCCCACCACATGCCATCGGCAACCGACAGACAGCTGTTCGGCTCCGTTGCAACTGTTTCTGTGCTCACAGCATATTCCGTCCTCGTAGGGGCTTTGGCCTTCCTAGCCCTCTCAAGATCTTCGATCCTTTCCTGCTCAAGACGCTTCAATGCAGCCTCCTGTTCAATGTTTACTATACTCAAACTGCTCAGATCCCGAGAAAAATTCTTTGCACCGGTGCTCTCCGGCGATTCTTCCTGATTCTCGGTCATTCCGGCCACTGCTATTGTTCTCGTTCCTGACGGTCCCTGTTCTAGCCGAGGCTGCTCAACAACATCTGGTTCGTCACTGAGCCACCCAGTATTGTCTGCGGATCTATCCAAGTCAAACCAGTTGATGTTCACATCCCCTGAGTCCTGCTCTTCAAAGAACTACAGATTTACAATGTCCTCTTCCAGCTTTGCGAGGTCATCTAATCCTTGACTAGGTCCATCCTCCCGAACCACACTGATGTCTGCCCTAGCTGGCAACTCTACCCTCGACTTAACCTGATCTGTTGATGTGATATAACCACTTAGGTTGTACAGAAAGCTCCCAGACCCCTTGGCCTCTAAATCAACATTCCCATCTGCCTCCAAAGTCATCCCAGTTCTGTATTCGACAGTCACCACCACCGGTTCAGGTTGGGTTTGGGAGGTGCTCAACATGCACAAGTCCATGCTGTCTGGGATGAACACCTCAGGCTTGGATAGGTGAGAGGGTGTGATATACATGCTTGGGTCATATGGAATGGCCATGGTTTGGATCAGGTTGAGGTGTTTGAGTGGTGGAGCTTGGTTGTGTGGTCGAAGTGGGTTGGTGGTGACATTCGGCTTCTCTGGATGCACGATCACCTTATTGTCGATGAGATCTTGGATCTCATGATGCAGTCTATAGCACGAGTCGGTGTCATGACCATGTTGTTGGTGAAAGGCACAGTATTTGGCGGGGTTATGGGTTGGTGGGAGGTTACTTGGTAATGGTCGCGGCTCCAGGGGCTTCAGATGCCCCTTCTTGATTAAAACCCCCAGAGCTTTGGACAGAGGCATGTACAGTGGAAAAAAGGTTCTCTGGCCTCGGGGTGGATATCTGGTTGTTTGTGAGCTGGTTCGGGACGCACCGGTGAAGGGTGTAGCTGTAAGTGTTTTTTGAGTGGTGGTAGTGACCATGCCCACATCAAAAATTCTGGGAGCTGCAACACTACTCGTGCCTGCATTTGAACTGCAGGTAAATGCCCTCTTGGGCTGCTCTCTCTCGTGGTCAATCAGACCATGCTTCATGGCGTCCTCAATCTGTACCCCAATCTCGTGTAAATCTGCAAAGGTGGGAAGGGGTAAGATGATCATTTTTTACATCAACTTGGGTTGGAGGTTGCGCACAACCATCCATATCTGATCCTTGTCGACCGGCCTGATGGTCATCATAGAAGCTTTGGCCCTCCAACTGGTTACAAAGTCAGAGAAGCCCTCTTTCGGCTCCTGTCTAGTCGTCTCAAGATCACGAGTTGTGATCTCGATTTGCGTGTTATAGGAGTACTTAGCTATAAAGGCCTCAGCCATCTCCTCCCAGCTTCTCTTGATAGAATCCTCCAACTTTGCGTACCAAATAGCCGCAACACCCGAAGGGGTCCGGCCGAAGAGGGAAAGCTTTTGCAGTTGGGAGAGGCCCATTGGCCTTAGGATATTTGAGAAGAACCGCAGGTGTACCATGGGATCCCCAGAACTGTCAAAACGGTCTATATGCGGCATCTTGAACCGGTCCGGCAAAGTCACTGCCGAATCAGTGTATCCATCCTCTATGTCTGAAATGGAATTAACACCTTGAGCTTTTTTGAACAGCTTTTCTAACTTGCTCACTTTCAGCGCTGTTGGATCCACCTCAAATTCAAACGATGTATCCACTAGATTAGTCGGTGCTTTGGACAGCTGAGGTAGGATTGGGGGTGGAACTGGCGCCGCTGGGATGTCCGTGTTTTCTTGGACATTTGCAGTCTCCCCAAGTATTGGAACTCTGGGTGGGGGTGGGGGTGGATGCGAAGTAGATGCTCCGGCTTGTTGTGGTTGCTATTGTTGCTGGAGTCTGGCAATCAGCTTCGTCTGTTGAGCTACAACCTCTGCGTGATGTGCGGCAAACTCTGTCTGGCGGGCAATATCCTACTGCATGGCTTGCATAGTCTCTTGAAGCTGATGCATCATGTCCTCCATACTTGCCATAAGGTGCTGATCTGATGGAACAACAGGTATATCTCTCTCTGTGATAGAAATGGAAACCTTAGCCCGACTACTCACTGGTGGGGTGGATAAGGACCGCTGATTTGATAACCGTTGTACTAATGAACTGTGCCTAACTGACCTCCGTCTAGTAACCGAGGGTAATAAAAGGAACACTGCTTGTCCGTCAACTAGATCCTCGGATCAATGAAGTCTTCGACCTCTGATCCAAAGTGCTTGGGGATATCTACCTGGTCGGAAGCAATGATACTAAACTACCTTGCAAGAAGATAAATAAAGCATAATAAGGAAACAATAAGTAGAAAAACGAATAGCACTTCGACTTAAAATAAAGACAACACATAGTTGGCATTTCTAAGCTTGATACACTGTTCTCAACGCTGATCACTGTTCCTAAATCACGACCCCAAATCTGATACCCTCAGGTAAAACTGATTCCCCCAAATACTGATGTCCGCAGACTTGATACCCATACTTACAAACTGATACATTCAACCTATAGAGACACACTCTGACAGCACATATCAAGCAAGTAAGAGGCAAAACACCCCTATGGAGGGGTAGGGTTTCCCCGTCCTATCTTGTCAGGAGCTAGGGTTTCACTATGCACGCAGCGATTTCAAACAACCTACAATCGGGTAAGCAACCTATCCTAGTTTGGAATGGTCACTATATTTTCCGATATGCCACTAGGTCGAATGGTCAAAAAGGAGTGCCTCGGTAAATACCGAGGTTTGTGTTCCCATCGTGGCAGAGCCCGTAACTAGTCAGCCTTATGGCACGTTTTTCCAAGCAAGCCTCCAGCAAACCGTTCAGGAATAGCAGACAACAAACACAGTGTCCTAGGCGCACAAATGCAAATGCAATGCAAAGAAACACATAAGTGTAAACAAAACAACATATCATGAGTTCGAGTCAAGTTCTCTAAGTCCCAGAGAGTCGCTGACTGGAGACCGCTGAAATTGCTCACGCGAAGGCGCTATGGTGTGGTTCTTAGCTACTACAGTTCAGACTCCTGTCACGGTTCTGAATCTAATCTTACAAAGTGCAATGTAAGATTGATAAATCACCAAAGAGTCCAAATCCGGCCAATTGTTTTGGAAAATCGATTTTAAACAACAAGTGCCAAACATGGACTGCTTTGCCAGATTTCAGAGTTGCCACTTAAATATTTTGTTTTGTGAAATTTAGGAAACCCTGACTCGTGCCTAAGGCCACATGTCTGTCATCACCAAAGTTGCCTCTGCTTGGGAACTTGGGTACGAGAGGGGAAGGTCCTGAAATGAGCACCCCCGCTCGCCCGATCAAAGATCGGCCTCTACTAACATGATATGTTGTTTTTGAAAACACATGTGTTCTTATTCCGGTTATTAATCTAATTTACTATGTGATGCGCACAGCATACAAGTATAGACTGAATCACTCAAATTGAAACAAAACATCTCATGTTTGTTTGTGAAAATGGTTTGGAATTGCTACTTGCAAGAAGGCTAAAACGCGGATTTGCCACCCTCAAGTGGGCTTAAAACAACATGATGATTTGCCACTTCAAGTGGGCTTAAAACTCGCATTTCGATGAATTATTCCAATTCGAGCAATGAAGCCTTCATCCATAGGCATTCATGCAGTTATATCATTTATGCAAATAGCCTCATGGCAAGCATGCTGTCATGGCAGTCACTTAAATGCATGCAAGGATGCTAAAGCATAAGTGTGGACGCGCCCTCGGGCTCTATGCTACCACAGTTCGGACTCGTTTGTCATGATTCTTAATCTGATCTTACAATGTGCAATGCAAGACTGATAAATCACCAAAGAGTCCAAATCCGGCAAATCGTTTTTGGAAAATAGATTTTTAAGAAAGAAGTACCAAACATGGACTGCTTTGCCAGATACAGAGTCGCCACCTAAATATTTTATTTTAGGGGGATTTAGGAAACCCTGACTCGTGCCTAAGGCCACGTGTCTGTCATCACCAAAGTTGCCTCGGCTCAGGAACTTGTGTACGATTGGGGAAGGTCATCTATGAGCACCCCCGCTTACCCGATCCGAAGATCGGCCTGTACTAAACATGATATCTTGTTTTGAAAACATATGTGTTCTTATTCCGGTTAATAGCCTAGAATTACTATGTGATGCGCATAGCATACAAGTATAGACTGGGTCGCCTGAATTAGAACAAAACATCTCATATCCGTTTGTTTTGAAAATGAATTAAAGTTTGCTACTCGCAAGTAGGCTAAAACACGGGTTTTGACGAATTATTATAACTCAAGTAACCCAACCTTCACCCACGAGCATTCAAGCAGTTATATCACATAAGCACATAGCCTCATAGTAAGCATGCTATCATGGCAGTCACTTACATATATGCAAGATGCTAAAGCATAAACACTCATAGTGTACTCCGAGCCAAAACAAGAAACTAGTTAGTAATCATGCATGATCCTAGTTCATGTTAGCAATGGCTAATGCAACGCATACAAAATGCCACTAAAATAGGCTCGGCTAATCTACAATGGCATATGAGATGCAACAATTCGATGCACGTATTCAACTTGGAATTGAAATACAATGCAATTAGCATGATGCGCCGAGCCTGGTGCATGTAATACAGATGAATGATGCAAACATGCATAGCATAAGGATGCTAATTAAAACGTGCCCTAAATCTAACCATCGTAAGCGGTTAAATAAAAGGGAGAAAGAAATGGGGTTGGGAGACATGCATCACACACACGTACAGGGTCCGAGAGAATAATACAAGCTGAAAAAATAATTAACTACTCTAGCTAATTAATTATTACAGACCACTTAACTAGTTAAGCAAATTAACTAAGCTAATAAAGCAATAAAGCAGCCTCGGGGAGAGGGACAAATGTACGCATGCTCGGCTCTGCCCGGAAATCCATCACCATGCTCATGCTGCCTCTGTTTGCACTGTTCTGCACCTCTGAAAACTTCACAAGTCTCAAGAATGCTTCTGAATTACTCCCTGAGGGTCGTGGGAGACCACCGGCCAAAAGGAAACATCACTGGCCATTAGGAATTGGTCATCAACCAAGAATAGGGCTCTCGGCCACAAATGGTTGGCCAACCGGCCATCTCTTCCTGTAGAACCCTATTTTGCTGCAGCAAAGGACAGACAAGACATGGCAATGCATTTCAAAGCAATGTTTGCACCACCACCCTCCTCATCATGTTTGAGACTCAAAAGAGTGTAGTCCTCAACCCTTGGGCCATCAATCACGCATTTCAATGCAGGATGGCCCAAGGTGCCAAGTGTGCAACTTAATATGGAATGAAATGCACAAAACACACAAAGGGCCCTAACCTCTATCATGGTTGATCAAGAGGTGAGGAATGCACACACTATGCAACGCAACCTAAGTAAGCAAGCAAGCATGTAAATAGCTCAAGTGTGCAACAAATCTAATGCAACATGAGCATGTTAACATGCAAGATGTAACATGGACGTTCAAGCATGCAAACAAACATGTGACTTCATTCAATCATGTAGCAACATGTGAGGCAAACATGTAACAACATGTTAAGCAAAATAAAACCAAAAGAATGCATGCCAAATGCACTACCACTTAGACATGCAACAACATGTTAATAGGCTGAGTATGCAACAACATGCAAGGCAAGCATGCAACAACATGCGGGAATGGTCTTAAACTAATATGGACAACTCTCAAATAGGTCCAAATTAGTGGCCAAAATGCTAAAGGAAAAAGGGTAAATGCGCATACAAACATGCATGCTAATGGACCCAGCACTCAAGCATCAAAGGGCAACTTTTAAGTACACTTGAAAAGCAAGGAAAAGCATGCAAATTTAACAACATTACATGCTCTGAAATGGTGCTAAGAGTGATGCCAAATCGCTTAAACAAGCCAAGCATGCATGATTAAGGCTTAAGGCTTAAAACTAGGCAAGGGAATTGAACCAATGCTACACAAAACAAAGAGCATATGGCAAGTATGACCCAAAATAGTCCTAATCCATGGCAAAATAAGCCTAAAACATGCAATGACCAAAGCTAAAACAAGCCAAATCAAAGGGGCAAAACATGAGGCAAACAAAGCTACCAAAGAGGTGTTACACTACACCTATCAAAGCCAAACATGGCATGACTTAAGCAATGGAAAACAGAGTTAAGGCATGGTAAAACAAGCCCAAATACCCACTTAGATGGCAACCCAAAGGCTTACACATGATGGCATACACAATGGTCCAAACAAGGAGCATAAAACGACAACTCTTTAGGGCATTAAAGGAGCATCAAATGTAAGTGAACAAGCATGCCATATGGACTAAAATGACATGGTAAGTGACTCCAAATCACTGAAATAGGCCAAGTAATGCATGCTAGGGGATTCAATACTCGAAGCCTACAAGCTAGATTGCATGGTAGCTATACAAAGCAAGTCATAGATGACCCAAACAACCAAAATCAGACCTCAAGCATACCAAAACATGGATAAAAGCTTCTTGAAGTCAAGCCAAAATCATGCTAGAAAGACATGTTACAACATGATGCATGTTAGGCCAAATCATGGGATTACAAGACAAGTATACAAAGCATACATGGCATGTCTAAACCAACTCAAAATAGTGCTATATCATAGCAAAATAACACCTCATACATACTAAAATGGAGCCAAATTAAGCTAAGCAAACATGCTACAACATAAGCCATTCATGTAAGCATTAAAGACAACATGGAGAGGGGATGACCCTCTCCTATTTAGGACCTCAAAACCACCTCTCCACCACTGAAAATCCTTTAGATTTCAGTGGTAGAGAGGTCATGCAAAAACCAAAACAATGGCCAAAAGGTATGGCCTAAAACAAGGCCTAACAAGGCCTTGGAAGGAGAAGACAACTCCAAACCTCAAAGTGACCTTAAAAAAAGTTCTAAAGCAAGTAAAAACAGAACTTTTATTAGTTTATAGCTAAGCTTAAAACAATAAGCAAGATAGGTCAAAAGCTTGTGCAAAAATGGGGAATAAAAAGGTAAGTTTCTTACCCTTGAAGAACCTCTTCAAGAACACCACCCCAGCAAATTTTTGAGTTCAAATCAAACCAAGAACCCCAAAATCAGCCTCAAGGGACCTCAGCTCCAAGGTATAGTGTAACACTAGGTGTCTTAGTGCAAAACTAAGAACAAAAACACCTACACACACAAATCAAAAAGGAGGGAGATATAGAGATAGATAGATATAAAACTTCTAACCCTAAAAAAATTAGAACCTCTGGAGAGGGAGGAGGGCCTCCCCTCTTATAGGAATTCAATTCCTAAGCTTCTTGGAGAAGCTAACACAAGGGAGCAAATCCCTCCATACACGTGTATAAAGGGGGTGTAAAGTGGATGCCAGCTGTGACAGCTGGCATAAAATATCTACCAAAAGTAGATGGAAAGGGGTCGACCAGCAGAAATGGCTGATTGACCAACAAAGGTGGCCGACCGGCCAACACCTTTGGCCGATGGCTAGAAAAAGGGGCCGGTGGTATCATGCCATGGCCAGTGGGTTGAGGGGATGGCCAACAAACCATCCTCTTCCCTTAAAAATAGAAATACAAGTGTTCGGTCCACAACCAAGTACAAAACAGTCAAGTTGAGACATCTTGAGGCAAGGCGCGTAGTCGAAACCTCCGAGAACTCAAAACGAACATGAAGATGGATGATCACCGAGTGTTCAAACGATGATGTCCAAGTCTTGAGGACGGTCAAAAATGGGGTGTCTACAATAAGCACTCACAGGATACTCCGAGCCAAAACAAAAGCTAGTTAGTAATCATGCATGATCCTAGCTATGTCAACAATGCCTAATGCAACACATGCAAAAATGGAACTAAAATAGGCTCGGCTATCTAGAATGGCATATGAATGCAACACTCGATAACATGCTTCGAAACACGTATTCAAGAAAATGCATTTAAAATACAATGCAATTTGTATGATGCGCCGAGCCCGGTGCATGCAAGACAAATGGATGGTGCAAACATGCAAAGCATAAGTATGCTAATTGAAACATGTCCTAAACTAACCATCGAAAGCTGACAAGTAAAAGGGAGAAAGACGTGGGGTTGGAAGACATTCACACACACACGCACACTTATTACAAAATTTACCCTCTCGATGGAGGGTCCAAATAATAAGCTAAGCTAATTATTACAAGTAAACTAATTAACTAACTCTAGCTAATTAAGTATTACAATCCAAATTGAAACAAATAGCTATGCTAAGCTAATTAGAATATTACAAAACAAATCAAATGACTAGTTTACACAAACTAATCATAAGTAATGAAATGGCCTCGCAGGCAAGAAAGAGATGCATACCCGGTTGGTTTCGCTTGGAAATCCACTGATGTGCCTCATGATGCCTCTGTTTGCACTCTTTTGGACTTCTGAAAATTGTGCCAACTTCCAAGATGCTTATGATCTACCTTATGAACATTCTGAGGGATGGTCGGCCAAGAGGGATAGCCATCGGCCGGAGTTTATGGCCATCGGCCAATCATGATAGCCGATCGGCAGTTTTGGTGGCTGATCGGCAGCTTTGATGGTCGATCGGCTACTACTTCCTACAATTTCTCCTTTTGCTGCAACAGAGCACAAACAGAGGCATGGCAGTGTATTTGCAAGGTATGTGTGCACAACCACCCTCCCTATCATTTCTCAAGCTCAAGGGAGTGCGGTACTCGACTCTCGGGCCACCAATCACGCATCTCAATGCATGATGGCCAAAAAGCCAAGTTTGCACAAGTCAATGTCAATGAATGCACAAATGACACATAAGAGCCCTTACCTCTATCATGCATGATCAAGAGGGTCGGCGACCGAGAAATGAGGCACATTTCATCACTTCAGGTATGAAACGTCCCTCATTTCTCGTCTTTGGATTAACACCAGATCCAAAAACAAGTGCAATGCAACAACATTCCAAACACAATGCAATGCAACAACATGCAAACAACAAGCTCATCTACTAATGCTAAAGTGGCATGCATGAGGTTCCATCATACAAGCAATGCATGCATGGTATATTTGGAGGCTAAAGCACCAAAGCAAGTAAAGAGCATCATAGAAGATGCATGCAATACAATACTCAATGGACTTAAACCAACTCTGGATAGAGCTTAAGTAGGCTAAAACATTGGGCTAAATGAACTGAAATGATGGCTTGAAAGGCAAGAAAAATGATGCTCGTGCAATAGCTCACATACAAGGCATAAGGGTCAACTTTCAAACACGATGAAGAAGTGACAGGTGTGAGAGTGTAGCTACACTATATGCACTGAAATCATGTGTAAAATGATACCAAATCATCCAAACAATACAAGCATAGCATGCAAAGGACCTAGAGCACAAGGCTAGCTAAGGTACTTGTACCATAGCCATATCAAGCAAGCCCCAAAGGGCTAAGATGACCCAAAAAAGTCCCAAGGCAGGTCAAAATAATGCCAAAACATACATGGAATGAAGCCAAAACAAGCTAGTATGGTAAGCCAAAACACCAAGCATGCAAGAGGCAATAAGCATGGTTACACTACAAGTGTAAGAAGCAAATGAAGGATGCTCTAACCAACCAAAATAGAGTTGTATCATGGAAAAATATGACCCAAAATACATTGAAATGGTAGCCCAAAAGCTTAGGTAAGATGGCATACATATTGGCTCATGTTTAAGGCATAAATCATAACTCTCCAAAAGCATTGAAAGAGTGAAGCATGAGAGAATATGACCACACTTCATACACTGAAAGCAAGGTAGGAAAGAGGCCAAAGCATGCAAACAACTAAAGTAAGCCATGCTAGAGACTATGAAACTCAAAGCTAGTGAGCAAGATTGCACTATAGCTATACAAAGCAAGGCATTCATGACCAAAACAACTTAAAAGAGAGCTTAAGCATGGAAAAACATGAGTAAAAGCTTCCTGGAGTGGAGCCAAAAACACGCTAAAATGGTGGTCCAAAGCATGATGCATATTAAGGCTATAGGGAGGATTGCACTACAAGTACAAAAAGCATGCAAGAAGTGGCTCTACCAACCAAAATTAGAGTTACAACATGCCAAAATAACACCAAAAATAAGCTAAGAACAAGCCAACACATGCTAGAAAAAGTTGCTCAAACATGAGGCCATCAACACAAGTAACCAAGGCACAAGGAGAGGGGATGGCCCCCTCCTATTTGGGGCCTCAAAACACACTTTCTACCACTAAAAATCCACTGGATTTCAGTGGCTAAAAGGCCAAGAGAATGTGATCTCAAAGGCCTAAATAGGTGGCACAAAACAAAGCATAACAAGCCACCAAAAGGGATAGACCACCCCTAAGTCAAACCAAGCCTCAAACAACCATTTCTAATACTTAAAAAGAAAGCCTCTTTCAGTTGGAAGTTAAGCCAAAAGAAGCATGCAAAGATGGCTAAGTACTTAAGCAAAACAAGGCTTAAAAGAAGATATGGGACTCACCCTTGAAGAACAGCAAAACCAGCAGCTTTTCTGACCCAAAACCAACTTTAGGATGTCCAAACAAGTCCTATGGAATCTCAGCTCCAAGGTCAAGAGGTTTGGCTAAGGGGGTTGTAGGCAAAATGTGTGAAGAACACTCACTTTCAAGCAATAGAGAGAGAGAGAGAGAGAGAGAGAAAGAGAGAGAGTTCTTGAGAGAGAGAGATATTTGATCTAATGCAAATTTTCAGAACCTCTAGAAAGGGAGAGGGACCTCCCCTCTTATAGAAATCCAAGTCTCAAGCTTGTTGAACAAGCTAGAGGCTTGGTGCAATCCCTCCATACACGTGTATGAAGGATGAATTCTGTGCTCACCAGCTGGCACAGCTGGCAATAAAATATCTACAAAAGCAAATAAAAAGGTCTTGGCCAAAAGGTATGGCCAACCGGCCACTAAAGGTGCTGACCAGCCACCACTTATGGCCGATGGAAAGAGGGCATGGCCGATGGGTTGTAGGGCTGGCCAACAGGCCACCCCCCTCCCTCAGAAACAAAACCACAAGCTCTTGGTCCACAACCAAGCACAAAACAAACAAGTTGAGAGGATCCAAGGCAAGGCACACAGCCGAGACCTTCAGAAACTCAAAACGAACACGAGCATAGATAATCATCGGGTGTTCAAATGATGACGTCCAAGTCTTGAAGACGGTCAAAAATGGGGTGTCTACACCTTGGCCAGTTTGGATGTGATCAAACCTGTCCAAATGAGGAAGTGGAATATCCTGCTCCATTCTAGTTCGTGCTTCGTACTTAGCTTGATACCTCACTGCTTGGAGGATGAGAGAAACTTTCGGCCCTTTGCTGTTAGCTTCAATTGTGCCCTTTCTAGTGAATATGGCACCCTTTCTGGCAAGTATGTTGACAATTGGGAAAAGACAAGAAGCTAACTCAACTGTACCCCTAGTTCATCATTTTTACCATTTTTTGTTTTTGGCTCCTACTAAAACAATTTTGACCAATATGAAAGTTAGATTAACATGCTTGTTCGATTTTATGATTTGAAATCATGCAAGTCAGGCTATAAGCACAGGAAATTTTCCTTTTTTGGGTCTAAGAAATGGTCTAGTTTTAGAAAAAAATGAGTAATTTTTGAGAAAATTAGTCAACTTCATTAAAAATCCTCAAAACTGTTTTTACAAATGGCCACTGCTCGACCAACACAGAATTTACTCTTGAGATGCATAACCTCAAATCTGAACTTGATTTGTCTTGCAGCTGACTCTTCTAACGGAGTAGGACAATTGAGTCTGAACAAAGATGATCATGAAGATAAGCCACTTCACATGGACAAGATAGCCGAGTTGAACAAGGGTAAACCAATCAAAATGGATGAACCAAGCAAACTGAAAATGATTGGGGCCGAACTTCAAGATGAAGTTGCCTACGTATCCCAAACATGAGAATCAGGCTTGATGTAGTTCCGGGTAAGGTACACTCCGGTATTTAACCTCTCCTTTTGCAGTCTAACTTTTGCCAAGGCCGCCCTTTCTGGGTTTTCAACCTTGCGAGCTATGTTTTTCTTTTCTTTTCATTTCTTCTCTTTTTCTTTTCATTCTTTTCTTTTCTTTTCTTTTCTTCTTTCATTTTCTTCATTTTTTGTTCTTTTTTCATTTGCTCTAACTTTTGCCTGGGTTGCCCTTCCGAGTTTTCTGCCTAGCGAGCCTCTCAAGGGTAAAAGTTTAACTTGATCATGTTGATCAGTTTTGAGATCTCGAAGCCATCTGAATCCAAGAGAATGGCTGTCGTTCGCTGATGATGTAGAAGTTCATCCAATGGGGGCTGAAGTTACCCCTAGTGTTGTGGATAGGAACTTGATTGTCTTTCAAAACTTCTTCTTCCAGCTGCTGGAATTTGGCTTTCTTGCCAGTCTTGGTTTGCGAAATGACCCATCTTTTGAATCTTTGAGCACATCTGACATTTTTACCCCTACTTCAAGGGATGCTTTTGATCTAGCTTTGCAAGCTTCTTTTGATAACAACTGATCTTCTTGATCTGACCTTTTTGCCCCCTAGTTCAAGGACTGCTTCTGATCTGGCCATACAAGCCTTATATTGTGGTTGACCATTGAACATTTTGACTCCAAGTTCAAGGTTTGAAAGCAAAGGGGTTGAGTCTCGAGGCCGAGAGTGATCCTATGCTGCACAATCTCAAGAGTGATTCCACGCATGTCTTCGCAAGACCACGCAAAACATTTTTTGAAATCTTTTAAGAAAGTGACTAGTCGCTCGCGCTGAAGACAATGTAGAACCAATCTGGATCAAGCCAGGACCCATCTCAGTACTCACATTAACAAGTATGATCTCATTCATTAAGGGCTTAGCATGTCTCTCTTTCTCTCAGTTGATCAAATTTTGCAAATCTAGAGGAATTCCTCCCCCTTTGTTTTCATCACAGCATTAAAAAAGTTTTGAAAAACTTAGGTCAATGCAATGACTTAAAGGCACAGAAAAAGTAGGTGAAAATGTACTGCTGTTTCATTCAGATCTTCTGGCACAACTAGCTTCATGGCAGAAACAAACTCAAAAGAAAGAGTGTAAAAGACAAACACAAAACAAGCAAGTGATGCCCGAGGTAACGCCCCCCGAAATCACCCGACTCCAACATAACTAGACTGACTCGATACAACAAGACAGACTCGACTAACTCAGTACAAAAAGATTGACTCAAAACAACATAACAGAACTGACTGAATACTCAAGTCAAAAAGTAAAATAACCAGCATTCGCAAAATGCTCAAAACAGTGCATGCCATCCCCATATTTGGAGTAAACTGAGCACCATCAGCAGGTGGTTCATCCCCCGATCACATGATCACATTATCCCCCAAGTTCACTGATCCAGTGTTGGTAGACTTTACAGGACCCGGCGCGACGATGACCTTGTTATCAATCAGATCTTTTATTTCGTGGCGAAAACGAAAACACATGTTAGTGTCACGGCCGGTTTGTTGATGGAAGGCACAGTACTTGGCAACATCATACTTAGCTAGAAGGGGATTCGGGAGAGGTCGAGGCTCAAGGGGTTTGAGATAGCCTTGTCCTATAAGGATTTGGAGAGCTTTTGACAAAGCTATGTAGAGGGGATTGAAGAACCTCTGGCGTCGGAGTTGATGGCTTAAGGTTTGTGTAGTGTTGGATATACCAGTAAAAGGGTTGGCAAGTGCTGCCTGGGTTTGATAATCTCTTCTAAGTGTAGAATTGGAGTTGAAAAGGGTGTTTCTGGTACGACATCCCTTTTCCGGGCTTGCCCCTTGATTCAGAATGCTCTCATCCTGAGTGACAAAAGTGCCATCTACAGTCTTTGCAATAACTGCAAGCACTTGCTGTTTGTTCAGCCCTTCGGCTTTCAAAGCCTCAACAACCCACAGAAAGTGTTCATTGGGATCAATACCTACCCCTACGTTGTTCTTTCCACTTGCCTCCACTTTGCCAAGGGATTGGGTCGCTATATCAAAGCGAAGCCTAGTTGTTGTTGACATGCCACCACCCAGATCTAAGGTGGCTGCAGGTTGGCCCTCTTCAGTTGCAACTCGCCTCAAGATTGAGGAACCTTTTGGATTGAAATTTCTGACCCATGATGTAGTCGGTGATGGAGCCAAAATTCCAAAGGCTAAATCTGCCACAGTTCTTTGCACATCTTCAATCATTCTCATTAGCTCAGAAGTAGTGGGTTCATGGATTTGAGATGATTGGGGTTCCGAGACTGGATGTGTGGTAGGTGTCCCAAATGGGCGTTGTGTTTCAGCATTGGTCTCACCCTCCATGGCGATTCCCTGGTTTAATGCCGCTATCATGGCCACAACTTCTTCCGGACTCTATGACATCACGGTCTACTGAGTTTGAACAAAGGTGATGTGACTGGTGACTATTGGATCAGTTAAACCAGTGAGCCCCGACTGGCCTTTCTTTGCCTTACCACTAGCGAAGGAAACACTGGTTGATCTTTTGCACTGAATCTCTGACTTGATAAAGTCTATCAACACAAGTCCAATGTACCCGGGGGATATCAGAGCCTTCGGAAGCTATAGTTCTAGGACTACCCTAGCAAAAGAGAAAACAAACAGCATCTCAGCCCAATTTCACTAGAACAGATATGAGCATCGTTGAATGATTGCACTCTCTAATAAATTCTGCCCCAAAATTCTACCTGTAAACTGATACCCTCAGGCTGATACTCAGACTTGCAACTGATGCATACATTCCAGCAAAGACACACCCTAACAGCACATATCAAGCAAGTGAGAGCCAGAACACCCCTATGGTAGGGTAGGGTTTTCCTGTCCTATTTTATTAGGAGCTAGGGTTTCACTACGCATGCAGCAGCTTTAAACAACCTATATTCGGGTCAACAACTTGTCCTAGTTTGGAATGGTCACTACGGCTTCCAATACGCACTAGGTCGAATGGTCAAAAAGGGTGCCTTGGTAACAATCGAGGTTTGTGTTTCCATCATGGCAGAGCCTGTAACCGGTCAACCTTATGACATGCTTTTCCAAGCAAGCCTCCGGCAAACCGTTCAGGAATAGCATATGGCAAAACTATGACTTAAGCACACCAATGCAAATGCAATGCAAAGAAACACATAAGTGTAAACAACACAACATATCATGATGTCCGAGTCAAGTTCTCTAAATCCCCAGCAGAGCCGCCAGAAACTGTAGACTGCCCGAACTCTCTCTGCGCGCCCCCTCCTTTTCGGAGAAGGCACGAATTGGGTTCTAGCTACTACAGTTCGAACTCCTGTCACGATTCTGAATCTAATCTCACAAAGTGCAATATAAGACTGATAAACACCAAAGAGTCCAAATCTGGCAATTGGTTTTGAAAAATCGATTTTGAATGAAAAAGCCCCAAACATGGACTGCTTTGCCAGATTATAGAGTAGACACCTAAATATTTTGTTTTGGGAAAATTTAGGAAACCCTGACTCGTGCCTAAGGCCACATGTCCGTCATCACCAAAGTTGCCTCGGCTCAAGAACTTGGGTACGAGAGGAGAAGGTCCTGAAATGAGCAACCCCGCTCGCCCGATCAAAGATCAGCCTCTACTAAACGTGATATGTTGTTTTTGAAAACACATGTGTTCTTGTTCCGGTTTATTGGTTAACTTACTATGTGATACGCACAACATACAAGTATAAACTAAATCGCTCGATTTGGAACAAAACATCTCATGTTTGTCTTTCGAAAATGGTTTGAAAATGCTACTTGCAAGTAGGTTAAAGAGCGGATTTGTCACCAAACAAGGTGGGCTTAGAACATGATGATTTGCCACTCCAAGTGGGCTTAAAACTCACATTTTTGATGAATTGTTCCAATTCAAGTGATGAAGCCTTCATCCACTGGCATTCATGCATTTAATCACTTAAGCAAATAGCCTCATGGCAAGCATGCTATCATAGCAGTCACTTACACACATGCAGTATACTAAAGCGTGAATACTTACAATGTACTCCAAGCCAAAACAGAAAACTAGTTAGAAATCAATGCATGATACTAGCTATGTTAAGATGCCTAATGCAACATATGCAATAATGCAACATATGCAATGAATCAACACATGTATCTATCACACATGCTCACTTTGTGTATCTATCACACGTTCGCTTTATGTATCTATCACACATGCTCACTTTGTGTATCTATCACACTTTCTTCACTTAGTGTATCTATCATACTTTATTCATTTAGTGTATCTATCACACTCTCTTCACTTAGTATATCTATCACACTTTGTTCATTTAGTATATCTATCACACATGCTCACCTTGTGTATCCATCATACATGCTCACCTTGTGTATCTATCACACATGCTTACTTTGTGTATCTATCACACGTTTGCCTTGTGTATTTATCACACATGCTCACTTCGTGTATCCGTCACACATTCGCTAAGATTGTATAATTTTCTTACATCCTTTCTGTATGAAATGTAGTTTGGTTTATGCTTACTTGCTTATGTACGAGTTTGCTGTAGCATTTCTTTGCATAGCATTTGCATGATGTTTCTTTACAGCTCTCTTTGCATAATCATAAGTTATGCTCTTGCATCATGCATGTCATTTGCATTTTATCCCAACCTACGGGTGCATCTCTATATTGTTATATTAAGTGTTTGTCTGAGTCTTCGGCCTTGTCAAAAATGGGTCGTCTCTGGGCTTTGACATTCACTCCCGTCATCTTATGACTTTCGAGTTCTGTCAAAGAGGGGCAACTGTAGACACCCCATTTTTGACTGTCCTCAAGACTTGGATATGCTTGTAGGTACATCTAGTGACGAGCTTGCTTGCTCGTTGAGTACTCGTATTTCATGGTGGAACGTCGCAGGTTTGAGCTTTCCAAACCTTGTATCATTTTTGCCCCCTTTTTTTGGACCATGTGTTGGTCATATCAGGATGATTCTTGTGGTTCACTGCCGGCCATCCTTTTTGCCCTGCCAGCCATTGGTGAGGCCTACCGGCCATAAATGAGGCATTGCTGGCCACCACTGATGGCCGGTAGATCACCTTTATTTCAACAGATATGTTTTTGATATTTTGAGCCAACTGTGGCTCACTGATCCATCCTCCATACACGTGTATGGATGGATTGAGCAAGCCTTTTGGCTTGCATTGCCTTAAAAAGGGGAGGTGCCTCTCCCTTCCAAGGGGTTCAGAAAATTTAGAGACAAAATATCTCTCTCTCTCTCTAGAATTCTCCCTCTCTCTCTATATTTGTGCTATTTTGTTCTTAAAAGTGTTATTTCTTCACACTTTTGCACACAAACACCTAGTCAAACACAATAACTTTGGAGCTAAGGTACCCTGGAGCTTATTTTGAGGTCTTAGCATTGGTTTTGGTCCAAAATTGCTGCTGAAGTTGCTACCTTCTTGCTATGCTACAAGGGAAAGCTTCTTCTCCTCTTAAGCTAGTTTGTTATATACTAATTTAAGCCACATTTGCATGCTTATTTTGGCCTAGTTGTCAACTACAAAAAAAAAAAAAAAAAAAAAAAAAAAAAAAAAAAAAACCTTTATTTTTAAGTGTTAAAGATGGTTGTTTAAGGCTTTGTAAGAGTTGGGGGTGTTTCACCCCCTTGTATGCCTTATTTGCTAAGCTTTTGAGCCATCCTTTGAAGCTTTTGTTTGAGCCTTTGCATGGCCTTTCTACCACTGAAACTCAGAGGAATTTTAGTGGTGGAAACTTGATTTTGTGGCCCAAAATAGGAGGGGGTGGTCTCCCTCTCCTTTTGTCTTGCTTGTATGCCTTGTTGGCCTGATACTTGAGCATGCTCTTTTACTCTTTTATAACCTAGCTCAAGCATGTTTTTGTGACTTGTTGGACCTTCCATAGCTCTATTTTTGGTTGGTTTGGCCGTTGGTTGCTTGCTTCTTACACTTGTAGTGTAATTCTTGCAAATTAGCCTTGTATGCTTAATGCTTTGGTCCATTATTCTAGAACGTATTGGCTCCACTCCAACATGTTTTTGGTCATTATTTAACATGCCTTAACTCTGATTTTGGTTGGTGGAGTCACCTCGTGCTTGGTTTTTGTACTTGTAGTGCAATCCTCTTTGTAGGCCTAACATGTATCATGCATTATGCCTCTAATCCTAGCTTGTGTTAGCTCTATCTCAGCATGTATTTGCCATTATTTTAGCATGCCTTAGCTCTGTTTTGAGTGGTCTTGGCCATGTGAGACTTGTTGTGCATGGTTGTAGTGTAAGGGCCTTGACTAGCTTTGAATTTCAAAGCCTCTTGCATGCTCTCCTTGTGGTGATTGCATGCCTTAGCCTCATTTCTCACATGATTTCAGTGTGTATAGCATAGTCACACTCTCACATATTCCACTCTTTCATAACTTTTGTGAGTTGTGCCTTATGCCTCGTTTACGAGTCAATACGTATGCATGCTTGTCTAAGCTTTTAAGCTTCTATCTCAGCATGTTTTGGTCTTTGTTTTGGCCTAATTGAGCTCTATCCATAGCTGGTTTAATCATTTGTGCCATGTATTGCATGCCTCTTGTGTAGTGCCTCTTACTAGCCTTGTGCCTTAGGCCTTCTAGCATGCCTTAGACGCGCAAAATAGTGCGAGTGTGAGCGGCACAAAATAATGCAACGCGCAAAATAGCGCGAGTGATAAACTACACAAAATAGTGCGACGCGCAAAATAGCGCGAGTGATAAACTGTAAAAAACAATGCGACGCGCAAAATAGCACAAGTGTGAACTGCACAAAACAGTGCGATGCGCAAAATAGCACGAGTGATAAACTGTAAAAAACAGTGCGATGCGCAAAATAACGGGACTGTGAACTGCACAAAATAGTGCGACGCACAAAATGGCGCGAGTGATAAACTGTAAAAAACAGTGCGACGCGCAAAAATAACGCGAGTGTGAAGGCATATCCCAAAAGTCACCAAAAAGGGCCTAAACCAAGCCTTGGAAGTATGAAAATATGTGCTCCTTTGGAAGGCCAAAAATGAAAACAAACAAGGCCAAAAGAGATAGGGTCTCCCCTCTCTGATTTAGGCCCTCAAAACCACATGCCAACCCTTGAAAATCGGCTGGATTTCAGTGGCTAAAAGTCCAAGCAAAGATCAATACAAAGGTCTCATGGCATCGCACAAAACAAGGCTAAATAAAGCATGCAAGAGGGTAGATGACCCTTAACACCAAAAGAGCCTTAAACAAACATGAAAATCACGTAAATATAAAGCTTTTTTCAGTTGACGACAAATCCTAAATATGCATGCAAGTATGGCTAAGAGAATGATCAAGAAAGAGCTCAAAAAGAGGGAAAAGGAGTTACCCTTGAAGCTCAGCAAAACCAGCGGGTTTTGGGACCAAAAACCAACCCTTCAACCTCTAAAAATATCCTCTAAGAACCTCAGATTAATGGTAAAGGTGTATGGCTATGAGGTGTGGGGCAAAAGGTTAAGAACAAGGCGCACTTTGAGCCAAAATATAGAGAGATATAGAGAGATGTATTTTTTGCCTTAAGCAATTTTTTAGCCTGGTTCAAGGAGAGGGAGAGTCTCCTTTATAGAAGAAGCAAGGGTTCAAGCTTCTTAGAGAAGCTAAACATGGATGCAATCCCTCCATACACGTGTATGGAAGATACAGTCTGTGCCCTCCAGCTGGCACAGCTGGCATCCATTCAGTCAGACAAAACAGGAGAAACGGGGCCGACCAGAAAAAGTGGTCGGCCAGCTACTTTTAGTGGTCGGTCGACCACCCTAAGTGGTCTCCCAGAGAAAAAAGTGGTCTCCAAGGGTATTTGGTGGTCTCCACACTTAAAGAAAGCCAATGGTGTGGTGGGAGACCAGTAAATGTAGCCCAAAGATCAAGGAGACCAGTTTCCTGACAAGAAAAACCGGCTGGCGGGAAAAAGTGGTCTCCAAAGAAAAAAGGTGGTCTCCTACCCTTGTACCACCTCCCAAACAAGGAAAACAAGGTTCATGCCAAAAATGAACCAACACGGATGCAAAACAAGAGTTCTGGAGGCAAAGCGCGCGGCCGGGTGCCTCAAAAACTGGTTGTGGAGCACGGAAAGTAGTGTACGACCACAAAAGTGGTCTCTCGGGCCACAGTGTCCCTCTAGACAGAGGAAACAAGGTGTGTTCCAAAAACCGTGCCAAACGAAGAATGTTAAGTGGTCCCGAGCCGAGACGCGCAGCCGACAGCTCTGAAAATCGAAAACTAGTCTCCAAACGGGAACAGTGGCCTACGACCATGAAAAGTAGTCTATGACCACTGAGAGATGGTCTACAAGACCTCTCCCTCCCTCTGGGAAGAGAAAACAAGACTTGGTCCGCAAACCGAGCCTGAAGCACAAAAAGTTCCGAGGCTCGGAGGCAAGGCTCTCAACCGAAACTTCGAAACCTCAAAACGAGCACAACATGCACTATCACCGAGCGCTCAATCACTGACGTCTGAGTCTTAAGGTCGGTCAAAAATGGGATGTCTACAACATGATGCAGGACTAGGCGTAGTTCTCATCTGACCGGAAGGCTTGACCATTTAACAGGCAATCAACCTTGGCTTTCCAGCATCCAACAACGAAGGGGAGTATGAAGCATTATTAACAAGTTTGAAGTCAGCATTTTGCATGAAGTCCACTGAACTAATGGTATATAGTGACTCCCAAATTTTGGGCAATTACGAAGCAAAGGATGATAGAATAGCCAAGTACCAAGAATTGGTCAAAAAGAAGATCATGAAGTTTGAAGTGGTTCGGATAGAGCAAATCGGCCGAGAGAAAAATAATAAAGCAGATGAGCTGGTTAGTTTCGTGTCAATGACAGATACATCTATCCTACACCCATTGTTAATTGACTTCCTACCCAGATCAAGTATTGGAGAGCCGAAAGTAGTTGAAGCATGTTACGCCGATCTAGGCCCTTCCTAGATGGATTCCATTATAATATTTTTAAAAGATGGCATCTTACCTAAAGAAAATAAAGAAGCCAACAAAATCAGAGCAATGTCACAGCAATTTTGCCTCTCCACATCACTAGCATTATACAAAAATCCTTCACATGACCTTACTTGAAGTGTGTCCATCCCAACAAAGTCGAGGCATTTTTGTTCGAAATACATGAAGGTGTTTGCGGAAGCCACCAAGAGGGAAGATCGATGGCCTACCAAGTAATTTCACAAGGTTACTGGTGACCATACATGCAAGCAAACACAGAGAAATATGTCAAGAAGTGTGAGAAATGTCAGAAGTTCGCACATCAAATACATCAACCGACCAGAGAGCTCCTACCTTTAACCAGCCCGTGGCCCTTTACAATGTGGGGCCTAGATATAGTGGGACCACTCCCAACCTCGTCAGGCAACAGAAAGTTCTTTCTCGTGGCAACGGACTACTTCACAAAATGGGTAGAAGCAGAAGCACTTGCATCCATAAAAGAAAAAGACGTCAAGAAGTTTGTCTGGCAAAACATTATAAGTCGGTTTAGAATACCCAAGGCTCTAATATCTGACACCGGCACTCAGTTTGATGGAAAGATCTTCAAGGGTTTTTGCGAAGAATACAAGATAGAATTCTACAACTCTACGTCGGCATACCCCCAAGCCAATGGCCAAGCTGAAGCTTCCAACAAAGTAGTCTTGGATAGCCTGAAAAAGAGGTTGGAAAAATCAAAAGGCAAGTAGGTTGAGGAACTTCCCCACGTCTTATGGGCTTACCGAACTACACCTCAGCGATCGACTGACGAAACACCTTTTTCCTTGGCTTATGGCATGGATGCAGTAATCCCTTTGGAAATTGGCCTACCCACCATCAAAAGTGAAACTTTTAATCCAGACTTGAATAGCGAGGCTATATCCATAGAACTTGACCTTGCAGAAGAAAGAAGAGAGAGAGCGTTGGTGCACATTGCCTTATATCTACAGGAATTGTCTAGGAAATACAATAAAGCGGTTCACCCCAGGCAATTCAAGATTCGAGATTAGGTACTGCGCAAGGTTATGGAAAACACCTTGATACCTGAAGATGGGAAATTATGACCTAACTAGGAAGGATCATACAGAGTGATTGGTTTGGCTGGGAAAGGAGAATATCACTTAGAAGATATGGACGGCAGAGCTATTCCACGACCATGGAACACGACCAATCTCAGAGTATTTTATTTTTAGCTTTTTCTTAAACACTTGTAATTTTTGTTTTTCAATAAAACAAGTAGACATTTTTTCGATAAACATTCTTTTCTCTGTCTATAAAAGTTGTTCGCCTGACTGGGGGCAATCAAGAAAGTTGGCAAGTTTGACTAACACTTTTTGATTCCTCAGCTGAGATAAAGATCTAGACTCAAGAAGGTTGGCAGGTTTGACCAGCACTTTTTGATTCTTCAGCCGAGATAAGGATCTAGGCTCAAGAAGGTTGGCAGGTTTGACCAACACTTTTTTCTTCTTCAGCCGAGATAAGGATCTAGGCTCAAAAAGGTTTGCAGGTTTGACCAACACTTAGTTCGTTTTTCAGCTGAGATAAGGATCTAGGCTCAAGAAAGTTGGCAGGTTTGACCGACACTTTTTTCTTCTTCAGTCAAGATAAGTATCTACGCTCAAGGAGGTTGGTAGGTTTGATCAACACCTTTTTCTTTTAGCCGAGATAAGGATCGAGGCAAAAAACTCGGTTACAAAGGTTTTGCAGTTTTCCAAGTTGTTTTTCAACCGAGATAAATATCTTGGCCGAAAAAGGTAGGCAGGATAAGGAAAAGCCAAGCTAACTAGGCCGGCTGGTCTTGCAATAAAAATGATACACTATAAAGTGGAAAAGTGCTGTAACCAAACAAGAAGATGTGAAAAAAGAAAAGTTTCATTCATTCATTGGAAATTAAGTACAAAAGGTAGGGCGTATAGCCCGGTTACATTTCATACAAGCAAAAGGAGAAAGTGCGACAAACAAGAAAGACAGGCTTTGATGTCAAGTGAATAAATCATCAAGGTCAGTGTCCAAGTCAACTCGGACTTCGCCAGTGGGTAGGCCGATTTGGGCAGCTGCCTCTTGGGATTGTTCGGTCGCAGGCTCCACATCAACCGTACTTGGTAGTGAAGGCTAATGACTGAGATCAGTGTCAACAGGTGGAGCATTTACTGGATCAGGGATCTCCTCTTCCTCCTCCCCTTCTTGGAGAAGCTTCTGTTGGACTGCGTTTGCGTAGTCCACCATGTAGCTCGGTATGAAATATGAAAGGAGATTTTAAAAAATGTCCGTGTCTGGAACATGGCCGAGCTTCTCCATCGCGACTTTCCAACCACTCCTGAAGAAAATATCTTTTGCAACCTCGCACTGCTTGACATAGACCTCTTCACTCTCTTTAAAACCACGCTCTTCGGCATCCTCCATCTGCTTTTTAAGTGTCTTTATCTCGGCATCTTTCTTTTTCTCTAATTTAGCCAACTCCTGAAGGTAGCGGTCCTTCCGCTCAACTAGAGCTTTTTGTTTGTCCTCCTCAGCAATACTAAAATCTCGGCCAAGCGATCGTGGTCGGCGCTCAGATCAGCAAATTTTGATTGAAGCTCTTTCAGCTCGGCTTCCTTGGCTTTGCCGTATGCAATAGCCACCTTGGTTGTTCTTCACAATTCCAGCACACGCTAATAGGCAATTTAGTTCTTTTGCACGGCCTGCATGTCATATTCAAAAAAATTTAGACAAACCGAGCAACAAGATAAAAAGACTAGAATGCCTAAAATTTAGGGTTACCAGAATTAGCGATTTGCTGGTGGACCGTATGGCCTTCAGCTCGGTCAAATGGGTGTGGTGTTCCATGTCGGCTGGAAGGAAAACACTCTTGGATAAGTTAAAAGCCAAAAGGTGGTCTTTTTCGACAGATACAAAATCTGACTTAGTCACAACTCGGCCCCTAAAGGACACAACTGGTGTCCACACCGACGTGGGGGATGGTGTAGCACAGCATCCAACTGGGGATTGTTGCAGAAGCGCGGCTTGAAGCTACTCGATTTCTTCCTCATCCTCTAGTCGCTAGGGCTAGTTAGCCAAAGTATGGGGCCTCTTGCTGGGCTGAGATGACGAGGCCCTAGTGGTAGGAAGGGCGACCACAGTCTTGCGTACCTGACCAGCTGAAGATAGCTCGGTCTAGACCTGAGATTCATGGTCGTAGTCTGTTCTGTGATGAGGGCAAAGACAGCTCGCTTTTTCGCCATCTCTTGCTCTTCAGTAAGTGGTATAAGATTGATTTAGGGCAAGTTGGGGTCCAGTTCAGGTGAGGATTCAAGAAGGAAGTTAGTAACCTTAGTTTTTCTCTTTCTACTATACCGATAGGTTGGCTCAAAGTTTAGGAGCTCGGTCCAATCTCGGTTGCGGTAACGGAACGTGGGTCGTAGTACGGCCTAATTGGCGTAGGCGTAGTTAGATTTAAACTGGTTCAAATCTACACAAAGGACAAACACAAAGGTTAGCACGGTGGTTGTTTAATAGAAAATAAAATTAAACCAAGTTACTCTTACTAACTGTTCCTTTATTCCAGTTTATATTATAGCCTAGTATTTGGGCTTCTTGGTCTTCAAAATTGCCTGAGACCCAGAGAAAGTCATCATCGTTTAAGTCTTTGTTCGGTGTTTTCTTGACAATTTTCTCTCGGCCTCTCCTGACTCTAAGATAATAAACCCAGCCGTCGTCATTTTGGCTAAGGAAATATTGATAAAACAGCTCTGCCAAACCGAGGTTGAGACCAGGACGACGATTTAGCTTGACAATCCCATTAATGATCGTATAGATGTTGGTTGATAACTGAGTGGGGCATAGCCTAGTTTGTCTAAGGAATTCACAGATCAGTGGTTGGACAGGAAACTGAAGTCCCCCCTCCACGATGGACACTACGGTGAAATGGACGAAACTGGGGTTACCCTATGGTGTTGTATCTAGCGCAGCTAAGGAAAGGTGGACGCCATTTGGGATATGGTAAACCCTTTGGAATTTAGCCATGGCACCGGGCGAGTCCACCAGAAACTGGTATTTTCCCATTGGCTTAATAAAAACTTGTTAGGCTAAATGTGTGTGGCTACCTAGCACAGCGCTGGTGTGACCTTGGTGGGCTTGGTCGAGCAAAGCCGCCCAAGGGCAAAGTGCAAGGGTGTACCTAGCCAACCTAGTCAAGTCTACAAAGTGGAAATAGAAAAGGGTTATGCCCAAGTCATAAATCAGGCTAAATAATAAGTTGAGACTGATTTAGTCTAGCTTGGTAAATGATTGGCATGCTCTAAACTAGTTCAACTAAGGAACAGCCAAGACAAGGGACAGTTCAGCTCTAGAACACAGTTCAAGATTCTGAAACCGGGTTAAATTCATATGGGTTTAGTGAGAGGGGCAGGATTCAAGCCTGGTTTGTGGAGCACGAAAGTCCTAGTGCGGTCCACAGTAAGTCTGAGCTTGCAAACAGATTCTTAGTCCATTCGTGGTATGGTTTTGGATCGAAAAAACTGTTCTTGGCTGGCTAAAGTCCAGTTATTATGTTTTCGGGTGAAAGTATGAAGTTTTGAAGTTCCACAAGTTATTGGTATGTATAGCATGCATTTGTGATATACGAACACTATTTTTAGACATGAAACAAAAATATGTGTGTACAAAAATAGGTACAAGGATGAAGAACTTACTGATTTGGGAATGGACTCCGAATCCAATCTGAAGAACCAACATTGGCAACAATAATGAAAGCAAGAGATGCGTAGGCCAAGTCTTGAATGTAGGAAGTTAGGAATTGAGGATTAGGAGCTCAAGAAAATGAGGGTTTACAAGGAAGAAGATGAATAGTGGTGGCCTTTCGAAAAAGTGAGGGTATATAGTCGAATCAAAAATGGGCGGGACTGTTCAAATTTCAAACAAGATGAGGCAGGTAGTAATGGTACTTGACCAATGGGGGTATGCCACATGTCCAAAGAAATGAATGACGTTTCAGACGTGCCAAAGTAGTAGAGTGACGTGCAGAGCAACTGACAAGACGTTTTTGGACCGAACAAATCATAAAACTAGGCAATAATGAGCTCGGTTGAATTTTAGACATTTAGCTCGGCTTTGAAATAGTAATCCCAATCATGCTTCGCAGATGGAATTAAGGGGCAATTGAGAGGGTAATTTGTGAGCAAATTGGGCCGAGCTAAGACGAGTCTTCTTTAGAGGATGGGACGCCCAAGAAAACATCTCGTATTTCATATTTGGGCCGAGCTACGGGCTGAAGTAATTATTTATGTAGCACGGTCCTAGATCATCTAAGCATCAGGCCAGTTAGAGGTGGGCTACCAATGACTTGACCTAGCTATCCTGAACTAAGGTATCAGTGGAAGGAGAACTGAGCTAAAAGATAGCTATGCAGGGTGCCATAGTGTGCCTAAAGTAGCACCGAGCTGTGTGAGCATAGTTAAGTCTGGTGCCAGCCAAGGTAAGAGTTGCAACCATCTCACTTGGTTAACAGTGAGTAGAGTGTTATCAAGACAAGAATTATCCTTGAGAGTGCGATTCCTAAGAGAACTCTTGTAAAGAGAGTTGGAGTCCTATTAGGATTGTACCATGTGAAATCTATAAAAACTCATGACAGAACTTATATACAGGTAATACAATTCTTACTATCAAATACACAAAGGTTTTGTGTCTATTTTACTGACTTAGGCAACGAAGAAGTTTCCGGTACACACCTGCCGGGTAGCTCACATTTGTATTTACAGGTAGTAAAGCGATGACGTTTGGAGGAGTCTAAACTTGATCGACAAGATTATACAACAAGATTATTTCGTACTCGTACACCAAAGATCTCCTCTCTAACTTTCTAGTTATAAGAACAAAAAGTAAATATATTATATATATATTAGAAAAGTGTGCATAATTCACAATTTTATTTTTTTTTTTTTTTTTTTTTGAGAGAATTTATATTATTATCAATTAAAATAATTTATAATTGACTTGATTGGACTAATAAAATAAAGTATCCAAGCTCCGTTTAAAAGTCATTATTGCCATAGAACTTGACAATTATTACTTTTCTGCAGTATACTTCGATTCTAATATTTGAAAAGAAATGTTGGCTTTAATAATTCCATCCCCATCTACCAAAACAACATGTTAAGATTTATTTCGTGTGATTCTACAATAACAACTTCAAATAATAACCATTGATTTGAGATTCTAAAATATTTTTGAGTTTATAATCTGGATACATAGACTTTCTAGAGTCCATAATCATATGAAATTTGATTATGGTTAGTTTGTGTATGGTTTATTTTTTAACTTTTTAACCTTTCATAAAAAGATATATAGAAAAATAATAAGGTGATACAACAGAAATAAGTCATAAGTAATTTATTTAGCTTGTTGTCAAACTCACGCATAATATTTTTAAAATATTTAATAATTATCCTCTTAAAGTAGAAATGTAAAGTCATGCTACATTCCCACAATAAGCATAATTGAAAGTACGGTAACATTGATTGCCAATAATATATAAGAAAATGCTTCAAATATTCTAGAGATTTTGTTTAAAATTATATTTTGGGGTAAATTATACTTTTAACATATAGTTTGGCTATATCATTTTAATTCCTATTATTTTAAACTAAACAATTTAATCCTTACACTTTAAGTGTAGTTTTAATTTAGTCATTCTGTTCAAATTAGAGGTTAAAATTAATAATTTTAAAATACTTGTCAATCTTCTAAAGTGTACATATAGAATAAAAGACGTTGGATTCAAAAGTCTAAATTCGAATTTCTTTTGTCCAAAAGTCCAAGCGTAAAAATATTATGTCCATAAAGGCATACTTCTACACAATGACCACACTACCCTTTTATATATGTATGTGTGTGTGGGGGGAGGGGGCGTATCCACAGTGAAACACAAAACAAAACAAACCCTCATCTCTCTCTCTTTCTTCTCTTTCTTTTTCTTCTCTCTCTTGTCTCTGTTATACAATTCCATCACCGTCTTGCCCTCGCTATCGCTGTCTTGCCTGTGTCGTCGTCGTCACCATCTCCATCTCACCCTCGCTATCTCGATCTTCATCTCGTACCAAACCCTTCATATCTTTCATATCCTCTCTCTCTACAAACGAACCACCGCTGAAGGACCACCACGTCGTCACCGCCCCTTATCTGCTCTCTTCTCTCTCACCGTTGATGGATCCACTGTCGTCGCTCCTCGCTGTCACCTCCTTGTTAGATCTTTGCCACGGCCGTTCTTTAGATCTAAATCGCTTTGTTGTAGCACCTCTTCCTCCTCTGTCGCTTCCTCATTCATCAACCACCTCAGCCCCGTTAGAGGTGAGCATGGTCTGGATTGGATCGGATTAGGGTAAAACCAGGACCAATCCGTTATTTACGGTTCCTGAAAAATTAGAACCAATCCAATCTGTTTAAATCGTGGAACCAATCCGAACCAATCCATTTAAATACGGATTAGATCGGTTTAGGATCACGGATTCACATAATTAAATAACAAAAACATATATATATATATAACACTTTAATTTCATAAAAACATAAACATAGCGCTATATTAGTTTCACAATAGCAACATGTCTTTCTATAGTAGCGACATACTGTTCTAGAATTTAAACAACCATAAGAAAATTGGTTTCACCATAAGTATTTAGACCATTACAAATTAAAACTAAAAACTAACAAACAAAAGTAATAAAAGAAAATATGATACGGGTTTAGGTTTGAGTTTAGTTTTATATAGAATAAGAGAAGATACTGTGGGGGAGGATGTATAATAAAAATATAGACTATTTATATACGGTCTGGATCGGTTCCAATCCGGAACCGTGGGGTTCAATTCGGAACCAATCCGTGGACTACGAATTTTTAATTCTTCAATCCGAAACCGAACCACGGATTCAAAAACCAATCCAAACTTATCGGATTGGACTGGACTGGATCGGATTACGGATTTCACGGATTCTTTGCTCAGCCCTAAGTCCCATTGTCGACTTCAAGAGATTTGAAAAATAAGGACAAAGAGAGAATTTCTTTGCTTTGTAGGTGAAATTGCAGAGAACGTATAAGAAAGAAAAACCCTTTTAATTTCAAACGAACGAACTCTCTCTGGAATCTTTTTCTTTTTTCTCCTCTCTCTCTTCAATGCTATGCAAAATTTTCTCTGCCTGATAGATAAATAAGCTAAGCAAAAATTACCTGGTGGTTCTGCTAGGGTTTGTTGTTTATGTAACAATTCGTAGTTATGAAAAATCATCGACTTCTTGATGGTATACAAAGAAGATAGAGCTACGAAAGTCTTTCAGTTCCCCAAATGCCCTCTCTGGAAGTTCTCTAATTACGTCTCCCACCCACGTACGACGAGGTATCAATGTAGCACTTCGTACTTTTTGGTATAATTGAATTATATTTGACTCTTTAATTATCATAATTGAGAATCTTCTTAGTTGATATTTGAGCCTTGATTGAGGCATTACCATAGTGGTCGAGAGAGATTGGATCAAAATTTCTAAATTTGAATAATTGTTCTTGAGTAGTCTCTACTCTTTTATTATTTTATCTCTCCACACTTCGAATTTTGATATAAGACTAGAACCATTAGAAAGCTTATTTCCGAGGCTTCAATTTGGACACAAAAACGACCCTAAACGGAGTTCAGATGAAAGAGTTATACCCGTTTAAAGTTTGTGAATCTGTATTGCGTGCATAGTTCACTCGAGCAATCTATAGACCCTTCCAACTCTATTTTTCAAATTTGTTTGAGATACTACAAGCCTTGATTCACTACTCGAGCACAGATTTAACCGCGCAAGTGGTTTGTTCAAGATATGATCTTTAAAAAGTCACTTTTGGGTCAAATCTATCTCATTTTTCATTCTCTCTTCTCTCTATTTCCTCCATCTCTGAAAACCCTAAACTTTCAAGTTTGGGTTTCATCTTCTTTCACTTAAAATCTCACCTTAGTGCCATATACCAAAACATAAAGCATGACAATAACTTTCTTTTAATCTGAACGGATAGTGTTTTCGTCAAAATTGAATTTTCGGGCTTTCTTCTCTTCATGCTTGAGGTAGGATTTTTACTTCTCATCAATGTGTGGTATTTTTACATTCCATAAAACATCATGTTGGAAGAGATTTTCTTGAAAAGCATGTAGAGGAAAGTTAGGGTTATGAAATAAAGAAGTTAAACTTATGGAAGTTTTGAGCCATTAGAACTTGTTTATGGAAGTTTCGAGCCACTATAACTTGTTTATGTACTTTAAGGCAAAAGGCTCTAAATTTTATCCAAACCTTAGTCTGGAACTTTACTCTAAAGATGAAGTTTGTTTCAATTGGGCCTTAAATCATGAAATTGGGTTGATATTTAGAGGAAATGAGTGTGGATGTTGATTGCTAGCTGTTGCGAGAATAACTACGGTGAAAATTAGTTCATATCATGGAAATTGTTAATTAGAATTGGCGTCATAAACTATGAGAAGCGCATGATATTAAATGTGTTGATGTAACTTGAACAAAGGGAGTTGATATTGAAGTATGGAAATGTTATGAATAATCATATTCATTTATTGAGATGAATTTATATTATTATTATTATTAAATGTATAAAGGTTTTGTCATTGACCATTGGTGGAGGATGGTATTGGTTGATTGTAGAAGGAGTTATATGTGCAATGTGTTGTTGGTAAAATTCTATAAATTGAAATGATGATTGATATGAGGAATTGATGGATTAAAATGTTGGAAAGTTGTCAGTTTCCTTTCGGCTTGTGACCAGTAAAGCGTAGCGCTTGATAGAGGTTTTGCTTTCCTTCCGGAGTAGCGTCCGGTAAAGTGTGTGGACTGTTAGGCTATGTAAAGGTTCCGCTTTCCTTCCGGTTAGCCATTGATAAAGCATGTCGCTTGAGATAGATTCCAGCTTTCCTTCCAGAATAGCGCCCGGTAAACTTTGTTAGAATTGCTTGACGAAACTGGTTGTTGGAATGTTAGTGCTCGTTGTTAGTCATGTGGTTGTATTGATATATGTGAATGTGGTGATTTGTAGTTAGAAGTTCAAAGTGTGTAATTGGAATACGTCTATAATGAATTGAATCTTATCGTTTAATTATATGAAATATGCCGATGTGTGTGTGACTGGTGTTATACAGATATGGCAAGGTGACGGGTGGTAGTGTATTTAATATATATGATATATGATTAGAAGGAGTACATGATTAGTTGGCCTAAGATCTTTTTCTAAGGCAAAAGAGATTTAAGAAATTTTTTGAATCAATACTGATAAAATAAGAAGTTAACAGATGAGTTTTCTTTGAAATGTCAAGTGGGATTTTATGAAGAAAGCATCTACCTATGTATATTTTATTTTGGATATAAAAGAACATATTATTTGTCTACTTACCACTTGTTAGCATTCATGATCACATATATCTATTGATCTTATTGTTGGGAGTCATTGTAGATCCCTACTAGACATTTTTGTTTATCCCATGTTTCTTAACCATTTTCAGGAATAGAGTCGGTTACAACTGTTTGAAGATCAATAAGTTATTTATTTTATTATGAGTCTTTTTTGTATAGACCATAAGTGAAAGATTAAAGTGTTGTGAAGACAATTTTGTTCATCTATTGTAAATATTTATTTAGTAAATGTAAGCCATGGGGCATGTGCTATTAGTGTTTGTATTAAACATTTTATTATGGTATTTATGTGAGAGAGGACCATAATCATTCTATTCAACTTGTTTTACTTCCACAACTATAATTTGGAAATGGATTTTTATAAGGAATTTGGTAAAATATCCGAGTAATAATATTGGGGGCATTACAGTCAATCTGCTATGCATAAGGGATGGCAAAAGTCTCAGAAGGATCACATTCTTTGCGTTCTCGGTCTTTGAATTCCCTTTTCCTATATATCACATTCTTTGCCTTTTATTCATTTCTAAGCACTCAGTTTTTTCATGGATTGTCGTGAAATTAGATGAAATTGAGGTTTATATGTCCTTCAAATCATCATCAAGAATTTGAGAAAGGATGAAAGTCAAATAGTTGGTATGATATGGAAAACTTTATTGAATTGGCTCTGTCAATACATTGTGTATATATATACACATTTGATATGATTATTTATTTTTATTTTTTTTATTTTTTGTTTCTTTGGATTTGAAACTATTCAATCCAGATATGGATACATTTGATGTGTTTTTAGCATCCAAATCTGTGTTTTGTTGTTGTTGTTGTTGTTGTTGTTATTGTTGTTGTTGCTGATGGTGATGAAATAGATATTCAAAAAAATAAACAGATAAAAAAATTGGACAAGAAAAATTTGAACAAATAGAAAGAAACTCACAAAAATTGAATAAATAGAGAGAAACCCACAAAATTTAAACTGATAGCGTAAAAAATCCACAAAATTTGAACAAATAAGGGAAATAATTGAACATATAGGGAAATAATTGAACAGATAGATATAAATTTGAACATATAGAAAATAATTTGAACAGATAATCAACAAAAGTCAAAGATAAATTAAGGGATAAAATTGGAACAAATTGTCCTCCAAAATCAATGAAAGAATTTTTCACCAAATTATTCCACAAAAGGTGGATTTCTCACCCACAAAAAATGTTCACTGGATCTAATGCCTTATATACTCCTTAGATTGAATTTATCACCAATTTACTTTAGAAGAAATTTATGAAAATTCAAACATATGGACAAAATTGAAATTGGATTTAAACTGTATAGACTAAATTATTCAAAATAAAACAATAGGTTTTAAAGCGAAATTTGAGTTAAATTAGAAGGATTAAAAGTGTAATTTATCTTAAACTTTGTGTAAAAATATATATTTTTTTTTAATTATAAATCAACTAAAAGTGTTTTACAATTTGTGAAATGTGCCTTGCGTGTTTAATTTTTCTTTTAACATATACACGCTAAAAGTGACTGTACACGATACATGTGTATATGATCATTTTATTTTTGAAAATTAATATTATAAATTATATGATTAAATTTAAAATTTAAAAATTAAAATGAATTTGAAAAAATCAGGAGTTGAGAGATTTGATAGGGGGGTAGGAACTGAATTTAGGGCATAACTAGCCATGTAACTACTATTAGAATATTTTTTGAAAATTTGAAAAAATGAAATATTAACACCAACTCTTCAAATATACGAGAGTATAGCTATTCAAGTTTAAAAATTAAACTCACTTTTGAAATTCAATTATGTGTCAATTAATTAAGATATCTAAAGCAACATCCTCTCTCATATTTTCTGTAATCATTAATCAATTATATTACTTACGTATCATTAACTTACAAATTAAATTTAAAAAATAAATGTATATATCATTTTTTAATATATAATAATATAACATAGGTATATACATATATAAGAATAGCTTTGGTCAAAGAGGCTCGTACTTCTTTTTCCCATTTTGCCCTTTTATTTTGGTAATATTTACCAATATTGCTAGTACTAATTTAGATGATGTTTTTTTTTGTAATTATGCAAAAAAAAATTGGTCAGTTATGAAACATTAATATTTTATTTTTGAAAATAGCTTTGGTCAAAGAGGTTTGAATTTTTGTCCTCTTTTTTTAGTAATGTTTACCAATATTGCTAGTACTAACTTAGATGACGATTTTTTTGTAATTATACAGAAAAACTTGGTTAGTAATAAAATATGAATATTTTGATTTTAAATAAATTAAAAATACACCCATGAGGCTTGTTTAAAATATGAATTGTCCCTATAATATTAGAAATTACAACTACAACAAAAATAAATAAATAATTTTCCCCCATTGTGCCCTCTTGTTTTGGTAATATTTACCAATATTTATGGTATTAGTTTAAATGATGATTTTTTTCATAATTATGTAGAAAAACTTGGTCTTGGAAATGGCATGGGAAATTCTATTTCCACATACATAGTTATCTCAGTACACATCTTTGCTCAGTACACACACTTAAGTAGTTTGATTATTAGTTTTTGTTCACATTCCACACACCAATTATACCAATCATACCCCTAACTCATACACTGTACACACACCACCTCAACTCCCTCTCCACACACTAACCCCTTTTTTACACACATATTCAAAGTTGAAGAGCAACGTCTTCCCTATTTCGATTCACAATGAAGACTTCAATAGTGAAAAGAAACTCCATTGAACAAAATGAAAACCTGAGACACTCCATTGAAGACCCTCATCCTCCATTCGACACTCTAGTTCCCAAATCTGTTAAAGGTAACCATTACTTTGTTTTGATTTCGTTATATTTGGTAACATTTCGTTTTCTTGTCAAGTGCATTGACAAATTAGAAGAAACTCCCGTTTTTTTCTTGAAAAGTTGTGATTTTGGGCATTCAACGCTAGTTTTTCGAAATTCATTTTTTAATTCGACACTTGATTTCCAGAAAATATTGCTTTTTTTGAGACTGTAATTCCGAAATATATTGATTTTTTCAACACTGTGGTTCCGAAATAAAATTTCCAATTCGACAATTAAGATTCGAAGTGCTTTAAAAGCAATAAGTATCAGTTTTTTGTATCCCCCTTGCAGCATTACAAATCGGTCATAAACCCAACTGATGGATTTTGCATTTTGTTTAATTCACAGATTTAACATTTGGGAAAATGATCCTGTGTCAGTAAGGCTTTGAATTTCCATGAGATACGACTGGTGTCATATTTTTCTTGATTGAGAGGCATGGCAGGTTATGAGCTCCCATGGAAGTGAGCTTGCAACTATTTCATTGATTAGTAAATGAAAAGCACAGTGAGAGAAAAAAATGCCTCATTTAAAATTATTAATTGACTTAATAATTTATTTATTAATATTTTAATTTAAAATATTAAAATGTATAAAATATATAAAAATGCTTCATTTAAATTTTAGTGCCTAAAATTTGTAAAAAGTTAAACCGTTTATGCTCTCATAAAAGATAGTACACAAGTAATTAACTTAAATAATTTAATTAATTTACATTTTTTTCTTACAAATTTGTGTATTTTAACATTTGACTCGTGCCCATAGATCATGTGATGAAAAAATTAATTAAAAGTGGGATTTAGTATAGTTATTTTCTTAGAAAATGCTATAATATGCACCCCTTGAGAGGTGCATACCACATGCACCTTAAGAAAAAAAAAATAATAATAATAATAATAATAATAATAAATAAATAAATAAATAAATAAAATAATTTTATGATATAATTTCGCAACATCAATCACAATATACATAATCTTGCTACAAATTGGTGTAATAAAAACAATGTCGTAACTAAGTCACAAATTTTTGCACCATCAATCACCAAATTTTGAATATTTTGTTATACCAATTTGTTGCAGAGTTACTCATTTTGTAATTGATGTTACGAATTTTGGTAATAAAATTACTTATTTTATGGCATGACGCACATTTTTTTGTAAAGTTACACCATATCATTTCTCCATTTTCTTTCAAAGTGATTTTAGAGTGATTGTTTGTATGGGTGTTATATTCTCAACTTTTGGCTATTGAACCTTGAGTTTTTGTAAAATTAAATATTAGTCATCCAAAAATAATTTAAAAAAAAAAAATTAACACATGGTTATTACCCCTAAAAACAAAAAAGAAAAAACAAAGTTTCACATTTATAACAAGAGAAATTTGTAATTTTAGACTGTGTCAATTTAAACTTTATGTTTAATTAACTAAAAAGATAAACACCTAAAAAATTTACATCATCATAATTGTATCACAAATCTTAAAAAATATATTTATAATTTATTCAAATTAAAAACAAAATCTAAATACCTTATGCAACCAACCCGTGCTTTACACGGACATGCTTTACTAGTCTATGTATATATATTGCCAAGGACTTAACAACAAGAACAATAATTAAGGCCAACCACTGTCCTGTTCTTGTTAGGCATAAAGTTGCTTTATACTACTCACCTTGACTTTATCATCTGGAATCTGACTCATTGCAGTCTTTTGGGTAGTTAGTAAGGACCAAGGGTGATTGTGCGCGGGGGCAGCAGTGTACAGTCCCATGGGTTTATTTTAGGATTTATTTTGATAATTTAAACGATTTAATTTTTTAAATATATAAGTAAAATATATTTATAAAAAATTAAAGTGGTTAAATATAGTTTTTTTTTTTCACCAAATTGTATTTTACTCAATATATTTTAAAAAATAAGTAATTTCGATCATTAAAATAGGCCTCGAAATAAATTCTATGAGCAAAGGGCCGTGATTGAGCCCCCGAAAAGGGGGCCCCCGAAACCCCCGTTTTGCCACTTTAAGTAAAAAAAAAAAAAAAGAAAACAAAAAGAAGAAAAAGAAAACAGTTTCCAGAAATGGAAATTAGGGGGATTAGGGGGAAGAAAATTAGGGGGACAAATCATTTCCCATGAGGAAAATGGTAGTGGTTGTGCCTCCCCCACATGGAAACCACTCCAATTTCAGTCACTAATATGGGTAAATTACATTTATCACCACTTTTATTTTTGTTTAATTTTGCTTTGATTCCTTACTTTAATTACAATAATGATTTCAACATGTATTTTAATTGATTCTCTTGTTATTTATCATTTTAAATTTGAGTATTTTTTTTTAATGCGAATTTAAGTGAAAAATAAAATATAAAAACTTGATGTAAAATTTGAGTAAAATTTTGAAAGAAAAAAATAAAATTTATATCACAATTTTTTTACTGAAGACGTGATTAATGCAATTTTCGGGTGAACACTTCTTATTTAAATTTTGAATTATAGGTGCTGGGAAGATTATATTAAAAAATGGGTTGAAATATGATGACTTCATTATCATAACTAGACGATGAAGAAGCAAAATAAAAATGGGTTTGGATTGTCTCCGGACTCCAGTCTTAGATCTGGAGTGGAGGGATTGCTTGGGTTTGTGGTCATTGTTATGCACAAGGTGATTATTGTATGGCTCGTAAGACTCATTTCGAGTCTTATTTTGATAATTTAAATTATTTAATTTTTAAGAAATATTAAGTAGAATATATCTATAAAACAAGTTGAATAGACATAATTCCTTCATCAAATCACATTTGTATTCAGTTTATTAAATATGTATTCATTTTTTTAATACAAATCTAATTTGATAAAGGGTTTTTCAATGTCTAATCAACTTAATTTTTAAAAAGTATGTTTTATTCAATATTTTTTTAAAAAAAAGTAAACTTTTGGATCATCAAAATAATTTCAAGTTGAATCTCACGAGCTCCACAATAGTCACTATTGTGCACAATGCATAACAATGCCCCCAAATTTGTATTGTCCAGGCCTGTGAGGCCCACGATAGGTCTTGTTTTAATACTTCGAATCATTCATTTTATAGAGCTCTTGGTGTATATCATTCATAAAAAAATATTTAAAAAAAAAAATCAAACCGATTCAATAATTGTAGCATGTTAAATTTATTGCATTTGTTACTAAAAATAGATAGCCTATTTTTAAAAATATATTTACCATCCAATTTTTTAGAGAGAAATGCTATAAATTGAACATGCTACAAGTATCGAATCAATCTAATTTTTTGTATAGATAATATACAAAAGATGTTACAAAATAAACATTTTAAATTATTGAAATGGAATCCATGGTGAACTCGAGACAACACCCTCTAATATGGATCGGAGGAAAGCCAATTACATTATCACATATTATTATGGGCAAATTCAATTTTATCAACTATTGTCTTATATCACTTTACCTCTTTAAAATAAAAATTGTAACACTTAACCTTTCTCATCCATTAATTTTTTTTAATTTGGACCTTAATGATGAAAATACCCTTTTAATTGTGGGGATAAATTACACTTTATCCCCTTGAACTATCACTCTACCCCCTCAACTAAAAAAAAAATATTTAATTTTTAAACTAAAATATAGTTTTTGAGGGTTTTTTTTTTTTTTTTTTGGTAAAAAATTTCATATGTTAAGCAATTTTTTTACAAAAAAATTCACTAGAAACGAAAATACACAAAATTAAAAAAAAAATGATATAATTTCACATTTTTTAATTAAAAACTAAACTAAGCAGACTGATAATGTCATTTTAAGCATTTCATTTAGCATGTTATGTGTAAATCACATGTCCAATTTTTTGTTTTTTAATATCTATTTAAGGGACAAATCCTTAACAAAATATTCATTGATATAAATTTATAATTCAAAGTGACAAATGCGTCAGTTTTTAATCGAGGGGACAAAATGATATTGGGTGATAGTTCAAGGGGGTAAAGTGTAATTTAGCATATTGATGAAAAGATATTTTCATTATACAAGTCTAAATTGAAAAAAATAAAATAAAATTAGTAGATGAAGGGGTTTAGATGTTACAATTTTTAATCAAGCGGATAAAATATAATTTATCCTATCATTATCTATACTATATATATAACCAACTGTAGTTGTTAAGTCAAAAGACTACAAAACTTGAATCCTAAATTCTCATAATTTTGAAGAAAAATAAATATTACGTGGCACTTCCCTTCATATCCCTTCCCACTCTTCAAGCTTTCTTACTCTCTCTTCCTATATAAAATATAAAATAATAAAATATTGATCCATATCCATCACCTACAATATGTTTATCTCAAAATAAAATATTGATCTATATCCATCGCCCATAATATGTTTATCTCAAAATAATAAAATATTCATCCATATCTATCAGCCACAATAATATCTATCGCACTCTCAATCTCAATTTAAAAAAAAAAAAAAAAACCCATGACTCCTACAACTTCCACACACACGTTTCTGTATTTAGTTTATTCCAATCAAATTCAATTATTCTCTCATCTATCCATCTTTTATTTTCTCAGAATAACTCATCTTCTCCATTGTTACATTTTGCAAGTTTGATGATATGGAAAAATCGTTACAAGATCGGTATAATATTATTTCTTATTTTATATGTATTTTTTTAGTGTGTGTTACTTTGTGTGTATATATTTCTTTTCTCAATATTTTTCAATTCATCTACACATCTTTTCATCTTCTTTATTTTTATGCTCATAATATTATTTCTTACTTTATATGCATTTCTTCAGTGTTTATTACTTTTATGTGTATATATTTCTTTTTGCTAATATTTTTCAATTTATCTACATATCTTTTCATCTTCTCCATTATTACATTCAATTATTCTCTCATCTACCTATCTTTCCTCAAAATAACTCATCCTCTCCATTGTTATATTTTGCAAGTTTGATGATCTATGAAAATCATTACAAGGTCAGTGTAATATTATTTCTTACTTTATATGCATTTTTTCAATGTTTGTTAATTTGTGTGCATATGTTTTTTTCTAATATTTTTCAGTTCATCTACACATCTTTTCATTTTCTCCATTTTTATGCTCCTAATATTATTTCTTACTTTATACGTATTTTTCCAGTGTCTATTACTTTGTGTGTATATATATATTTTTCTAATATTTTTCAATTCTTACACATCTTTTCATTTTCTTCATCATTACATTTTGCATGATTTGGGCTTGCTTACTTTTTAATTTGTGATTTGCGTTTATTCTTCAATTTAATCAGATTCGAAACTCATCAAATCTTGAATTTAATATAATTTATTTTATTTCATGTCTATCACACCATCACACCCATTAATGGCTTCGCGTAAACTCTCGAAATCAAGAAGATCAGCTCTGCATAAAGTTAATCTCACATTTGCTCCTTCAAACTCTCTCAAATGAGAGTTCTTCTGATCATCTGCAACCAATATACACCCAATTAAGTACACACACACACACACACAACAACTTCAAAATCTTAAACACAATTTCTCAATTTTAAAATTTTGGCAAAAATAAAAAATATATTTAATTAACTATATTTTATTCTATTAAAACTTTATTAAAAAAGTAAATTTATTTGCTACTATTCAATAAAATATATGTGCCTTTATTTTGATATAACAAACAAAATTAAATTATCTTCTACTCATACATAATTACTCATAAATATCTTATCTTTTTAAAATTTTGATTATCAGCAACCGAATTCCTACATTTCTCTCTTCTTTTTTTGTAGGATGTTTATTTTTCTTTTATCTTTACTTTTCAAATTAGATTTGATATCTATCTTTTTACCTATGTATATATCTATACTATATATATAAAAAAATATAGTGTGTTCTCTAAAACTTTCAAAGTCTCAATTCTCAATTCTCAATCAGAGTTAAGATTCTATTTCCTCCATGTCGCTCTCTCAAAGTTATGTTTTTAATTTTTTGTCATCCTTATTTTTCTCCAATAAAAAAATTTCTTTCTCTTAATATTGTTTTTATTTTAATTTTTTTACATTATCTAAGACTCCTTATCTCTTTTTATTAATTACAATATCTTCATTTATCGTTATTTTCTTATTCCTTCCTTTTTAACTTTTTTTTATCCCCAATCCTATCATTATCTCCAACTTTATTTTTATTTTATTTTTCATATGATCCCTTCTTTTTTAATTTATTTTAATCTTTAATCTAATAATTATCTTCAAATTTATTTCTATCTGATAATGATCTCCAATTTTATTTCTATCTTATTTTTTAAATGCTTCACACTTCAGCTATATATTCTAACATACCATCGAGTTTTTTTAGTGTTTGTATATTGGGTATAAAGTTTTGTTCAAACTGTGCATTTAAGATTTGAGTTGCATTCAATCGTCAACAATGTCACAATTGGTTAGGCAATATTCATTTTAAAATTTTTACATTATTTGTACTATTACCCATTTTTACATTATTTGTTTTTAAAGCGATAATAATATCCAATAGAAATATAGTTCATGATGCTAAATGACCTACTTCAACTAAGATAATTTTATAATCAATGTTTCAAATGACAAATTTATGGAAAAAATGAATGTATGAACTTAGGTATTAGATAGTTATCATATTCAAAATATTTGTTAGTTATAACTCCCTATTATATTTTAAATTTATAAGAATTTTTTATTTTATAATAAAAAAATGAGTATAACAAATTATTTAAATTATACATTCCCGTGCATAGCACGGGTTGCCACTAGTATCTATATATTAAGCAAAAGGGTCTTTTAAAACCCAAGGCTTGTGGAAGCTCCAACATGTCAATCCTAATTTCCTGATTTTTTAATATTTTTTAAAAAAAAAATTGACTTGGTGATTGGTGATTAGTTTAAAGATTGTAATAATTACACAATTGATTACAATAAACACTTAATTTATAATAATTACACTTATTAAATGAATAACGCAATAAATGAAATCCTAATTTCCTTACTTTTTGCATCTCCAAGAGACCCATGTAATTATTGTGTAAATGCCTCTGAAATAAATAAATAAAAGGGTCTTTTAAAACCCAAGGCTTGTGGAAGCTCCAACATGTCAATCCTAATTTCCTGATTTTTTAATATTTTTTAAAAAAAAAAATTGACTTGGTGATTGGTGATTAGTTTAAAGATTGTAATAATTACACAATTGATTACAATAAACACTTAATTTATAATAATTACACTTATTAAATGAATAACGCAATAAATGAAATCCTAATTTTCTTACTTTTTGCATCTCCAAGAGACCCATGTAATTATTGTGTAAATGCCTCTGAAATAAATAAATAAACACTTATTAAATTCTTTCAAACTCTTCGGTCAAACCCCATGTATTTAATTTATATATTAAAAAAATAAAAACAAATATAAATATCTATAATTATCCCGTGCATAGCACGAGTGATAGGCTAGTATATATTAAGGAAAATGGGGTTTCTAACCCCCAAATCTTGTGGGAGCTCCAATCTCTCAATCTCAATTTTCTAAATTTTTTATTTAAAAAAAAAATCTCAGCATTTATTGATTTGGTCAAAACCCCCTAATCAGTATTTATTAACTTTTTCCAATCCATATGTCTTTTCACATGCCTGCATTTATTGATTTGGTCAAAATCCCTGATCAGCATTTAAAATCATATCATACAAATAATTATAGATACAACCTGTGCATAGTTATTGCAGTAGCCTTTTCAATTTCTCCTATACACTATGATTAGTGATAAGGTTGTTAAATTATTTTTATAAAAAATCTTTAAAAACATAATTTATATATTAAAAAAAATTAAAACAAATATAAATATCTATAATTATCCCGTGCATAGCACGGGTGATAGGCTAGTTTATCCATAAGCATATGTTTTTACGTCCAACTGAGCAACTCCAAGGCTATTAGGCACAAATGACTTTTAAAAGTACACAGAAAAGTACGATCTTTATTTTGCTTAATTAATTTAGTTAATGTGTACTCCAATTATACTCTTTATTTTAACTAATTAACCAAACTAACAATAAAGGCTAGCTAAATGTGGAGAGCTAAAGTGAAAATGAGCAAAATACCTCTTATGATGCAAGGCCTCTAAAAGAAAGAGAAAACCAACTTCACTAACAAAAATATCTCAAGTAACCATGTTGCCGTCTTCCTTGAAGATGCTCTAACAAATCATCCAGTTAATGATCAACCTAGATGGTTACGATTTGAAAATAACCCTTTATTATAGTGATATTGTTATTAACTTTTGTTTTGAATTATAGTCTGTCTTTTAATTTTTTTTTTAATTCAAATTTTAATTGATCATACCTTCTAGATTTGTGAAAAAAAAAAAAAAAGTCTGTCAATTTATATTTATAAAACATGGTATCAAAATATAAAATTTAAAAATTTAAACAAAATATTATAAAGAAATTAGTTTCTCATAATTAATGTTGATTACAAGTCATATTTGAGCATAAGATAAGAAGTCTATGGAGTAAACTAGTTGCATGACCACATTCAATGAGGGAGGCATGGGATTTTAATTTTGATTCTATCATAAAAATTTTAAAAGAATATTGAACACAATTTAAGATATTTCACTTTAATACTTAGATATGAATACAAGAAAAATATGTTTATTTATATATGTTTTATCTTATTTTTCACTTTTTATCTGTAAAAATTAATATAGTCTATAGTTTTTCCTTTAAATTTTGCCTCAAGTGGTGTTCTTTTTTCTCAGATTCATAAAGAAAGATGACTTTCCGTAAAGAACCTCCATGATCTGATGGTTTCCTACGCGTGTATCAACCAAATTATTAAAGCTATTTGGTTTGGGACCAGGGTCCCCTGAATCACTGTCATCCCAATCGATGGAGCTTCACATGTTCAATAGTTTATGGAAAACCCTACAATATCATGAAAATGTCTCAATTAAATTATCATAAAAAGAGGTGCGACTGAAATTTAATTAGTATTGTGGGGACATAATTTTTTGAATGACAACACGTGACCGAGGTGACACTAAAGTGTCAACCGAGATGTCACGTGTCTTGGTCATGACACCGAGATGATCTTGGGTAAACCGAGGTTATCTGCGAAGAAATCGAAATCCAGGATAAGTGGATAAGGGACAAGAGTCCTAGAATGAGAGAGAACTTCAGTTTGGGTAAAAATAAAACTTTTAGAGAGTTTATCACAATCCTACTGGGAGTCCAAGATTAATAGCAATCCTAAGTCTATTGAAGCTAGGCTTTTATTGATACTAAGTTTGTGTTGGCTATAAAAGAAAGGCACTCTCACGGATCTAAGGTATGTTTTTGTATTCTGAATAGTGAGTTAAGCACTTTTGCTATCTTTGAGAGATAACTGACTTGATCGTCGGAGTGCCCCCGGGTGGACGAGCCACCGTCGGAATCTCTTCTTTCTGTTGCAGGTTATTCGGGCTTAATCTATTCTGCCTGTGATACTCGAATGTTTTAAATTTAACATTTCAATAAATAGAACTCAGAAATAAATAATAAATAATAATAATAATAATATTAAATAAATAAATAATAATAAATAAACGCATAATTTAGGAAATTGAAAATTTTATGGTTAAAGAAATACGTCGTGAAACACTACACATTAAATATTTTAGTAAGTGATAAGTAGTGATTTATAGTTGGATGGTGAGCTTTTTAGACGTGAACCTAACTTATCATTATACGTAATTTGTAAGAATCATTGTGGATTACCAAAGAGGATAGTAACCCTCTAACTAATAACTCAAATTCTCAAGACTTGGGTTAATACAGGATAAGGGTTGAACAAGGGATAAAGCCCTTGAATTAAGATCAGAGTCAAAGTTTATGAGTCAAAGTAAAAGTAAATCATAGGAGAATTGAGAGATGTTGCCACGTATACGGCTAATTGATTGGGCCTCACACCTTATTAAGTATAAATAGAGAAGTGAAACTCGTTACTAAAGCACAGAAAGAAGGTGAGCGTAGGAAACGTAACAAGTGAGGCTCTGAAGTGCAAGAAAAATAGCGATAAATTTATATTAGAGGTGAGTTATATTATACCTTGAGGTAGTATAATATGTTTTAAAAATGTCTTGAGTTACCCTTATATATTTTACATATGTTTTGACTTATCAAAATCTATTTTATAAAATTATATTTTTTTAGTATATTAATAAAAGTTATATTTTATAAAAGTTTCAGCTACGTGGTTTTATTTCTAAACCTTATTTGCTTAAAAGTGAAACCCATGGATATATTTGTTTTACTTTTAAAGAATATTTTGCTATGACCTTATATGAAAATATGTTTTGTGAGTACCACCACGGGAGTCACATGTTTTAGGGGACTTAAATAACCATTGGCTAGTGTTTGACCACTTTGTGGTCCGGTGTTTGTCATGGATCCATTGACCAGTGTAGTGCTTGTCACTTAGTGATGTATCGTAGTTATAGTGATTATTTCAGTTTCTGGCACTTAATTAATTTGTGTATTCAACTCAACTCAATTTATAATGTTTTAACTTAAATAAATATCCATGGCCATTTTGTACCTCTCATAGTTGGTACCCAGTTATTTATTTTAATTTATTTAATTTATCCACTTGCGCTATGACTACAGAATTATCCGAATTATTTTATTTTTATCTTGTTACGACGCTGAGCCTTTGGGTACCGGGTTTGGGTCGTGACACTGCCGGTGTTCTCCAGCTGAGTACTAAGTTGGCAGTGTGGTCAGAAATTGACACACACAATTTGGCGTTGTCTGTGGGAAAGAAAGGAGAATAGATGGCTAACGATGGACAGAAAGAGAAGGTTGGGAACGACACCCCTACTGAGAGTAGGAAACATATTGACCTTGACGTTGAAGAAGACAACTGCAACAAAGAGACTCGTGATAAGAATCACGGAGGAAAGGACATCGGCCATGAGGGCGGCGTACCGAAGAAATCGGACTAGAGCGGGTATTATAACGAGAACGACCTCCAGGTATGGAAAGATAGATGCCTGTGGAGGGACGATGAGATGAATGGAATGGCGGACAAATTGGCGGACCTGCAAACGGTCGTCAATTTCATGATATAGAACAACGTTATGCAGCCACCATTCTCGCTGCAAGATACGCCGATTCCAGCAACCAAGAAAGATGCCCAGAAAAGGGGCGGCTCTGTGGTCCTCAAAGATACTAGGACCAAGGAACACTCTCACCGGCCTTCAAGAGAGGTCAGGCAAGGAGAGTCAATAAAGGAAGATTCACGAAGGACGCATCACACCAAGGAAGCTAACCCCAAAGAATATCAGCATGTTCAAGAAAAGGAACTCTATTTCAACGCGACTAACGGAGACAAGGTCAAAGCTACATGCTTAATGAAAATCCAAGTGGAACTTAAGTTCATATTAGGGGGCAGAGAGTTGGAGAATGGTACTTGGAAGGTGGAATTTATAAGCTAAGGTTGGTTTGACACTTGTTGAAATTTAAAATTTACAAGTTGAAGTTAAACCGGGGTCATGTTTAACACTTATTGAAATTTAAAATTTACAAGTTGAAGTTAAACCGAGGTCATGTTTAACACTTGTTGAAATTTTAAAAATTTACAAGCTAAAGTTAAATTGGGATCATGATTAAAGGAATGAATGATATAGGTTCCATCACCTCAAGATGCCGAGGTAATAGAACCTAGGGGGCAGTTATGGGGACATAATTTTTTGAATGACAACACGTGGTCGACGTGACACCGAAGTGTCAGCCGAGGTGTCACGTGTCTTGATCATAACACCGAGATGATCTTGGCTAGACCGAGGTTATCTACGGAGAAACCGGAATCCAAGATAAGCGGATAAGGGACAAGAGTCCTAAAATGAGAGAGGACTTCAGTTTGGTTAAAGATAAGACTCTTAGAGAGTTTATCCCAATCCTACTGGGAGTCCAAGATTAATAGTAATCCTAAGTCTATTGAAACTAGGATTCTATTGGGACAAGGTTTGTGTTAGCTATAAAAGAGAGGCACCCTCACGGGTCTAAGGTATGCTTTTGTATTCTGAATAGTGAGTTAAGCACTTTTGCTATCTTTGAGAGATAATTGACTTGATCGTCAGAGTACTCTCGGGTGGACGAGCCACCGCCGGAATTTCTTTTTTCTGTTGCAGGTTGTTCAGGCTTAATCTATTCTGCCAGTGTTCTCCAGCTGAGTACTAAGTTGGCAGTGTGGGCAGAAATTGACACACACAAGTATATTGTGGACTTTATATACAAAAATGAATCTGAACCTGACATTATTGATAGTTTGTATATCATTTTACCATTTTTATTTTGAATAATTATTCACTAATAATGAAATAAGTATTGTTTGCATGTTGGCGTTGCGGAGTTAGTGGTAGAGGTGAGGGTGGTCATAGTGGTAGTATAGTTGAGTTTGGTAAGACTTTAATTTGAAAAAAAAAAAAAAAAAATTTGCCTTTCAAAGATAAAAAATAGTTTTTGTCTAAATAAATTTATTTTTTGTTAACGGAAAAAAAAATCATTGATTTTTGTGTTCAGCCATACCAAACATCAGTAGGTGCTAAAAAAAAATATTTTCCGCTTAAACAAAACATTAGCATGGGACAATATTGATCCACCTTTTTTTTAGCAAAAAAAAATTTATTGATGAAATTTAGAAGTACAAGAGCCATAATAAAGGTAATTAAGAGGTAAGGGATGACTCAATTTATTTTGCAATTTCTCAATTGTCGAGTAGACCACGCAAACAATGCCATGGAATTCTCCAACACTACCTAATTATTTTTTTAGTTAATTACACTAATATTTCTTAAATTATTAATGAATATTGCTTTACCTCAATTATGAAAATAATATAAATATACTAGTTTTGGAGGCAATCTAGAGGGGTCTACAAAGGGGTAAAAGTGATATATTTTTGAGATATTTATGTGTAGATCCTAATAAGTAGATTTATTGTCTAATAGATCTTATGAAAAAAATTTGTCATAAAAAAAATTACTAATTGTAAGTTTTAGTGACAATTCACAAAAATATGACAAAAAGTCACTAATTGTCAATTTTTAGCGACGTACGTAAAAAATTGTCATAAAAAAATTACTTTTAGCAATAATTTTACCAAGACTTATTTTCAATATGACTTAAATAAGACTTGATGGGAATTAAATCCAATTATTAAAACATATTGGTAGTTTACCCTATATTTTTGGATAAATTACAAACACAACACCTGAAATTTACTTAAATTACAAATTATCCTTATAGTTCTAAAAATGATATTATGCCCCTAAAGGCTTCTAATTTCATAACAAATAAGTCCTTTTATTAATAAATCATCAAGTTAATTAATAATTTTTAATAATATTAAAATTTTATTTCAATTAATAATTCAGATAATTTTATTATTGTATAAGTGAACAATTAAAATTTTCACTTTTTTAATTAATTCTGTTAAATAAAAAATTAAAAAATTCTGACAAAGAGGTATTTATAATTTTCCAAACCACAAAAAACAATTCATATTTTAAATAAATCTCAAGAGATATATTTATAATTAACCCCATATTTTTATAGTTGAAAAAAGTCCAAATATATAGATTCATAGATAAAAAAAGTAAAGTGATATTCAATAATAATCGAAGAAATTTTGGTGTAAATATCCCTAATTATTTATTTTATTTATTTATTTATTTGGCTTATTTCCTAGCTAAAGCAGAGATATATGGAACAACAGAACAACAATTGTCATAATAAGCCAAGGGAACCAACAAACAAAGGCTCAGCAACAAGAGCAAGAAGAAGACAATTCTTCCTCATCTCTACCACCAAACAACAAATTTACACAACAAATAAAACAGTTAATTCCTCACAGCATGCTCTTATAGCAGATCTGTCTTCACCTACCCTTCCTCCAACTGAGAACAGAGTATCCTAACTAAATGAAATCCTTACACCTTCCCTCACCGCTTCACCGTGCTCGTATTTCCACTGAAAATTCCAATTAATTCATTTTGTAGAGCCCTCCGAGCAGATCAAACACAACTCTACACTTAATCGATGACTAATATTTCACTTTTCAATCAAGTCTTTCCAAAGCATCAGAGATATGCCTCATTGTCGGTCTCTTTTCGGGGCTGCTCTGTATGCATGCCATTGCAATCTTCAAAACTGCAATAATCTCATCCTCCTTATCGGCATCATCCGCCAAGTATGGATCCAAAACATCTCCAAGTGGCTTTTTTTCTCCGATGCAAAGCTGAATCCAGCTAACCAAATCCATTTCTGCGTTATCCACTTGGACTACTGGCAATCTTCCAGTGATCATTTCTAGTAAGATCACCCCATACGAGTAAACATCCCATTTTTGCGATGGCTTCACCACTTGTAGTGCCTCGGGGGCTTGATAATAATATCCAAAGCTTGCAGCTGAATTGACTGTTGCAACTTCTGATGGGGAGTTGCTTGGTTGCCTTTGAAGACATTTCTCAGAAGCCACTCGACTAGATTGCAGGGTTGGGGTTCCTCCGGCTATGTTAGCAAGGCGTCCAAGCCCAAAGTCGGAGATTTTGGGCTCCATGTTTGCTCCAAGTAGTATATTACTCGGCTTCAAGTCTCCATGGACATACTTTTTTGGACTGTACTCGTGTAGATAAACCAAACCTTTAGCTATTCCTTTTATTATTTTCAGACGAACAGACCATGGCAGAGTTGTGAAGGATACCATTCCAGCCTTCCCTGTTGATATTAAACATCCAAATGATCAAATCAACAAAAGTATCAGACTGAAAAAACAAAAACAAACAACCAACCCAAACTAAACCTTATGTCCCAATTAAGTGGGTTTGGCTACATAAATTATTATTCGCTATTATGCAATGTCAAGAATTATATGCTCAGTTAAATTAAATAAATTCATATGTTCTTTCATTACCACATCCCATGTCAACTTAGGTAAAAGCAAGAACATATGCAAAAAAAATAAAAACGTAAGCTGGAAAGCACAATAACTACTACATTCAATTAAAACAGAAATAAAAATTCGGCAAGAGGGTGGTTTGGTGAAGCTTACCATGAATTGCGGTTGCAAGGTTTCCATTAGGTATGTAATCATAGATGAGAAGCTTCTCATCAACCGACCAATAATAGGCTCTAATTGTTACAATATTGGGATGCCTTAGCTTCCCAATTGCTTCCACTTCTGTCTGAAACTCTTTCAACCTCTGAGAGCCTCCTTCTCCCAATCTTCTAACCGCCAAGGTAAGCCCATCTTCAAGCACAACTTTATAAACAATCCCAATGCCGCTCTTCCCTAGCACAAAAGCTGATGCTTTCAGAAGCTCGTCTAGATCAAAACCGACCTGCTTATCCAATGGTACAAGATCATACTGCTCCACATTTTCTGATAAAGTCTCAGATTCATCTATCGTGAAGCATAAACAGTCTTTCCTTCCTTTCCGCCCCTTCTCAAAAATATAACTGTTCTCATCCTTTCTCTTGCTACAGGGACAAACTCTCGAGTAACAATATGAGAAGAGAAGCCCAAGAAGGCAAATTCCAACGATATCGCCTACAACAATCGCAATTATGGCACTTTTACTTAGCCCTCTTCCACTCCCACTCTTTCCATTATTACTGGTATTTTGGAGGGAGTTGTTACCTGGCAAGAAAGGGTACGAGGAAGGCGAACTTGCACCCTCTGAACATGGATTTTTCAAGGGAGGGCCACAAAGACCGGGATTTCCTATAAAAGCTGTTGGTCCTCTGTTCATAAGAGCACCGCTTTGCGGTATTGGCCCGCTTAGATTGTTATATGTGAGATCAATATAGACTTTCTCAGGAAGGTCACCAAGGCTAGCTGGGATTGAACCACTAAACAGATTGTGAGACAAATCAACAGTACCTTGCAAATTAGCCAACAATCCCAAGTCACTAGGAATTGGACCACTGAATTTGTTGAAAGAAAGGTCTAGTTTTTCAAGGGAAACCAAATTAGTCCCAAACCCACCAATCAAAGAACCAGTGAAATTGTTTTGACTGAGATCAAGGGTTCTCAGTCTCTTGCACTGAATCAATGATGTGGGTAATGACCCATTGAAGAAATTTTGTGATAAATCTAAGTTTTGAAGAAATTTGAGCTTCCCAATCTCAGAAGGGATAGACCCAGATAAGGAATTTCCATAAATGACCAAACTCTGTAGCCCTAGAGCTCCAAAGAGCTCAACAGGTAAGCTTCCAAAGAACTTGTTGTTCCTTAGATTGACATGTCTAAGGTCAGAGAGAGATCCAAGAGAAGATGAGAGAAACCCATACAGTTTCTTCTTTGGAATGCTAACAGAGACAACTCTTTGTTCTTTGCAAGTCACACCATTCCAAGAACAAGGGTTTTGATCAGAATAGTTCCAATTGTTGAGAGACCCTTCTGGGTCTTCTCTAATGGACTGTTTAAATGACAGAAGAGCAAACCCTTCATCATTCAAAGAACCCACTAGAGCTTGAGAATTAAAGAGAAGTAAAATGAGCAAAAACAAAGCTAACATCTCCCAAAAGCTGAAAGAAAAAAAGTGACCGTTGGAAATTGAAAGATGGGTATGTTAGTGCTTACCTTTCTTCACCAGAAAATCAATTGAGGCAGTGAAACCCTAAGAGAAACAATGGAGTTGTACAGATTGAGAGAGAGAGAGAGAGAGAGAGAGAGAGAGAGAGAGAGCTTTAAACAGTGAAGCTTTGACAGTAGGAAAGTGTTGAACAATGGTAAAGTTGATTTCAGCTGGCAAGGCCTTGGGAAACTAGACTGTTAACAATTAAAAAACTAAAGGACCAAAAAAAATGAAAAAAAGAAAAAGAAAAAAGAGAAAGTGAAAGAAAGAAGGGGGAATTACATCAAGTGGGACCCATTTTTTATTTATTTTTTTTTTTTACCTATAACCTATATATAATCGAGCGAAAGTAAACAGCTCTTCTTGAATCTAACGCTGGTTGAATTACCAAAAATGCCTAGCAAGTGTTCACATTATTTACCTTTGGCCCTAAGAATTCACTCACGTGTCATTTGTAACTCTTCCTCCCAATTTGTTGGTTTACGTGTCTTTCGGGCCGTACGTTGTTTGAGTGAGGTAGGTGTCCGTGTCTTCCGCTAAGTATTGCAACCGAACCGGCTGCAATCATCTGTCCCTCCTAGAATTTTCTTGTGTTCGGTGGATCAAATTTTGCAATCAAACGATTCTCTCTCAACCGAAGGCAAACGCATATATGTATATACTCGTTGTTCCATTTCGCTTCCCATCTTGGTTTAGCTTCGTTGTTTCTAGGTACACAGATTACAGCCCAAACTCCGCAACCTGGTATGTAATTTAGTGATTTTCTGCTTCTTTTTCTGCTGGCTATGGATATATTGATATCTGATTTGAATGCCTCTGTTCTCGTGGGTGCTTGTTAGTGCATACGCAAATTAGGCACACTACCTGTTTGACAATATGCCTGAACATGCAAACCAAAACATTAGAGGCTTCCTTAATTGAAAACTTGCATTGAAAATGTGTGAATGCTCATAAAAGTTAGAGAACTCATACTCAGAAACTAAACCAATAATGAACAATTCACCGCAAACCAATTACAACATGCTGACCACTGTGTTTTATCCCTAACCTATACGAATTTACACGTGATTGTTTATGAATCCAATGTCCTGTTTACCACTAACATAATCTTGCTTGTGATTGTTGCTATTGGTATTCTTCTTGGATCCTGTAAAATGATACCTGTAAATAAAATAAACATAACTTACATCCCCAGAACATATTGTATGAGTACTAATTACCAATACATTCAAAGAATAATGAGTAAATAAAAATTTGTGCATGCGTAGATGTAATGAAAAAAATGTTGACAGCGGTGTTCCTTGGTACACACACACACACACACACATATATATATATATAAGAAAGAATGATAGATAGATGGTTGGTGGCAGTTAGTTTGTTTTTTGTTTTTTATCACTTAAATTACATCATAAAAGCTACTGAATAAATGAACCATCTGATAAAATATTAAGAAAACTAGAAATTAGAAGTCCATCGATCCAAACCCTCAAGTCATCTACTGCACTATTTCCTTCATATCGGTGATGAAATATTAGGAAAAGACTCAATAGAATATCAAACAAGCCTATTTCTCCTTAAACCCTGTGCAACCATCATTTTCACATATCAAACCCTATCCCTGCCATCATTTTCAAGTTTATTGGATTGGAAAGGTTGGTTCATAGAACCACATTAGTCAAAACTTGATACATATATATATATATATATATAAGACTGACACTACAAACGAAAAACCCTTGAAGCAAAAAGCCTCTATTTGATGTTAACCGCCTCAATGTTCAAACTGAGATTTAAGCATAAATTTCAATCAAAGTTTGATGAAGTAGTAACTTTGAGAGTAAACATTTCGGTCTCCTTTGGTTTTAGTAAAAAATTAAATAAAACACAATTTGATATAAGTTTAGCTGAAGGAGTAAAGGATTGATTTTCATGCAAATTTGAATTTGATAGAAGTTTGAGTTAAGGATTGGAGATGTGTAACTGACTATTTTATTATTCATATATAAATTACATAATTAAAAAAAATATAAAATGTATTTGCCTATTTGATAAATGAGAGAACACATTATTGTGAGACTTTAGTGTTTTTTGAGCAAAATGGAGGGGAAATAATTCCCACATGAAGAGAGACTTTTCATTGAAGCATATTGTGTTCTTTTCATTTTTAAATTTTACTATGAATTAGAGACCCTTTTAAATTTGAAACTAAGATTTCTTCTACTCCCTAAATCCACTTCTTCCTCTCTTGCCCAAACCCAAGGAAAGGATATATAAGCAATACCTTTGGACTTGTAATGACCTATCACCTCAACTCCACTGTTGTTGCAATGGACATTTAAAGTATGAATAGTAATAATTTAACATATCAAAGTTTCATGGACTTGATTAGCAAGCATTTCTAATTCATTGTTAAAAAGAATGATTAATGTGAGAATATGTTTGATGCTTTTTGTCCACATGATGTAATGAGGTGGTTGGTGGTTGACCACTGGCCAAGGACATGCCTGTTACTATATTGTAGGTGAAAAAAAACTCTCCTACATCTTTCATGGCCTTTGAGTATGAGGTCTAGTAATAGTAAGCCAATAGAAATGTGTATTTAGCATATAAGGCCTGTATTGAAGTTTGCATTTAATTGTTCAAGTTGTTCTACGCTTCAAGTTTAAAATGATGCTGCTCAAAAGGGATAATTTACGGCAAAACATTTCCTTTTGTGTTTTTAGCGGCACAGTCAAAAAGAACAATTGGCATATGGAAATAATAAAAATAATGAAAGGGAAAAAATCAATTACAATGAAAGAGAAAATGCTCTCCCACAATTTCAGCTTCTATTTTTTCTTTTCCCTAATGGGTTGTTTTACATGGTGATGAAGCATGCCATTCTGATCCACTGTCTATTTTTTGTTCCTCAAACAATCTATGATATATTTATTTTTATGTATAAATAGTAGAGCAATAGCTAACTGGTAACCTGCCTTGATATTTGTGCTTTGAACTGTTTATTGAAATCATACCCACATGGTGCTTTTATTCTATCCTTTAGTGTTTTGCTTAGCAGCGAAGATATATTGAAATGTCTCAGAATGCCAAATGTTGCTTGTTTTGTTGTTTGTAATTAACTACAGATGCTCAACTACATAGGACCAATGTAATTAGCCAAGCCTCCATTTGTTTTGCTGTAAAATATGTCCCTCATTTTCTTATGTTTGTTAATAAGTTAGGAAAACAATTTTTTGTAACATGTTTGCAAATGCCTAAAAATAACTTTTCGATTCCAAATCAATAAGTTATTTTCTGACTTCCAAATCAAAAATTTTGGTTACAACAGAAACTATGTGAGACAAATAGGGTGAGATAGTGTCATGGGCCTAAGGAAAAATGGTTAGAGTTCTGAATGAACTACGCATTATGTCCACATTGTGTAGTTCAACCACATTATAACCCAAGATATGTGAATTTAAAAGTTTTTTTTTTTAGTATGAATGGTTTATTAATAATATGCATTAATTATCTTGTGAATTATGTGGCTGCCCATGTTCTCGAACAAGCCGTTCTGTCAGCTCAATTCCCTCCTCTTGAGGTTTATTCTACACTTCACTTTTTCACTCCATTTGGTTCCTTAGAAAACTTGAGAAAACAAAAGAAAAGAAATTTCGAGCCCTGTGCTCTGTGTCGATTTTGTTAAAAAAATATAAAACGCTTGAGTCAATTGGTTACACTAAATTGTCATGTGAGGCATAATGTGTTGGAGATTTATGGTTTGCCCTTTTATTTTCCACACTTTCATGACGGAGCATTCATGAATTTATCATTGTTTTTTGCCTAAAATCATAGTTTTTGTTTCTTTGGTTCTTCAGAGGAACTTAGATCAATTGGAGGTGTACGGGGGGAAAATATTCTTCTCTCCGTACGCCTTGAACGTCAAGCTTCCGTCAACGGCGTCTGTCTCTGCAACACAAAAACGGTGAGCTGCCCGGCGGTGGTGTGCCGGAAAAACCCTCCGACGCTCAAGTCAATTCACTGAGGAAGAAGAGAATGAAGAGAGAAGGTTTGTGAGAATGAGTTCGCATACCAGTAACGTTCGCCTTCCCTCTCTATATCTAGGCTGGCCACGCAGCTCCGAGATTGTGCGCGCACTACCTATGCTGTCCTTCCCTGGACAGGTGGCAGTGCTCACCTCTCACCACTTTACACGTGTAAAGGTTTTGTCCTCCTTCCAGTACATGCAGAACTGCCCAACGGTATTGAGGCGTTCGTGGAGCAGATGTCCTCTCCTTCACACCATTGGCCCAGGTGGCACCCTTAACCGGGGTACCATGACCGGCCTAACCCTTGGGAGACTTGAAATCACAGAATCATATACGCATCACGCCAGACTGGGACCAGGCGAGAACGTAATTGCCAATGCCGAGCTACCCTCGATCGGTTCATCGCGATTGACCGGTTGGGAGGCATGCCGGCCTCCAACCATTTTATCTCCAATCTCGCAAGAATCGCTTGGCTGATTGCCGGCTGGCATCACGGCCAAAGTCAAGATCCTCCGCAGAGTTCGGCTACCCTTCACGGCCGAATTTCCACCGCGACTTCATTCACACGAAGCGACCTCCACTGCCTCGAGGTTACTGCTGACCGCTACTCGAGCAAACCAGACGACTCGGCCGTCCAACCGTCCAATCTGCTCGGCGCCGCGTAGTCCGTAACGCTGGACGGTACTTTTGTTCGGCCGTACTATCAGATAGAAATCTCCCCTCTCAGGAGGCATTATCAAAAAAGCTAAAGGTGGAAACCCTAAGAAGTTAAGCTCTTACTTAACCTGTTGCTACCACTATGTACTTATCTATCTCTCTGTTATATACACACATCAATTTTATGCATTATTAAAATACATACAGATGTGTACACTTATTATGCATATGTGAACATTTAAACATACACAAACACTGACACTCAAGTTCGTGCACAAGTTTCTCAAGATGACTTTGAAGCAATGATAATTTATTAGTTTGGATGATGAGAAAATACAGGAAAGGATATGAGAAGTTGGAACTTGCAAGTTTGTAACAAATTGAGTTTGCAATGATTGTTTTAAGATTCCATGGTTTATTTAATAATGCAGAGGATATCTCATCCTCTTTTCCAATTTGGGTTTGCCATGACCTCTTTTCTGGTTTTCCTCAGGAATCAACTATTTGAGAATGTCTAACTAATAATTGTCAATAGTTTGATATTCTTCCATACTTCTGAAGTTTTTTTTTTCCCCTCTAATTTATATGCAAGCTATTAGTGCGTGAAGGAATAAATGCAGAGCAGCTTGCTCGGGATCTTAAATCTTTTGAATTAAAGCTAATTCTTTCATATCTTCAACTTGATGCATAATTTGTTCTTCTCATTGACTGCCACTTATGATATTTATAAGAGTAATTCAATAGTTTTGTTAAGTTGAAATTCTGTATCAAGTAAATGTACCATGGATTTCCACAATTTTGTCCTCTTTTTTTTTATTTCTTTTTTATTTTTTATTTTTCACTTAGTTTATTTATTTATTTTTTATCCGTCCTCTCATATCTTCTTCAAGATGACTTTTGAAGATGTTTTCCCTGGTGTGGCAACAATCGTGGAAGAGTATCTGCAATAGGTAACTTTCATTCATTTCGTTGCTTATTGACAACATAATTTCAAAATATTGATACTCTAGCACTTGCTTTCTTGCATTGTTGTGTGTAAATTTTTACTCACATTGATCAATGGAAAGAAGTTTGTAAATTTTCGTTTATATTGCAATAAAGAGAAAAAAGTTTTTCCTTCCCATGCACTTTGTAGTGTGCCATGTCCTGGAATACCAATATATCAATTATTGTGCATTACAAAGACAAATAAAGTAGTTTTAACTTTGGTTGTCATTTATGTGAATAACATAGACTTACACACAACATTTTTTGTCATGCATATGGATGTAGCTAGCTGTCAAGCATTCACTGTTTTATAATATATGTCACTGCTTTGAGATACCATAAAAAAATTCATTCTGAAATCTTGTGCGATAATCAATTTGCCTTTAGTGGGGGATAGAGGGGGGTGGTAGGAGTTTATTTCAGTGGCAATATGGTCTGAAAAGAAACTGCATGTTTGTCTTTGTGTGAGCATGGCTTACTACGTATCCTTCACCTTATATCCTACATGCTTGCCTTTCCTTTTCGGATGTTAATAATGGTCCAATACGTGATAGGCCCAATTGGCATGTTGTTCTTTGCTGAAGAGCAAGAGGAAAATATGGCAAATATGATGATAAGGCCCATACAAGTTTAACAAATCCATTTCAGAATAATATGCAATGGTTATAAGATAAATGAATTATGAAAGTTCACAAGATAGTTAATATTATATGTTCAAGATAGATAATATTATGTGTTCATACTTTTAGAAATATGACTTAGTTTGAGAGACCAACTGGTCGGTTTGAATGGTTGCTTCCTCTATTTTCAATTATCTAATAAATTGAATACAATACACCAGAGGCAAGATGGTACAATGTATAAATACAAAAAATAAACACTCCAACTACAATGCGACCCCCAAAACTCTTCTTCCATCGACCTATTATTCTTAGCCAATGATAGGGCTATATGACTTTATTCCTAGCCAACGGCGCGTGGGGGTCTAACTAGTATATATAAATATGAAAGAGTGCAAGTTACATTTATCATATATATATATATATATATAATTAAAAATAACGTTTTTCTCTTATATAGGTGATACATTCTAAAAATTTATTTTTTTAAAAAAAAAAATCCATATTAATATGTCATTTTCATTTACTTATAAATTTTTACACAAATTTAATTTTAATTATAATAATCAATTTTATATAGACTTGATAAATATTTATTTTTCATAAATATAATTATAATTTAATTATTATGATATTTGAAAAAAAAATTATCTCGATATACAAATAAATAAATAAATAAATAAATAAGACAGAATGTGCTTAATTATGTGCATCACACGAATTAAATTAAATTTTTTATATTTTTTATTTATTGTCTATTTTATTGACCTCTTGATATTAATTTATATTTAATTATATATCATACATATATATATATACATTATTAAAAGTAATATTTTTTTCATGCTTAGGTGGAACATTTTAAGAGATTTTTTTTTTCTTCTAAAAAAGTTAAATCAACATGCTTTTTTCAATTTACATACAAAGTTCTACACAAACTCAATTTCAATTATAATAATAAATTTTATATGAATTGTATTTGATAAATACTTATTTTTCATTGTATATTTAGTTTTGTCATTGTTAGATTTCTTTTATATAGTTGATATTTTAATTTAATTATTATGATATTTAAAAAAATTATATCGATATACAAATAAATAAATAAATAAGACAAAATGTGCTTAATTATGTGCATCGCACGGATCAAATCAATTTTATTTCTTATTTTTTGTCTTCTTAGTTAACAATAAATTATTTATTACAAAACATTTATATTTAATTTAAAATTTATATACCTATATACTATATGGATGAATAATTCAAAAAGAATATTAAAGAAGAAAAATCAATACTCACATATTTAATTTATGTATTTTCTTCTTAATCCAATCATAACATATTTATATTTAATCTTTTTAAATGAATTTTATGTAATTCTTGAAAAACCTAAGTGATTCGTGATTAGATCACGATTTAATTATTCCAATTCCCAATCAATTAAAACTCACAATCTAAATCATCAAGCACATACGAAAGTGATTTAGATTGTTATTTTTTGAAAATAATAAATCGACACAAACGATTTTTACGTGAAAAAACCACAATTGAAGCACTTTCAATTGTGATAAAAAATTACGGGTGAAACGTCATAAATCAATCAACTACTGAAGAAAGAAAGATTAAAAAAATATCAAACAAATTACCAGAACTGCTTCCAATTTGTCTTCAAATCTTCTGTATGTCTTTCACCGCAACCTTCACACGGAATTGATTAGCTTGATGTTGAATCCACAACATCAATTGTCGAATAAACAACTACACACAGCATCAAATTCCTTTGATTACTCTATGCTTAAATCTCCGAAATCCACCGAAGAAGAACACTCTTGAATATGAACAAACTCCCTAATGTATGTTTATCAAATCATGAGTTTAATACTCACTCAAAAACATCAAGGAAAACTAACAAATAAGCCCCAAAACAAAGTCCTAGAGCTTCCAAAACAAATCTAGGAGTCTTAACCCTAAAATAAGACTTAAACACATATATATAACAAAACAGGGGCCGCATACTCCGCTCGAGCGGAGTCACTAAAACACGCATGTGAATAAATAAGTTTCTGCTTGAGCGCTAGAACCCACGCTCGAGCGTGAAATCACACTTCCCAGTATTTTTGCAAACACGCCCAACTACTGAGATAGTGCACATTCTGCTCGAGCGCAAATGATCCCGCTCGAGCAGGAATACCAAAAAACAAGGGAAAATTACAACTCTATAAGACAAAGTTTGTTCGTGGATTTGGCAACAAAGGGACCTAACAATTCTATTTCTACATATTTTTATTCTTCAAATAAATGTAAGAATAAAAATAAAATTAAATAATTAGAATCACTTTTAGTTTTATATTATTAATTCTCTTTTTAATTTGACTATTATTTTTAATATCAAATGAATGTTTATTTTACTATCTTATAATTTAATATATTATATAAAATTATTATATGATAATTACACTTTTATAGCATAATAGAACTAAAATTATCAAAATAAATAAATAATTTAACTAAATTTATTATATATAAGTATTCAAGTAACACTTTTATAAAATGACAAGGCCAAGATTATTAAAATAAATATTTTAAATTAAAATTAATAATATTCTTTTGTAACACATATCATAATATAAAATATCATTACATTAATTAAAGTTAACTCGATCGGGATTTTATGTTAGACATTATATTTCTAGAAGTGATTTACAAATACATGTAGCGTCTAAATTGATATTTAATGATTAAAATAATATAACTCAATACTTTTTTGTTAAGTTTTTAGAAGATTGATTGACAAATGTCAAATGATAAATAGTGCGAAGTATTATTAAATAATATTAATTCATCGAAAATGATAGTGTGGAGTTTTTATTTTTTTCAGAAAAAAAATATTTTGATACAAGTGAAATTCATGATTTTTGGTAAATTTGATTAACACAAATGAGACTTTGATTTCAGATTGACAATATACCTTTTTTTTAAAAAAAAAAATTGAAAGAAATTGTTCATATGAGCCTATTTTATATAGGATCACACATAGTGACAACAATTTTCATGAGCCATTAATAAATCTGTTTGTATTTAGTTTCAGTTGATAAACTTTTCTACACATAAAATATTAAGACTCAAAATTAATTTTTCATTTTAAAAATAAATTCTTATGCATTGCACGGGTCACCTACTAGTACTCCTATAATATTTTACTTACACCTCATCATAAAATTACTTACACCCCACATTTTTATAATTTTTTTCATGTTTTCTCTGTACTATAATTCCTTAAAAAATGAAGGTGTTGGTGAAAGAATCCAACTATTTATGGGTGTTGGCGTCCTTCAGTAGCAAAGCAAGACAATGAGTTGGACAATTGTGTTTTTTAACATTTTTTTAATTAAAAAAAAAGGAAATTTACCAATAAATCCCAAAAGTTAATCTTATGATCCATTTGGTCCCATTTTTATTTTAATGTTCCGTTTGGTCCTTCAGTTTGTGAAAGGTTGTAATTGCCATTGATGCACTTATTAATGTATGCATTATAGCTTTATGTGAGTGGAGGATGTGTATGCGCGTGGGCTACACGGGGTGTATTATGTAGTGTGTTATTGTTGCTTGAATTGTGTCACGTGACACATGATGAAGTGTCATAGATCAGTAAAGCGTACTAAGGGGTTTTGTTGTATAAGTGTAGATTTTGTGGGTGCCACAGGTCACATACCTGGTTAACCCATACATGACAAACAAACCCAATTTCGACATCCACATCCCCATGTCTATGTAAAAGTAACCCGCTTTGTACATCCACAATCACATCACATTGCGATTGGATATTCTGCAGAAACCCTAATGTTGCGATTTCTTCGAATTTGTAGATTTAGATTGACCGTATATACCGTTGTGTGATTCGGAGGGAGGGAAGAGGAATATTGAAGATTGATTGGTGCTAATTGTGTGTTGCTATGTTACATTGGGCGATCATTGGTGTGACATTGTAAATTGTTGAACGAATTGGAACCTTACAGTGACTCGCCCGTAGTCGTTGGTCTTGCAGATCTGTGCTATGGAGGAAATGGGTATGTCACATAACGTTGGTTTGTAATGCGTGTGTGACAATGTGGTGCTATGTTATTTGTTGATTTCTTTCCGATTATCCGTGTGTGTAGTCGTATTTATTAGCAATCGTGCACTTTTGGTGGTGTGTTTTGTGATATAATGGTTGTTTTGCGATGTCAATGTCGTGTGTGGCTATATGGGTGTCTGGTGTGTAGTGGGGCAGTGTGGGTGTGTCTGGCAATGATGTTATGGTTTGGGGTAGGTTTTTTCGTGCATTTTGTGTTTTCGTTGTGATGGTGTGTTCCTGTATGTCATGTACGAATGGGTTGGGGTTGTGTGTGTGTTAATGTGGTGTCGTGTGAGTTGGTTTGTATGGTTGTGTGATTGATAGTTGTAGGTTAAATTAGTATAATAAGGTGACGACCAAAAGTTGGGACCATAGCAAAGGGAATACATTGTTTTGATATGTTTTAGATATGTAGGGGTGTGGGGATGGGTTTGTAAGGATATGGTGTTTGTATTTATTTTTATTTATTTTTTGGTTAAAAAACTGCAGGGCTTGTTTTGGAGTTGATGTGGTTGTGGCCCACATGTGTGGGATGCGTGTGTGTCATCGTGAAGCCGTTTTTGTTAACATTATAATGTTAAATGTTGTCATATCAAATGGTACATTATCAACAAACTTAAATCCTTATAGTCCCATATTCTGTTTTGTGATGGGCAAATGAGTTGGTTGGGGTGGGTCAAAATTAATTTGGGTTTTTGTGGTAATGAAATTAGAGGGGTGTGGGAATGTGATGTTAGTGTATGTGGTTATGTGTTTGACGAATGTGTGTCGAATGAAGTGGCCTAAAAGGTCTAATGAGGGTGTGGGACCACTTAAGAATAGAGTACAATGTGTTGGTGTGGTGCTGGAAGTGTAAGGATAAGGTTTGTGTATTTATGTTTTGGTTTTTAAACGCTGGGGCTTATGTTGGAGTTGTTGTGGTTGTGGCCCACATGCGTGGGATGTGTGTGTGTCGTCGTGAAGTCGTTTGTTATTGGTGTGAGGTTTGGGATTTTTTTTTTGTAATTTTATTTTTTGGTTAACGTGTTTCATGTTAAAAGCTGACATATCCAATACTACATTATCCGCAAACTAAGATCCATATAGTCTCATATTTCGGTTGTGGCGGCAAAATGAGTTGATTGTGGATGGACCAACATTAATTTAGGGCATTGTAGTAGTGGAAATTAGGGGGTGTGTGTGGGAATGTGATGTGCGTGTTTGTGGTTTTGTGTTTGACAAGCGTGTGGCAAATGAAATGATGTAAAATGGGCAACGAGGGTTTGGGAGCACATAAGAATACAATACAATGTGTCGGTGTGGGGCTGGGTCGTTAAAAGTGTGGTGTTTGTAGTTATTTTTTGTTTTTTAAACGGGGGGGCTTGTTTTGGAGTTGTTGTGATTGTGGAACGCATGTGTGGGATATGTGTGTGGCGTCTGTGTGTGGCGTCATGAAGTCGTTTGTTGTTGATGTGGTGTTTGGGAAAATGATGTTATTATTATTTTTGTTAGCTTGTTTTATGTTACATGGAGTTCTGAGCGGATTTGTTACGTACTTGGTGATTGTGGATTGGGGTACATTACTTTAAGCCAATGTGGTTGTGCTTGGTTGTGACTAGGAATGAATGTCACTGGTGGTTTATGGTAAATATGTCAAGATGCGTGTTGTATATGTAGATTGAAGTTTTCTGGAAAGAATGCTGGTTATGTACAATTTGTGTAGGTCACGTTTGTTGTTATGGAAGTTTGTTTAGGTTGTTGCGTGTGTTTGTGTTGGGTTATTATTTGCTTGTATGGTTTTGTAGTACACGTAGTTTTTTTTTTTTTTTTTATTGACATGTGGTATGTTGGTGTTGCAGAGTGCAATAGAGTACATAACCTATGGACACGTTCATGTGAAATGAGACGAGCTGCGGAAAAAATTGGTTCGAAGGCAAACACCCTAGGAGTGAAAATGCAAGGGCGAATTCTATTCAAACAATCTAAAGTTGGTTACAATGCTATGGGCTGCAATGTGACTAAGTCTACAAAAGATCCCCTGCGCCAGGCACGTCAAGTACACACAAGGCTGAACTACTGTTCTAATGTTGCAGGGATAGTGAAACTTGTTAGTTCAATAAATTTGAGGGAGGCACACTTGAAACAACTGAGGAAAACACCGTTTTGGGTTATGATCGAGGCAATACACATTAACAATTTGAATCACAATGAATTTAGGAAGTGTGATGATTTAATCTCCAAGATAATACGAGTGTATGATCAGCGGGATAATGCTTTTCACATTGGAGGGGCCAGTGTGAAACTTAGCAGTAGTGACATTAGGTTAATTTTTGGTTTGCAATGCTTGAAAAAGCGTTTAGATTTGTCACTGGGGCAGTAGTGACATCAGGTTAATTTTCGGTTTGCAATGCTTGAAGAGGCGTTTAGATTTGTCACCGGGGCAATGGCCAATATCAGACTTCATTCAACGTAGATGTCGTGACATGTCACGCATAACATCAAAGCTTGTGAAGACGTTATTCCTGGAGGTTGTGAATGGGCGGTCCAAACAAGATAAGGAAAACGCGGCGAAGTTGTTGGCATTGTATATGTGTGGCAAATTGCTTTTTGCTAACTCTGAGGAGACAATAAGTTGGGCCTTCGTTCAGTATATGAATGAATGACTCAACATCGCCGTAATGTACGATTGGACTGGAGCAATACTAACAACATTGATAGGTTCAATTCAAGAGTTCCATCGCACATTGGGGAAGGTGACTAGCTATGTGGTCATGCTAATGGTATGTTAACTGTTACATGTAGATAGTGGTTTAATTTATTTATTTTTTGTTATCCATAATTGGTTGAAAATTTATTTTGTGTTTTGTTGGTAATGTAGTATTGGATATGTGAACATTTGACAATACTTGAGCCTCAAACCGACAACATGTTCCCCGTGATTTAAAATGGGACATTGGGCATTGATTAATAAAGTTCAAGGGTCGATCTATCTAGTATCGCCAAGTTTCGTATGGTTTTGCGCTTAGTTAGTGCGGCAATGATGCATTGGGACATTATTAATGTTGTTCTTGTTTTGATGAGCGCAGTGAAAGTCGATCGACTATGGACATTTGATTATGAACGTGAAGTTATAGGAATGCATTGAGGTGATGAAAGGTGCTATAGCAAACGCGTTGTGGATGGTGACGCGGGGATGAGCACTTCATGGATGAGGTGAAGGTTGCCGTCGCATCCAATGATGCGCCAATGCATATAGGCAATGGTGAAACTAGTAGTGGCAACGAACATGAACAACGCAGTTTGAGCAATGTGCAACACCCGAACATGGTTTAGTGGGGGATTGAGACAGACAGATTACATGGCTAAACGAATAAACAAGGCTATAACGGGCCGAATGATGTGAAACTTGAAGAAGCAGTACGTGCAAATCGCAAATCTTGAGTTGCAGAATCAAAAAAAAAATGAGGAAATGGTGGTCTTGCTTAAAGAAGATGTTGCTGGGTCAAAGAGAAAGTTGGAGTTGCAAGCTGTGAACATAGGTAGGGGGTTTAAGAGTGTATTGCAGATGAAAAATGAGGAGTTGGATAAGTTGAAGAATAAGAATATGGAATTGCAAAAGAAAGTAACAGTGCTTGAGGATCAACTCGCTGAACGTGATGTACATGACGTGACGCAAGCATTTCAAGTTGTAGAGGTCGGGCGTAATAGCGAGGGTGTTAGTGAGGAAGGATTTGGACGTGGTAGTGTGGTTATATGCGATGTTTCTCCTTTAAGAGTAGTGGGGCAGCGTGGCGACAAGGTAGATGCAGCTAGTGTTGACGATGTGCAGGAGTTCATACCAAAAATGGTCGATGGAGAGAGTGACGTAAAGATTTCTTATCATGCAATTGATGTTGTGGCAAATGTGGTAGAAGGCGTAGAAGCCGTTGGTATGCAAAATTCATTTGTGCGTAACATTAAGAACAAGGTGAGACGGGTGAGGAAATTACCGAAGTTTGAGTACTCATTGTTGGGTGCCCCTAATAAGTAACCAGTAACAGACTGTTCTGTTGGGGTGTGAGAAAGCAACTACGTCGTAAATGATGCAATGATTGATATAGACACAGTGGTGTTACCTGAAAAAAAGTGGTCCGAGTTTGACATGAACAATAGATAGGGTGTTTGGAAAATGATGACAATAGAAGAAAAAATTAGGATGACTAAAGCTTACAAGAGACACGGTGATGGGTGCGTATTTATTGCCATTGTTATTTTTCTTGTTATACTTACATGTAAATGCGTTTATATTTTGAAAATGGTGTTATGTGTAAGGCGGTCATGTAGGAAGACATTACGAATGGTGTGGTGGTGTACTTCACCGGTGTAAAGAATCTTATCCGCCAAAGTTGCATTTGTGGAAATGTGAGTATTGAACTGTTGTTCATTGAATTTTGGTTTTCCTTGCATATGTGCTGGTCTAAATTTGTATTTAATGGTTACAGCTTTACCAATAATTTTTTTGTGACAAATTTTGTTGTGAATATGGTATTGTTGTTTGGTAGGTGATCGATGCGTATACGGAGGTGCTTAAAACTGAGCAATTGAGGATGTATGGGAATGATGAGTTGGCGAACAAGTCTTATTTCTTCAATAGTATGTGTCTGGTGAGTTGTGATTATTTGCGTAGCTTCGTTGTTTGTGTTGTGTGGTTATGTAACGTGTCCTAGAATGAATGAATGCGCAGGATATGGTGAAGAACAATGATGTGCGGGTGATGGAGAAGTATGTCCGGAGGAATGTGTTAGCGGGGAGTGAGTTTCGGTACATCCATTTCCCCATGTGTCACCTTGCTCATTGGACTTTGGTGGTGTACGATACTGAAGACGGTAGTTGGAAGAACTTCAATCCGATGAGGCAGTGTGGAGACAGGACAAATGTGCATTACAGTGAAGCTGTAATATTGGTAAGGGTGGTTTTTTTTCTTCTTCCTGAGTGATGCAGTAATTGTTATGTGGATGCGGGTTATCAGTCAAGTGACATGATGGTATTTTCCATGGCAAAAAAAATGTATGTCAAATGTCATGAAACAATCATTGCGTAAATTTGGGCTTGATGAGGAAAGCATTGAGGCCAATTTTAGCCAGCCGCTAGAGTTTGTAACCAATTGTCCTCAACAAAAACCAGAAACGTAAGTGAATTTTTTTTACATTTACCCAATGAGTAATGGTATGACGTATCAGCCGACGTATATGCTTGTGGTTTCATGAACTATTCCCATATGCAGGCTTGATTGTGGGGTGATAGTATGTGCTGTGATGCGGCAGTTTGTGTATCGTTGTGACATGGAACGTTCACTCCAAGGCACAAATTGTAGCGTGTTACGTGCAAATATGGTGAAGGCTCTCATAAACGATACACTACGAGGGGTGAAGGAGTAGATGTGGTTTGTTGTGGGTTGTTCTGTTAAGCGAGTGTTTTTTTTTTTTTAATTATGACTAAGCAGAACTCATAACTACCATTTTGCAAATAGTTATTTTAACTATGAATAGTTTATTTTGCAAATAGTTATTTCAGAATTGCAAATCAGTTGTCGTTGAAAACGTACGAGTTATTTTGACTCCGAATATGTTTTGTTTGACCATATGCAATTTGTTCTTTGTTGGACGTGATTGTGTATGCTATGTTAGTAGTGTGTGACAACGTGGTGAAATATCGAAAATTGGTATGCTAAGTTGGTATGTTGGTATGAGGTGGTATAATGTGGAGTGAAACATGATGTGACACGTTGTAAAAGGAGCGTCGATGAACGATGATCCACCGCGGGAACAAAGGATTAGATGTGGTTTGTTGTGGATTGTGTGGTTCATTTGGTTGACTTAAATTTGGAGTTATGGATGGCCAAAACTTATAACTACTAGTTTTTGGTTAGGAATATTATGTTGGCATTGATGGTGTTTTGGAAAGTTATAAATGTTTATTTACAATGGTAGTTTGTAGTTGGCGTCTGTTTGGATTTGAAATAGTTATTATAATATTGCATACCAGTCGAGATTGAACACATACAGTTTAATTTGACTATTAATATGTTTTCTTTGACCATATGAACTTTGTTATTTGTTTCACGTGGTTGTGTATGTGGTGTACGTATTTTGTGACTTCATAGACTATGTTGATGTGAATTTGGAATGAGTTATAATTATGTGTTGTGGAACAAGGTGTGAAAGTTGGTGGTGGTACCGTAGCAGGGCTAGAGTATGTTTTAAATGGTGGTTATGTGGAAGGCTGGTGTGTCACGGATGATAGTGATGTACGTGGACGTGAAGGTATTGTCCGGAAGATGGTAATATGTTAGCAGCATACATGTACAAGTATTGCATTAGACGAACTTCCTAATGTACGATGAACATGCAAATCTGCCAACATGTGAACATAGTTTCAAACCCACACAGAAAATAGAGGAAAAGTAACATGAAAGCAATCCCATATTCATAATTGCGTCTAATGTAATGGTAAAAAAACAACACAAGCGTGTTATTGTAACGGGATATAAAATGTTAACCCCTAATTATTTAGATTATAAATAGCTGAACAGTTAGAATTTGTAAATGTGTAATTTAGGATTGTGTTTTGAAAGCTAGATTGGTTCCTTGTAAGTCTTCCTCTTGTGGTTACCCATGCATTGACATCGGCCGCAACGAATTTGTTGTACATGTTCTCCTTTGGAAAGCATTTGTTTCTTCATGAGCCATCCCGGGAAACGTTTGACTGTCGGTGGTTGTATGACAAAATCTGCAACGCTAAATGGTGGTTTCTCAACAGTTGGAATGGGGTTTATGTTCTGTTTGTATGCTTTTTGGTAAGAAGCAACGTGGTAAAATGGAACGATTAATTCATACAAGTCTTGGCCACTGTTTCGGATTACTACAACTGCGTGAGCACATGGAAACCCATTGATTTGCCACTGGAAACACGAACATGTACATCTGCCAACATTAACCATGACAGATGGGAAAGAGTGGACCTCGTACACATTGTCATTAGATTGGCTTACAAGCCACAATCTGCCTTTGTTATATGCTTTGACCAATCGAGCTTCCATTTTCGGACAAATAACACCAACCCACGACAGTTTTACGCCGTCGCTTCGCCATCTACCACATGATCTTTGCTCGAATCATCGCTAATAAATTGAGTTATTGGAAGGTGTCGTGCTTCCCTTATCTACGAATTGAATGATTCGACGGCGTTGGAACTCATCTCGCCATAACGTGAACTGCTAACGTTTTAAAAATATGAAATGTGTTAGAATGTAAATAGTCAACACGCAGTTGTGACACGTATTTCATGCATAAAATGGAATACAAAGATATGAGCTAGTAGAGTACAGAATTATGTACCCGGCAAACGTCACCAAAGATTGAGGAGGTAAATCTTTCAAGAACGCCGGTAGACCTTCCGGCCACATTTTATGAACTATTCGACGTTGTGGTTGAATGAAGCCACAGTAGGTGCATAAGTGCATTTATGGAATTTTGACAACATCTTAGCTCGATAGGAACTGTTAACGTATCGCAACTTGTCTTGCAAGTTACGTTGCAAATATTGTAAGCAAAACACATGATGAGCTGTGGGAAATATCATTGGAATGGATTTAACTAAACCTACATGTCAGTCCGATACGAACGTAAGTGTCTTATGGCTGTCCACCACGTTTGCAAGATGTTCCAAAAACCAAGCCCAGTTTGTGGTGTTTTCCGAATCAACAATCGCAATGGCTAAAGGAAATAAACCTAAAATTTGTTGTTGTCATACAGTTATACAAGCATTGTGTTAAATAAATGTGTAACCGAATATTATGACGGGTAAACAAGTGTCACTCATAAATTGTCCATGCTTGTGACAGTGTTGTTAGAATTGCACTACGTAAATGTTACGTACGAACATTATAATAATACCTTGGTTACCATCCTTGGCAGTAGCAGCCAGCAAGTTTCCTTTGAATTTTCCCTTCAGAAAAGTCCCATCCAAAAAAAGCAATGGAAGGCAGTGGTAAAACCCGTCGATACATGCTTTGAATGATATGAAATACCGTTTTGTTCATCGTACTCAATATTGATGTAACTACCTGGGTTGTTCTGCATGACTATAGTACTGTACCACCGTAGTTGGTCAAACGAAATGGAATGTGCACCGAACATCTCGCCGCGAGCTTTTTCAACGCCTAACCATGCAACCCGGTAACTAACGTCCAATTCGTAATCTTTTTTCAAGTCATACACAACATCGGTGAGGCGAGTGAGTGGTTTGTCACGTACTTGTTCAGAAAGAACATCGGACATTAAGTCGGAACCGGCCCTGGGGTTTTTTGGGTCCTCACAGTAACGCTGCAAATGTGCTCCATATTCCACCTACGAAGGTAGAAAAACTCGTTGGCATGCAACACACGTGCGTGTACCAACCATATACATCCCTTCGACTCTCGCATCATGCATACAGCTGTGATCCGAACAGAATCGTTCTTGACATATTTGAAGTGGAAGCCACACTTAACCACATACTTGTGAAGCACACTTTGGAATTCAGATGTTCCACCTTCAAAACTTTGACCAATATGTCAAATTCCATTAGCCCAAGAAGCAGACAAAAAAACCTTGTCAACATGAGGATAGAATTTTTCTAACAAATCCTATTCGTCGTCCATGTTCGAGTCATCAATAATCGCGGTCGTGTGACCATGAACCGTCTGTGATATGGAGTCAGTATTGTCATCGTCAGGTGCATCTTGTAACTGAATGACAACGCCCATGCATTGCAGTCGGAAAGACCATGCAAGAGATACCATGTTCTCCACATCGACATCATTCTGTAATGTAAAATTATTACAACCTGGCATCTTGAAGAACAAGCACACATTGGCAGGTGCTAACCCATCAAATTTTTCACACGTACGATTGAGCACGTCTTCAAACCAAAACGGGGCTTGTAAATTAGTTGTAGCATTCATATTCGCGTAACAACAAATTAACATAATATGCATGTCCATCCCCCTATAAAGGTTAACGTGTGATTCAGCGGACCAACAATAAAAAAAAAATTAAAATAAACAAAATAGCATCACCCACAGACACTACAACACACCCCCCTCCTACGGTGAAATACGTACACACCCATCCACTGTGACACTGTGACATCCTCCTCCCCCGGCGTCGGCTATCCCGACAGCACATGCCATTGTGATAATGTACCATACGCCTGACCGACCAAACACCACCCATACCAAAAACACAAAAAAACCCTTGCAACATATGCACCACATATCGCATCCCAAACACACACTGTACGCAAACAATTTCCACCAATACATACAGAAACCCAACTACATGAAACAAATGGAAAACTGACCAAATGTAGTGTGAACCAAGTAGATTACAATACAATAGCAAACGCACAGGGAGAAAAGACATACCAACTTAACAACAGGTTACCAGGGGCAGAAATGCTATCTCTGATAGTGCGTTACACTACCGTCAGCACAAACCCCCACAACCCAATACACAAAACCCTAACTGTAATGGCTAAAAAAAGGTGTGGCCGAAACATCCAGAACATCTAAAAGTAATCTTCACGTATGTAAACACGGAAGTGATCCCACAATCCCGCAATACTCGTAACAATTAAACAAAAAAGAATACAATCGTCCAGTGCGTGATGCCAAATAAGGAAAATAGGACCACATGGGCACAACTCTTCCACCAGCAGGACTAAACAGAGCAAAAATATAAAGTTGGAACTAATTGGTTTAAGAGTTTGTAAGATAGGATTTATTGGTAAATAATCCGTAAAAGAACTATTTTTTTTAAGAGTAAATCGTTAAAAAGTCTAATATAAGGAGGGTATAAAATATTAGATCTAATAAATATTTTTTATTGGTGAAAATTTCTCCTTTTGTAAAATAATTTGGTGAAAAGTCCTTTCATTGATTTTGGAGGACATTTTATTTTTAATTTTAACCCTTAATTTATCTGTTGACTTTTTTTTATTTGTTGACTTTTCATTGACTATTTGTTCAAATTTAATTTTATCTGTTCAATTTTTTCCTATCTGTTCAAAAAAAATTTCTATCTATTCAAATTTTGTATCTATCTATTCATGTTTTTTGACTATCTATTCAATTTTTTCCCTTATCTGTTCAAATTTTTGTTATCTGCTGAAATTCCCTTACCAAAGCGATGATCTGCTCAATTTTTAACTAACTATTGAAAGTTTTTTTATCTGCTGAATTTTTATAACTTATTTTTTCTATTTGTTCAAATTAACATTAGTTTCAAATTTTCTCTCTATCTGTTTGTCTCCACCTCTCTTTGACCAAGCCAATTTTTCTTATCTATCCATTTCTTATATATGCAAATTACATACATACATTCATACATACATATCTGTGCAAATTACATACATACATTCAAAATGAAGCTACCAAAAATTTTTAAAAAACACAAATCCAAAATAAAAAAAATAAAAAATAAATAAAAAAAAAAACCAGATATGCCAACATCAACACCAACGTCAACAACAAGTGCAATGGATAGGTTTCTCTTCTAATAGAAGAATCCGCAATACAAATTCTAATGATGAGTTGAGAGAAGTGATGATGATGAGGTACAGAGGAATAGGAACATAAATGAGTTGCCAAGACTACAGCACCACCACAACAGTGGATAAGGAGTAGATATGAGGTTTCAAATTTCTCTGATGTGGTTTGGTTCTAGATCTAGGAGAGAGAGGGAGGTAAGGATTGTTGTGTTCCATATCAAATCAACTCTTCAACCAAAATTTCACTTAAATTTGATGAAAATAAGAATAAAAATTAGAGATAAACTTGCAAAGTTAAATACATGTCCATAAGTATCTATACTGTAGATATAGATATATTAATGTATACATATATATATATATCATGGAGAGCGAGGACCAAAGTCGGAAGGTTTGAAAGGTGTCTTGTTGAATTTTGAGGTTGTCGACGTCGATTTTGTTATCAGATCTGGTCACTCCAATTAGATCTTCGTCGTGCTCGACTAGATCTACATGTCAAAAAAGAAAAGAAATGGGCAGCAGTGGTGGATCGTCGATAGGTGTGGCAGTGGGTTCGGTGGCGGAGAGAGAAAGAGAGAGTGACCTTCACCAATCTGACTTGGTCCCAATGAATCAAATTGGATTGCGCCAGCGATGCCGTCGTATGTCAATAGTAGTGGCCGTAGTGGTGAAGAAGATAGAGAGCTCTACAAATTGATTTCGCCATTGTTACTAACTCTGAGTATAGAGAGCTTCGACCCGGACTGAAGATATTGAATGTCACGATCCAAACTCGATACCTGGAGGTTCGGCGTCGCAATAAGATAATAACTGAGGTCATAGCAAATTAATAATGCAGCAAAGTACCATAAAATGGTACCCAAATCTTAATTATAATAAAAACATATACATTGGAGCTTCTATTTAATTACACTGCCAAAGCTAAACTATGACTATAAAGTGCCTTGCGCCTACCCCACGACCGTCCTCGACACGCCACTTGAAAGTTGTTAATAATTATAAGCACATGATGTAATAAGAAATATTATACCGAGAGCATAAGAATATAAAATCACTATGGATAATTATTTTGGCTAAACAAAGATTTGTTTGGTAACAAAAATATATAAATCATTTTAACTAATGTAAACATAACGCATAAATCATATAAGCAAATAATCATAGCCACAATACAAAGCGTAATGTAATAGATGTGTCGACTCAAGAAGTGGCTCGTATGAATTCTAAAAGTGGCTCCTACAATAATGTAACACTTAGTTCAAGACAACACTTTGCTCCACACCGTAAATCAAAAGGTTAGTGGATCCATGACAATAGATGGTCACTTAAAGTGACAAATGTATCGTAACAAAGGATCACATAAAGTGACAATTCAGAGGGTCGATGGTTATTTATGTCCCTAAAACATAGGACCTCTATAGTGGTACTTACAAAATAATTGTGCAAAACACATTTAATAAAAGTTATATCCATGAGTTTTCCTTTTTAAGCAAATATGGTTCATTTACTAAAGAATATACTTTTAATAACTAATATAATTTGAAAACGATAAAATAATTTATGGTAGCTCAAAATATAATACAACTCACCTCAAAATTGGTCATTTACTCTTACTTCTGACTTCGGCTCACTCTCTCTAATTCCTCTCATTTGTTATTATTGTGATTTTATTACCATGCAACTCACCTATTTATAGTAGAGAAAATCCTTGTTGCATGCAAAGATTATATCAAGATCAGGCAACACACCATGTGGTTTCATCACATGGCTCACCACGCCAAACATGAGGTTTCTGGAAAACTATTTGCACAAGTTTCTTATATTCCCATTATGGCCCAAAAAAATATTGTCATTACGTTTTTTTTCTTTTTCCAACGATTAAGTACATACATTTGAGTGTTACAATCTTCCTCCTTTTAAAATTTTGTCCTCAAAATTGATTTAGAAAATTATCTTTTAGTTTCGCTATGCACTCGACACAATCATTTCCTACTAATCATTTCACAAAACATAATATACACATAATTCACATAAATGTCCCTCGCTTTTTCTTTGCTTTTGGCAAAATAGTGATTGAAGGAGGACAAAACATATCCTCCCGGCTTTTCTTTGCCTCCAACAGAGTAGTGATTAAAAGGGGACAAACATGATAATTTTTACCCAAGGTGAATCCCTACAAAACATTCTCTACCCTACTTTTTAATTGTGTGTATGTCCTATGCTCCAATTTTTATGTTATTTTTTATATATAAAATAAATGTGTTTAAAGAAAACCGTTAATCTGATACCACTTTTGTCACGATTTAAACCTGATATCCAGAGGTTTGGCGTCGCAACAAGACAAAACTGAAGTCATAACAAATTAATAGTGCACTGGAGTAAAATAAAATGGTGCCCAAATCTTAATTATAACAAAAACATATACATTGAAGCTTATATTTAATTACACTGTCAGAGCTGAGCTATGACTACAAAGTGCCTTGTGCCTATCTAAAAGTGGTTAACAACTATAAGCACATGACAGAGTGAGAAATATTAGGGCTGAGCAAGGAATCCGTGAAATCCGTAATCCGATCCAATCCAATCCAATCCAATCCGATAGGTTTGGATTGGTTTTTTGAATCCGAGGTTCGGTTCCGGATTGAAGAATTAAAAATCCGTAGTCCACGGATTGGTTCCGGATTGAACCCCACGGTTCCGGATTGAAACCGATCCGGACCGTATATAAATAGTCTATATTTTTATTATACATCATCCTCTATAGCATATTCTCTTATTCTATATAAAATCTAAACTCCAACCTAAAACCGTATAATATCTTCTTTTATTACTTTTGTTTGTTAGTTTTTAGTTTTAATTTGTAATGGTCTAAATACTTATGGTGAAACCAGTTTTTTTATGGTTCTTTAAATTCTAGAACAGTATGTCGCTATTATAGAAAAACATGTTGCTATTGTGAAACTAATATAGCGCTATGTTTATATTTTTATGAAATTAAAGTATTATATATATTTGTTATTTAATTATGTGAATCTGTGGTCGTAAACCGATCCAATCCACATTTAAATGGATTGGTTCGGAGTGGTTCCATGATTTAAACGGATTGGATTGGTTCCAATTTTTCAGGAACCGTAGATAATAGATTGGTCCTGGTTTTACCCCAATCCGATCCAATCCGAGCCATGCTCACCCCTAAGAAATATTATACTGAGAGCATAGGGGTATAAAATCACCATAGATAATTACTTGGCTAAATAAAGCTTAATTTGATATTAAAATACAGAGTATATAATGGAAATCATTTTGAATAACAAACATATAATACAGAAATCATATAAACAAAATAATCATAATCATAGTATAGAACAGAACAGAACAAAACAAAACAGATGTATGGATGCAAGAGGTGGCTCGTACGAAATCTAGAGGTGGCTCCCACAAAAGTGTAGCACTTATCTCCACACAATACTTTGCTTCATACCAGAAATCAAAGAGTCAGTGGATCCATGACAACAGAGGGTTACTTAAAGTGACAACAGAACAGAACAAAGGGTCACATAAAGTGACATTTCAGAGGGTCAATAGTTATTTTTAAGTCCCCCAAGTTATGGAACCTCCGTGGTAATACTTACAAAATAATTGTCCAAAACACATTTAATAAACAATTTTGTCTATAGGTTTTATTTTTTAAGCAAATAAGGTTCATTTACCAAAGAAAAACATAATTTACATAAAATAGTTTATGGACGCCAAAATATAATATAGCTCACCTCAAAATTGATCCTTTACTCTTACTTCTAACTTTGGCTCACTCTCTCACATACCCTCGTTTGTTATTCTTGTGATTTTATTACCATGCAACTCACCTATTTATAGGTGAGAAAATCCTTACTATGCAGCACACCATGTCGTTTTACTACATGGCTGACCAAGCCAAACATGAGGTTTCTGGAAAACTATTTGCACAAGTTTTTTATATTCCCACTATAGCCCAAAAAAATGCTGTCGTTGCATTTTTTTTTTCTCCAAAGATTAAGTACATATTTTTGGGGTGTTACATTGAAGTTCGAACAAAAGCCCTAGATCGAAGAAGAAGAAGAGTCGACCAGATCAGAGAAGAAGAGAGAGAGAGAGAGGGGAGTCAGGGCTTGGTTCTGAATCGGTGAGAAAGAGGCTTAAACAATATACATACATATATATATATATATACAGGATAGTTTGGTCATTTCACGGAAGCTTGTCCTTATAAACAAAATATTTTAGAGTGTGGACTTTTGGACATAGAAAAATTAAAATTGAATTTATGGACCAAGTGTCCTTTTTTTAATTACTTCGAAATTTTGGGATAAATTATATAAAAAATAACTTAAGATTTTATCTTTATAACAAAATAAATACTAAATTTTTAATTTTATCAAAATTTAAACTCTAAAATAATTGTCTATTTTTGTTAAGTAAACTGACCAGAAAAAATATATTTTAGTCATTAAACTTAACAAAAAAAATATTTTAGACATTTTATGTACATGTTCATAGAGTTTAATGACTAAAATACTGTTTTTTCATCAATTTTACGTAATGAAATGGTTTATATTGAAAAACAAACAAAAACTTTAAGGTTTAAATTGATAAAATTAAAAAATTATTTTGTTGTAAGGGTAAAATTTTTAAGATTTTTTTTTGGTAATCTTTATATTTTGTTAAACTAGTCCGACTTGAAATTTTTTTTAAAAAAAAAATCAGTAGTTAACTTTTTCTTAGATTTTTTTAAATAAAATTAATTTTAAAATATTTTGGATTAGTCGAACGTGGGAAGTAAAAAATGGAAAAAAAATTTTAAAAAAATAATCAAGGTTCTACACTTATAACAAAATAAATTTTTAATTTTGTCAATTTATACCCTAATTTTTTTATTTATTTTTTATATAAACCATTTGTCAATTTTCGCTAAGTAAAACTAAAAAAAAAAAAAACATAATCTTTTAATTTTTAAATTTAATGAAAAATAGTATTTTAAATATTTCATGTGCACCTATATTAAATTTAAGGAAAATTTAGTGAAACATCCCACTCTAATTTTATGTAGTAGGAGAGGTCCTACCTTTTTTCTTTTTTTATTAGCTAATGTCTCTCAACATTTTCAGAGATAATTTGACTAAGAGAATTTCACTAAACTTAAGAAATTCTCGACTCAAAGAAATTTTAATTTTCATTGTGAAAATTGAAATTTCTCTCGAAAAATTTCTCCGAAATGAATTTTCTCTGAAAATGTGGAGGACCTTAACCAACGTGAAAATATCAGATATCCTTTATCTTATAAAATCTTAATATCAGAACCTTAAAAAAAAATTCCTAAATTTCAAGATTAAAATTTAAATTGACAAAATTAAAAATTCATAATTTATTTTGTTATAAAAGTCAAACGTTGATTTTTATTTTTATTTTTTTGTAATTTTTTTCAAAAAAAAAAATGAGAAATTTCCCATAAATCCAATTTGAGGACCGTGTGGGGCATTAGGTCCACTCAGTAATTGTTTTTGTGAGAAGTACATATTTTGTCAAATATTGTTGTGAGAAGCCCCTTTTGTTGTTTACAATGACATTTTCTTTCCAGATTTACACTTTTTTTGTTATTTTTTCAACATATCTATTCAAATTATTCAAAACATCTATCTGTTAAAATTTGTATCTGTTCAAAATTCCTATTTGTTAAAATTATTGTTCAAAAAATCTACTTATTGAAATTTTTTTATTTATTCAATTTTTTTGAACCTATTTGTTGAAATGTTTTTTATCTATTCAATTTTTTTATCGGTTCAATTTTTTCCCCTTATCTATTCAAATATATGTCCAAATTTTATTATACGTTCAATTTTTTCCCTTATCTATTTAAATGAATCTGTCTCTGTCTCTCTATCTGTCAAAAATTAAATCTCTTTGTTCTTATCGGTTGAAAATATGTGTCAAAACTTTTTTTGTTTATCTATTGCAATCAATAATAATAACGACGATGACGACAACGATAACAACAACAAGAAAGAAAGAAAGAAAGAAAAAATTGATAATTAGAACAAGCTAGATAAAAATAAAATAAATAAAAATAAATAAATAAATCATATCTCTCTCTCTCTGCATTTTTATGATCTTTTCAAATTCAACATAGATCTATTCAAATTCACACACAGATCTTATCTGTTTGTTATTTTATATGTTCATCATCAACAACAATAACAACAATCATCAACAACTAAAAAAGTAGATCCAAATCCATAGATCCAAATCTACACATCTCAAGTCCAAAAATAGATCTATTTGCTCTTTGAACCCAAAAAAACAAATCAAAAATCAAAAATCAAAAATCAAAAATCAAAAATCAAAAATCAAAAATCAAAAATCAAAAATCAAAATCAAAATCAAAATCAAAATCTAGACTAGAAACCTATAATTCAACAAAAAGATTAAATTCTAACCCACTCAACTTACAATCATATTCATATAGATAGAACATACTATAATCCCTAAAACAGTTCCCAAGATCACAATTTTGACATCAACCAACAATCCAAAAAAGGCTAATATAAAGATAATTCCAAAACTGGGTTCATTTAAGCAAAATTCATCACATGTTTCAAATAGAGTTTCTAGTGTTTTTTTGAACATGAATTGATCATACCTGATGTGATCTCCATTTCAATCTGAAAATAATAAAGATTGTGGTGGTGGTGTTGGTAGTGGTGGTGATGGTTGTTAGGGTTTTCGAGTTTGAAACCCTAGGAAAGATCGGTCAAGACGAACACAGATCGTGTGCTCCGATCGTTCTTCTCTATCTATCATCTTTACTCCCAACACTCGATCCACTATCGCTATTGTCGTTTCTAACGATGACAGCAATGGAGAGATGTATAGATGCAAGTGAAGACAGACTCGCCAGGATTTGGATGATATTAGTGGATCTAACGGTAGATTTGATGAAAGTCGGTGGATAAGAACAAACCCTCCGAGAAATCAAGATCATCGGGTACTGCTAAGTCAGAGAAGAAATAGAGAAACCAGATCTACAGCGGAGGAGTTGTTAGAAGCGGCGGATATAGATGGAGAAAAAGTCCATAAAGAAAATGGCGATGAGGGCCGTGAGGGCCATGGAGAACTAGCAAGGAGGAGAAAGTGGTTTCCAAGGCTGATCGCCTGTAACCACCACGATCAAAAACCTTAAACCAGTGATGGAAAGAAAGAGAGAGAGGTTGAGAAAAAAAAGACAGAAACAGAGAGAGAGAGAGAGCAGTAATAATAGAGACCCCTACAAAACACAACCTCTAAAATGATCTGAACCATTCTCGTCACTGTCAGACACAACTCCCCAAAAAAATTCAAACACATCAATGGTCAATACATCAGTGGGGGTTATGGGTGTCTCTTTATGTGGGGGTCCTAAACATTTTCTGAGAGCAATAATGATAGAGACCCCCACAAAACACAACCCCCACAAAACGAAGATAGCGATGAGGGTCGTGAGGGCCATGGAGGACTAGCGGCGGATGAAGCAGTGGTTTCCGGCGCTTGGATGGCCGTAGAACCACCACGATCGAAAACCCTAAACTAGTGATAGGGGAAGAGAGAGAGAGAGATAGAGAAAGACAGATAAAGGCAAAGGCAGAGACAGAGAAAGAGATAGAGAGAATAGGTGTTAAAAAATGTAAATTGAACAAATAAGAGAGTGGTTTAGAGCGTGAATTTTGAGGGTAGTTTGGTCATTTCATATAATGATGTCTTTATGGACATAGTATTTTAATGCTTGAACCTTTGGGTCAAAAAAATCCCAAATTGGATTTATCGCCCAAGCGCCCTAAAAAAATTGCAATAAAGATAGAAAAAAGTTTGTAAAAAAAAATGACCTCAGAGGTATTGCTTAATAGAGATCTTTTGTAGTTCAAAAAGAAAAAGAGTACAGATGTTTTTGTATCAACATTGCGAAAAATTATATAGTATTGTTTTAATATCATGTGATCATATTTCATCACCAATCAACCATTCATTATGACTTCATATTTCTCAATTACCCAATACAAATTATTAATACTTCACATTCTCTACCAATCATACTATCATAGAACACTACGTGATCGTACTCTTAGACTACCGAATAATCACCCCAACATTGCTAGGTACCTAAAAAATAAAATATGTAGGTCACATTTATTTAGGAATGATTCATGCAACACTAAATTCTAAATTTTTGTGCATGCAATAAGACAACTTTGGGTCTCACTTTGATGATTTGAACCGTTCATTTCTTAAGGAACATTGAGTAGAACATTTCTACAAAAAATCAAGTTGATTAGACATTGATAGCCCTATAATCAAATCAAATTTATATTAATTTTATACTCAAAATCATACGTACCGTTTATTTTTGCAGATAGAAATTTGATCTAATCATAGAGCTGATATCTGATCAATTTGATTTTTTTTGCATAGATTTTCTACTTGACGTATCTTAAAAATGAATAATTTAGATTATTGAAATGAGACTTAAATTAAGCCCCATTATACGCACAATAATGACCGTTGTGCAAAAGGCATAGTATCGACCTTGCATCCAATATAAATGGTCAAACTAAATGGTAAGTTTGGATTGTTTGATAACTTGAATATATTAATCAATTAAACCCGTTTGATAATCATAATTGATATCACTTAAAAAATTAAGTACCTCTTAAAATGTAGTCTAAAATTTTAAAAAAAAATTAAGTTGTATGAAATTTATTTAATTCTGACTAAATTTATAAATACTAAACATAATCATTGATATAAATTATTATAAACTCATTACCACCACCATCGCTATCATTACTACCACTATCATGCGACCACCAATCCCACTACCACCACCCCCACTATCACCATCGCTCGCACCATCATCATTTTATTATCATTACCACCACCACCACCATCACCATCAACGCTACAACTACCATCACCACAATCACAATCACAATCGATGCTACCACCATCGCAATGCCATTGTCACCACTACCACTACCACTACCAATATCACCATCATACAATCGCCACCACCATTATAATATAAAAATTTAAATATACAATTTGAAAATACTAAATTGTAAATTTGATCTTATACATATCAAACAATTTATTTTTAATTCAAGACTTAAATTTTTATCAAACAATTTTTAGTTTAAAAAATTCAGTATTCAATTTTCAATACTTAATTTTCAATTTTTAGTTTTCAGTTTTATCAAACACCACATTTGTGACTTGCCATTTTGTTTAGTTTAATTTTTGAAAAATATTTTAAAGTTTTTTTTCATTAAACTTTTTACTAAATATGAAAAATAGTATATATATATTTTTTAATATTTAGTGATCTTTTAATTTTTTTACAAATATTTTTCTTTTATTAAATTTCTAAATTAAATAGATATAAAAAGTAAAAAAGAAAATTAATTAAACACCCCAAAAAAAAAAAATTGCTAAAGGAAAAAATACAAAAAGTAAAAGCCTCAAAAATATTTGAGTTTTGAAAAAAAAAAAAATTTGTTTGGTTATTTCTGTTTTTATAAAAATTGGGTTTTTTTATTTTATTTTTCGTGTGTTTTTCCTTTTAGTGAATTTTTAAAATATTTTATGTAAATTTTTATGTTTTAGATACACCTAATCTAAATACATTCAAAAAGTATAGTATTTGTGAAAAAAATTTAAAAAATTCATCAAATACAAAAAATACAAAAAAATAAAATAAAATAAGAATTCATTATATTCTTTTATTTTGTTTTATTCATTAAATTTTTAAATTTTTTAATATAAATTTTATACTTTTTAAATATATCAAGATCAAGTGAATCTAAAAAGTTAAAAATATATATATATATATGATTAAAATAATTTGAAAATTTATTAAAAATATAAAAATATGAATTAAAACCTCAAAAAACTGTTTTTAAAACTCCAAACCAAACAAAGAACTGCATCTTTATATTTGTACAATTATTTTTATTTATTTCAATTGATTCGCAATTTTCTCAATTAATATCTCAGTAACATTTCTTTGAATTTTTGGAAATTTATCTTGATATGATTGACGGCTGTGATTAAAAGGCAGAAAAAGTCAATATAGTTGAGGGTGAGGATTGTATTTATCATTCACCCAAAAAAGAGGACTGTATTTATGGTATTGAACCGTTAAAAGGGTCATGGAATAATGGTTGTGTGGGTACACATGAAATTTAAATAGAATACAACAAATTTGCAGGAATGGACTATTTTGACTGTTAATGATCACATCACAAGCCACTTTTAGAACACTTTAACGGGTGAGATTTATGACTACCATAAACTAATGGTGGAGATCTTTCTTCTGTAGTGGGACCCCAAGGTACTGACACTTTGGATTGTCCAACCAACCATGGGTGAGCAGATTGGGGTTATTGGAGAGTTTTTGGTGGTCCAACCAGGAGGGTGCATGGTAGGACTCCACATCAGATTGAATTGGGTGACCTTTTATTCATTATCTGTTTGAATTTAAGAGAATTAAAATCAATCTACATCCATCCTTCTGTCTAGTGGATGAATATAAATTGATTTGACGATTTAAATTTTATTATTTTATTATTTTTTTGAAACTATTTTAGAATTATTTTCTATTGTTTTAAGCCTTCTTTGTTTAACTTCTTTTTTATAATTAAAATAAAGGCAAATTTTTCATGTTTTTCAAATACCTAATATTATTAATGAATAAAACGTCTTTTTTTTAACAAACAAAATAAAAAAACATAACATCATTTTTTTAAAGGGGTTGGTGGATCGAATTGAGTCAAGTGACCTCTTATTCATCATCCATCCGAACATAAATGGATTTGAAAATTTTTCATATGCATCCGCTCACCCATACTATTGAAAACCACTTAAAAACAAGTGAATTGAGTCGAAGGTTAGGTTAGTTTTGGTAATTGGTTGAGCCGTAAGCACGTCTAGTGCATGGTTTAGTTTGGTTTGAGTTGATAACTCAAAATCAATCTAAATTGGTTTAAAATTTTTAAACTCATAATCAAATTAATAATTTACTAGCACCAAATCAACCCAACTCATTGTAATTTAGGTTGATTTGAGTTAGAACTACAATTCTACCCTACCAAAGATAAATGAATAAATCAATAAATAATAAACAATACTAAAAATAAATAAATTTTTAACATTTAAATTTAAATATAACATAACTAAAGGACAAATATTGTTTAATAGCAGTCAATTACGATAACTAGTATAGTGAAATTGGTATTGACAAAGGAAATTTTTGAAATGAATATGATATTTTAGCCTTAACATATCTCTTATGCAAAAAATCATATAGTCCATTGTAATAGGCCAATTAATGAAAAATATATCAATATAAACATAATTATATATAATGCGGATGGCTTTCTTCTAGTCCGTGATCAAACTAGAGGGTATTGTTGGGCTCAGAGGGCGCACTACGTGTCCCATTTCGATAATATGAACCGCTTAAAGTGTAAAACTCACGAGTATTATATGCCTGTAAAAAATCACGTTGATCAGATATCGATAACTACGTAATCAAGTCAGTTTTGTATAAAAAAAAATAGACAGTGAAAAAATAAATAATTGATAGAAATTTGATCTGATGAGATAGCTATCGATATCTGATCAACGTCATTTTTTATAGACATATAATAGTCGACGGGTTCTATATATTGAACGGTTCAGATTATCGAAACGAGACCCATGGTTGGTCTCCACGGGCCCAACAATATTCTCCAGTCTGATCACGAACTTGAGGAAATCACAACCCATATATAATATATATAGTTTTGATTTTCGAGTTAGTTCAAAAATTGCCTAACCGAACTAATCCAATCTAAAGATATTGGATTGGTTCGATTTTTCGATTTATATATCCCTAGGTCCACTCATTTACAAAAATATTTCACAAAAATGATTATTTGGTTTAAATTTTCAAAAATAGTTTAGTTTTTAGTAATTTTTTTAATATTTTATTCTTTTTTTTTTTACTTTTTAGATTTATTTAATTTACATATACTTAAAATTATAAAATTTATAATTTTTTCTTTTAAAATCACTAATATAAAAATTATTTTTTTTATATTTATTGATTTTTTGTATAATTTTTTTCGTAAATATTTTACATGTCAATCGTGACTGTAGAAGTTTTTTTTTTTTTTTTTTTGAACGAATCATGATTGTGAAAGTTTGGCACAGAAGGAAGGGAGAGAAAGAGAGCGCCCCACATCGCTGTTTAGAGTTCATTTACAGTCAGCTTCACTTTGAATTATTATTATGATTTTTTTAGAGGGAAAGGTGTAAAAACCATATCTGGGTCAAGAAACATATAGATAAGGAAAGTGTGACTGAAATTTCACTATGTTATGAGATTTTTGGTATAACGAATTTAATAATTTTGAGTAATATGAGTGTGTAATATAGTATAATTTTTTGGAAAGTTTAGTCTACCATGTCTCTCTAACTTTTAGTAATGGAACAAGTTCACAATATTTTTTGACGGGCTTTGGTCCAATCCAAGACGGACTAGATCAATTGGCTGTTAGCCCATCACAGTCCCGCTTTGATAATCCAAACCGCTCAATGTGTAGAACTCATCGAGTACTATATGCCAGAAAATCACGCTGATCGACATCAATAGCTATGTGAACAAAATAGTTTTTTATCAACCGCTAATTTTTTCATCGCCCATTTTTTTATACAAAATTGATTTGATCACATAGCTATTGATATCCGATCAACGTGATTTTTATAGCCATGTAGTACTCGACAAGTTTTACACATTAAACGGTTTGATTATCAAAACTCCTCAAAAATGGGCCCCATGGATCGACCGACGTCCATTTCGATCTCGACTTGAGACAAGCTGGACCCATTTTTTTTTGTAGTCTAAAGTTCCTCAGCATCAAAATCAAAATCAGGCGAGTTTGAGTGATTAACGATTCGAACAAACCTCTTTCTCGACGAGCTTGTGGAATTAGAGCGAAGATGATGAGTAATTCATTATCGGCATGTTCATCGTTTTCTTTGTTGTCGTCGCAAGTAGCGATGACACTGAGTGATTCGCTGAAGAAGATGTTGAGCAAGAATATATCTAAGCATAAAATTCATCCATCAATGCTGTCCATTGTTGATGAATCAAACGAGAGAGAGAAAGAGAGAGAGAGAAAGAGAAAAAGAAATCATCAGTTTCCATCAATTTTTCAAGATCAGATATATGTATAGTTCCATCGTAGCATAGTAATCATATTTGTTTTGAATATTGTCACTCACCATCAATTCTCAGAGCCAAATTTTTAATTCATGTGCTTCAAATGGTGTTGTCAGTGCCACTGTATCAAAAGTTCTGGTTCAATGTATCAAATACATTTTGTGCATTACTTTTTAATTAAATTATAGACATGCAAATTAGAGAAAATTTGTGATAAACTCAGAGAAATTCTTTGTGAACAAAGTTAGAGAAATTTCAATTTTCTCTCGACAAAGTCAAAGAAATTTAGAACAAAGTTTGAGAAATTTTAATTTTCTTTGAATTTCTAGTTTGAACTCAGAGAAATTTCAATTTTCTCCGGGTAATTTTCTGTCATGACCAACTCCGCCTCTGGGTTAAGGATATAACCTGCTAGTAATCATAAGATTACCTACAAATTTCAAACCAAACCAAACGAATTTAACAGAGTTAATGGGGCCAAACTAAGCAATTTAAAACTTTGTTCATAGAAATGGCTTACATGGCACATCATAACAAACCATACATATGCATATTAATAATTCACAACAAAATATGTACTACATAAGGTTCTGTACATGCAAGATCATGTAAGTCTAAGTCAACTCATCTCAACTATATACAACAGATGCAAAGTCTTCGCCAACATGACATAATATAAATACATAACAAAAGGGCGAAGATGGGTCTCGTGCGTGAGACACAAGGGCTGACTCTCTCAAAACCTTTGCTGTTCCACATAGACTTCACTAGGGTTGGGTTTGGACTTCTCTGGGCTCACCTACAAACACATGAATGAGCGTGAGCGATAGCCCAATGAATAATATCAGATACAAAAGTTATGCAAATGATATGTAGAACAACATGCTTCAAACGACTTTGGGCCCAATTCATATTTCTATTTAACATGTATACACAATTTAGGTCAAGGATCATGTTCGAATAAACCGCCTTTGGCCCATTTAAACTTTCATTAGTCTCAAAATGACCTTTGGCCCATTCAGATGACAAACTGCCCTTTGGCTCATTCAAACTTTCATTAGTGTCAAAACGGCCTTTGGTCCATTCAGATGACAAATTGGCCTTTGACCCATTCATTCGTTCATGTCAAAACGGCCTCTGGCCCATCCATTATGTCAAAACGGCCTCCGGCCCATCCATTCATGTCGAAACGGCCTTCGGCCCATTTATTCATGTCAAAACGGCCTTTGGCCCATCCATTCTATTTTTAGATCAGACTGACCTCTGGCCCACTCATTTGGTATGGCAAATATTGTCCATCAATTGAATCAATGAACTTATAAAACTTACATAGAAGTAAGCAATTGGACAACAACATATTTCAAATGTCTCTGTTAAGATATTACTCACAGTGATCGGTTGGTTGGTTTGCCCTGGAGCTCGACCCTACACATTCCATAAACATAAAAGGGTCAAAAACAATTCGATCCGTTTTAAATTCACGTTTCTCTTAGGTTTCATTCTTATCTCTTTAACTCAATTACAATGCTCAATGCATGCTTAAGAGTACTTGGAAGTGAAAGAGAACAAAAAATGAAACACAGAATGTCTTTTCAAAATTTCAAAAAACAGGGTCCCCGCTCGAGCGTGGACTTCCCCACTCAAGCGTACCCTTAAGGCCTGCAAAAGTACTGGATGCATCAAATTTACGCTCGAGCTTGAAGTCTAGCGCCGAGCGAAGGCCTCACCACATGGCTCTCGCTCGAGCGACACCATGTCTGCAAAAAGTGTTGATGATCAAAATTACGCCGAGCGCCAAGTCCGGCGCTGAGTCAAGGTCTGCCTACATGGTTCTGCTCGAGCGACATCCAAGTCTACAAAAAAATAGTAGGAGCACGAAATTTACGCCGAAAGTGGCGGTTTCCGCCGAGCGACATCAAATTTTCTCGGTTTTCTGTAACATGTTCTTGTGCTTCAATTTGATGTTCAAAGGTTCCAAATGCATGATTTTGGCTCAAACTTCACATATACATATTCTAACATGGTATAAACACCAAATTTCAACACAATGAAGCTCAATTTCACAATTTAATCACATACATGTCTCAAATTAACTCAAACTCATCACTAATACACTAGATTCAAACATACAAGACTCAAACTCCCATGATTTGCACTTGCATGTGAAATATACACAATATCTTCAACTTAATTGGTGAGGAGATGATCAAATACATGGTCATTAATCAAACTCAACATAGATCACATACTTTATGCTCAAACATGGAAATTTATGGCAATTTCTTACCTGCATGTGTTCTAAGACTTTAAATTCAACCAATACAACTCAATTTCCTCATAATCAAACTAATTCATGTTCTTGACCATTAATCAAACTTGAATTCACAATTTATAACATTAAACTCATGAATTCCCTTACCAAGGAGCTCAATCTTCCAAACTATAGCAAATTCTTGACTTTAATCTTCAAATTCCCAACCTTGAGCCAAGATTACACAATTCTCTCTCCCTCTCTCTCTCTATAGCCGGCCCTCTTTCTTCCTTGGGTTCAAAATCAGCCAAAATGAAGCTAAAGAGGGAATTTGAGGGTGTAATGCCTCATTACAACAAACCCCACTAATGCCAATATAATAATAATAAAGTAATTGGGCATTAATTCATCAATTTAATCTGATCCGAATAAATTTTCAATTAAATTTCATCGTAGGCTCTAAAAATTACGCTAATCACAATGGCGCAATCAATTTCAGGTTCTGTGGCCGATAAGGCCTTCAATTTAATTTCCAAAGGCATAATCAAGGTATATTCCTACGGTGAACAAATAGAAATTCATATTTTCACATAATGGCTCACAAAATCATATTAAACACATAATCATGCTCATATTAAGGATCAATTAACATATTACTAATAGGATATCATACTTTCTACCTTGTTTAATTTTCTCTGTGTTGTTCAATTTTTTCTGGTTTGAACTTAGAGAAATTTGAATTTTCTCTGATTTAAATCCAGAGAAATTGTTTGGAAAGTCCAAAATTTCTCTGGAGAGAATTTTTCTGGGAAGAATTTCTCTGGACTGAAATTTCTTTGGATCAATGTTGAGGGACCTTTGACATTATGAAAATATTGAATGTCCTTTATACTATAAAATTTTAATATCAAGGACCTTAAAAAAAATCCCCTAATTTTTTTTTTCTCAATTGGTAAGGATTAATTATAAATATTAGAATAATTATATCAAATAGGATCATTATAATTCAACAAGGCATATCAATTCTTCTAAGTTTGTTTAGAAAGAAAGTGATGCAGGTTACTAAAAAATTAATTTTCTTGTATAATTGATGGTAGTATGATAACTAAGTTTAGTATATTTTGAAAAATATATTGAGAAATATAAAAAAAATTAAATTTATTTATAAAAATAGTTATTTATAATTAAAATTTCTCTCTTTTTTACAAAATTTTCATTCTACTCATTTTTTTGGGACAATTACAAAAATAATCTAAGGTGTGACTTTATAATAAAATAAACTATGGATTTTAATTTTATAAATTTAAACTTTAATCTTTTAATTTATTTTCGCCTAAATTATTTGCCTATTTTCATGAATTAAAACCAATGAAAAATAATATTTGTCATTAAACTCAATATAAATATACATAAAATGTTTAAAACATCAATTTTATTGAATTTAATGACTAAAATACTATTTTTTCAATTTTACTTAACAAAATATGCAAATGGTTCAAACGAAAACAAATCAAAAGTTTAGAATTTAAATTGAAGAAATTAAAACTTACGGTTTATTTTGTTAGAAGAATCAAATCGATTTTTGATTTTGGTAGTGTTTTGGTGGATAGCTATACCCTTTTATTAATGCGTATGATGATGATATTATAATATGACAAGTATTAATGGGACACTCCAACGATATGATACTCCAAAAAAATTAAAAATTTCTTAGTGTACTTTTTCTAAATGTGACACTGTAGTAGATATAATGTGACATTTCAAAACTTTTACTCCAAAAAAAATAAAAACTCTTTAGTTTATTGTTCCCTAATATGATAACGTGGCAAGTATGATGTGACACTTTAAAAAAAAATAAAAAAATTTTAATATACTTTTCCCTAATGTGACAACGTAGAATATGATGTGACACTTCAAAAAAATAAAAATTATGTAGTGTACTTTTATCAAATGTGACAAGGTGGCGGGTATGATATATCACTCTAAAAAAAATTAAAATCCTTTTAGTGTACTTTTTCTAAACGTGATGTAAGATCTCGGTGTCCCACATCGGAAATGGAGGAGGAGTTCTTGGGTTATAAAAGTAAAGATTTGGACCCTTATATAACATCGAGACCTTTTACCTGGTGGTGTAATCCCCAGCAGAACTCTCTAATTAAGCTGCTTAGGCCGGAATAGTTTTGGGATGAATGACCCATCGAAAAATAAATTGCGGTCAACGTAGCCCAAGGCGCATAATATCGATGACGCAGAAGAGTTGGGGTGTTACACGTGACATGTAACACTCTAACGAGGCAGGTATGATGTGACACTCTAAAAAAATTAAAAATTCTTTAGTGTACTTTTTTTTTCCCAAATGGCGCATTCTAATGTAATGAATATGTGTGACACTAAAAAACTCTTTAATGTACTTTTTTTTAAATGTAACACTCTAATGTGACGGGCAAATTAGTCATTATACAACCAAAATGACTAAATAAATCGCAAGAAAAAATATGAAACTACATAAATTACAAGTCTAGAATATGAGATTTATTTATCAATCACCCTCAAATTTGAGGTGCCAAAATAAAAGGAAAACTACCAAAATATGTGTGGTGTGTTCGGTTAGGCTATAGGCTATAGGCTATAGGTTATTTGAGCTAATAAACACAGAATAAATTAAAATAATTAATAAGATAAAATATCACATTTAATTTATAATTATTAGTATAATTATTTCTGCTATGCATGGGTATAAGTAAATAATCAAAAATTAATTTTTTAAATTAAATAATAATCTAAAAAATTATCTGTAATATTTAGTAAAAATGATTTAGAATTAATTAAATTTTATTTATTTTTATCACTGTTACATATAAGAGATTTTTTTTTTTTATATTCTTTTATCATTAATTGTGTATTCTAAGTTTTTAATAACAAATATATGTCATGATTTAAGTGGTAAAAATTAAAAAATAAATCACAAAAAATATATTTATAATAAAAAATAAATCACAAAAAATCTAAAAAAATTAAAAATTCTTTAGTATACTTTTTTCGTTGTTTCGATTCCCACAGACGGCGCCAACTGATGGTACAGTTCGTCCAAGTGGATGGGTCGGACAAGTCCAAGTTTTCAGTGTCCACATCCATTGGTCAAGTTTACCGGATTATCTCGCAAACAAGTCCAACGGAATGGGTAGTCCCCAGTGAACCCTCCGACGAGCAAGTTAGAAGGAGAAGTAGGGTGTAAGGAGAGTTTAGAGATAGAAAGCTTAACCTTCTTCTTGTCTTCGACGTTTGCTTATATCCTTTGGTAATCATTTCGTTGTTCCTTCCGACCGCCTACCGAAAAGTCTATGTCAGAGCTTATCTTGTTCAAGGTAAGGAGGTCCCGTTACAGTGGAGGTGTTGTCGCAATAAATGTTGTGATGGGTCAGACACGGTGATGTGCGCATAATAACTTTGCAGATCTTTGTCCGCCGATGTGGCTCGCCCTTCACCGCCATGTGTCTAAATGTCATTGGCTCTTTATGCCATGTTGATTCCAAATTGCTCGATCTCACCACCGGGTTATGTATTGGGCCCGAGTGATGGGCTTGGGTTATTTATAGTGGTTCATGGCCTTTGTGAGCTTGTACACGCCAAGAGTCCCCATTCCCGAGTGCAAATTTTAGTCCAACGAAGGAATAGTAATGAAGAGAGCGAGGGTGTCAGGAATGGTAATATAGAGGTCACGGCGGAGGACTGACCGCTGGTGAACCGACGAGGTGGTCCGACTGCTCAAGGTGACTGAATGAAAGGGCCGATCATGGCGAGGGTCGGCCTGAATGTTGGCTAAGTACGGGAAGGTCGACCATGAGGAGGCGGATCGTGAAGGTTGGCCGAGCCGGAGGGCGACCGTGAAGCCGGTGACCAAGAAGGCTGCAGGCGGATCATGAAGGTTGGCTTCAAGTGAGAGCCGACCATAAGGAGGACTGACTGCGAAGGGTGAGGTGGAGGGATGTGGGGCTCAAGAGGCAGCGTGTCACTTGGTGTTTTTAAGTGGAAAAGACAGGGTAAGGGCAGGAGACAGTGGATCGTGGTCGTACACGTGGCAATACCTTGTGATGGGGGAAGATTAGGCGTTGGATCAGAAATAAGACGTTAGGTCATTATGGGTGTTGAAAAGACAGTTTTGGCGGATAATTTGAAAAGTTTTCAAACCGCTAAAATTAATTAGGATCCTTGGAATACGGTAAACCATGGGCTTTTGGCATTATTCGATTCACCTACTTGTTTACTAAAAAATCAAAATAATCCAAGTGTGAATTCCTTTGTTGCTCACGATACAACTCGCAACACTTTTTTCAATTTCTTGCACCTCCGGCTATTCACAGACACACCATAGAAATGGCCCAAGAAGAAAGTGCGAATGTCAGGGTAGATCCTCTTGGCGATGATGATGCTGTGGAGTTAGCGCAGCAATACAAGATGGAGAGGGTGGGGGAGTCGATTGTACGATCCCACGGTTCCACCATGATAGCAGCTCCAAAGCCTATCAACCAGCAGTAACTTGATCACCGCATACAAAGGCGATAAATCAACTACATCAGGCGGACGGAGGCTATTCGCGAAAAATACCAGTGCTCCGGCGAGAGCTGCTGCTGCTAATGTTGACGGAGAGGCCATCCGATGCCGTGCCAGGCGGTTCTTTACGATGAGGCATTGAAAGGAGGATCGAGGTCGCCTCGCCACGTGGTAGCAGATGTCCTAAATCGTTGAGGTGATGCCGCCAACTAATGCCCAATGCATGGAAGATCCCGCCGTCTGCGTAAGTGCTCGGCCGGCGAACGGCGGACGGCCACGACAAGGATTAATTCTTCAGATGCTAAGGCCTCAGGCAAAGAAGAGACGGGTCACTCAAGCAGTCGCAACAGGAAAGTGGGTGGCCGCCACATCGATCAGGGTGGAGACCACGGTGGTTTTACGGTGCCATGGAGGAGTTGTGCGCACCATTTGGAAGGTGCCCACCAAGTCGATGGAGCCAAAGTCGGGGCGCAATGAAGAGAAGGTGAAGAGGCGAAGGAGTGTGAAAGAAGGGCCAAATGGGACGAGCCTGCTTAGCCTCTGCATTGTTTGAGGCAGGGTTGGGTCCAAAGCCGAGTAGTGAGAACCCCGACCGAGCGGAGTTGGAGGTGATGAGAAGGCTCAGGAGGCGGAGGATCAAACCATCCTTGCAAAGCCCAAAAATTCAAAGAGTCCCAGTCGACCGACCACCAAAACCGATTGCAAGGGAGAGGATTCGACCTCGCCCCAAACCCTTGGGAGAGAAAGACTTAGGCGAATTTGTGCCACGACCGCCCTCAATAGACCCTTTGAAGGAGAGATCTTTGAAGGAAATGGAGGCGTGGTGAAAAAAGAAGAAGAGGGTGAGGCGGAGGAAGAAGGGCTCGCCTGTAAGAGGAGGAGAGAAGAAGTAGAGGAGGCCAAGATGGCCAAGAGGCAGAGGGGAAGTGGAGGAGGCCCCAGGAAAAGTAGTTGCCCCAGAAGTGGTGGACATCGCCAGATGGCATGGAAGTGGTTCCAGAGGGCGCGATCGCCGCAGGGTCGCGAGGGCCGCCTCAAGTGTAAGCGTAAATGGGGCAATCGCCCTAGGCCAAGGAGGAAGAACAAATCAGGGTCCCGCACCCCAAGGAAGGGGAATCACCGACCATAGCCATCTACCACGCCACGCGCGTGGGCGGCTGGAGGGAGAAGAAGGCCCAGCCAAGGCAGGGGCAGACCGCCTGGTGGGGATTGTAGAAGAGGCAGCCTTGCGCTCGGCATCCAGATTCAACGAGGCTGAATTGCTGAGAGGGTTATGCTCCGCTCAAATAGAGGTAACCACCTTAGCAGGGGCTCTGCTGAGGAAAGCGGGGGCTGCCAAACTCAAGGTTGATGAAGCCAAGACGCAGCTTGCAAAGTTGAAAAATGAGAGTGCAAGTTGGGAGAGTGCCCACGCTGATCTGCTAGCGGTCAAGGTGGAGCTGGAGAACACACGCCGCCAGGTTGTGTCGCTCGAGTTCCAATTGGCTGGCGAGCAGAAGAGGTTGGAGGAGGCCCAAAAAGCCTACGCAGCCGCGGTCGAGCGACATGAAGAGGCGATGAGCAGCAATGAAGAATTGGTCAGGCAGAAAGATGAGGCAGATGTGAAAATGAGTGATCTGCAGAAAGAGCTGGCAAGCGAGCGGGTTAAGGCAGTGGAGGAGATAAGGAGCCTTGAGAAGGAGTTGGAAGCAGAAAGAGCCAAGGCAACGGCGAAGAAGGAGAGGCGGCGCGAATCAAGGGCGAGCCGGACGAAGAGAAGGCGGCGCTTTCCGAAGCGGCAATTTACTCCCGACCAGGCGTCGCAAAGAAGGAGCGCTTCAAAGGGTCTGCTGAATTTCAGATGGCTTGATATCGCATGCGCCAGCAGCTTGGCCAGGCAAGAGTCTGGGGGGCGGGCCCATCGAGGACGCATCACCGGAGGCAAATCAAGGGTTATTGAGAGCTTCCAGCAGTCAAACTTCTACAAACACAAAATGGCCGAAGTTCGGGACAAGTCGAAGATGTTCAAACGTGAGTCAAGAATCTGCTGCAACTTAGACCTCAACAGTATAACAATTGGTGAAGACGATGTGGCCCAAACCCCCCTGGATGAGGGTATTGAAGAAGAAGACCTCATCTCCAGTGAGGAGGAGTAATCGGAGAAAAGGAAGACTTTGTACGTACATTGTTTTTGTTTTGTTTTATTTGTTTTCTTTTTTTTTTTTTTTTTGAATTGTCAGAATGAGCTTATGTACAAAGTTGTGGATAAATAAAATTTCAGCTTGTGTTTTGCATTTGACCTGCTTTTTGCTTGTGTGTCAAATGGATGAAAACTTGTGATAACAATCTAACTTAGGAATTCTCAAGACAGAGTAGGATTGAAATTGTAATAAAATCGAGTGTAGAGCAAAGTTAAACTTGTAATAAAAACTCAATGCAGAGTAAAGTTAGACTTGTAATAAAAACTCAATGCAGTAAAGCTAGGAACCTCAAGGTAGAGTGAAATTTAAAATGTAATAAAATTACAAGTTTGCGTTTGCCACACTGCTCAAGTAGGTTAGTGGTTTATGGAGTGAGGCTTGGTTTGTGAGGAGGAGAGGGCTAACTTGTGAGAGTTTGGTTGAGAAGAAAATAACCTGAGTCTGACCATAAACTGTGGGCGCCACCGCTAAGACTTGTTAGGCAAGCCGAGTGCTTCATGCTTGGCCCGCAGAGGCTCTAGCGCTTGGCCGCCGAGGCTTCGTGCTTGGTCTGGCCGAGGTTTTTTTTTTTTTTGTGCTCACCGCCGAGGCTCGTAGTGCCTGGTCTGGCCGAGGCTCTAGTGTTCTGGCCGAGGCTTTTAGTGCTCTACCCGGCCGAGGCTCGTAGTACTACCGGCCGAGGCTTTTAATAAGTGTCAGAATGAGAATGTTATCGAGACAACACACAAATAGCTAAGGTATAGAATTATTGTCATGGATGATAATCCAATGATCCAAGTTTTACATGATGTAACAAAAAGAAAATGCAACAACCGAGCAATACAACAAGAGGAACTTTATTGAAAGTAGCGCCAGTGTTCAATGCTCCAAGGATGGAGGAGATCTCGACCTTCCATGTCCCGAAGTTGATAAGTGCGGACGCGGCCTGCTTTCACAACGAAGGTCCTTCCCATTTAGTTGCCGGGCCACTCCGGATTTTTGGTGGCAAGGGTTGCTTTCTCAAGACAAGGTCCCTTACAAGAAACTCCTTGGTCGACTTTTCGCTATAGTGTGTTCTCATTTTCGCTGGTATGAGGCCACCGACAAAGTGGGTTTCTCCGAGTTCTTCAATTAGGTCCAGTGTCGTCTCGACGAGTTTCTTCCGTTAGCTGGATCCGGATGTAAAACTCTAGGGTAGGCAGATCGACTTATCGAAATAACCGCCTACCATTGATGTTAAGCGGAAAGGAGTTTCCCCAGTGGGAGTCCGAGCTGTAGTTCGGTAAGCCCAGAGTACATTTGGTAGTTCCTCAGCCCAAAGCCCTTTAGCAGCTTCTAGCTTGGTTTTGATGTTCTTCAGAAGAGAACGGTGGGTGACCCCAACTGGGCCATTGGCTTGGGGGGGGCCGGGAGAAGAAAAACATGGTTGAATTTGGAGGTCTACATAGAACTTCCTCAGATTTGGCGAGTCGAATTGTTTACCGCTGTCGTAAACAATGGCCCGAGGAATACCAAATCGCAAACGATCGACCGGATGAACTTGGTTGTGTTCCACTCGGTAATGGTGGCAAGGGGTTCTCGCCTTACCCACTTAGTAAAATAATCAATGGCAACAATGGCAATTTGTCCGCCTCTACGGTGGGTAAAGGGTCAACTAGGTCGATCCCCATTTGGCTAATCCGTAGGGCCGCAAAGTGTGATCAATTCATGGAGGAGTATGGGGATATTTTCAAAACGCCGACACTTATTACATTTGAGCACGGTCAACCGTGATCTTGGTTGAGAGTAGGCGAAATATCCAAAGGCGGCATCTTGAGGCCAAAGACCGCACCGAAAGTGATTGCCGCCGCAGATACCCTCATGAATTTCTTGCATCACATAAGTTGCTTGAGCCTGATTGAGGCACCGCAGATAGGGCGTAAGAAACCGCTTGTACAAAATAATCACGACGATGATGTAATTGGATGACCGGCCCCGACTTTGGCGGCCATTGTTGGTCGTCTGGGAGTTCCCCGTTGTCAAAAATAAAAATGTCCGACCCCAAGGATGGGCTCATTTGGAGGAATTGTATTTCGCGGCCGACAAATGGTGGGGTGATAGGTATTCTAGGCGACACCACTACCGAGGCTTGACCGGTTCCGCAGGTTAACCGAGCCATCTCATCCGCCTTTAGAGTTTTCGCCCGAGAAATGTACTTGATGTGGAAGTAATTGAAAAGGCGAATAAGGAAGTGCAATATCCCTATAAGCCCAAGATTGTGTCCTTCTTGGCGCCGAACTCTCCCGTGATCTGTCTCGACGATAAGCCGTGAGTTGAACACTGGATGTGGGCCGACACCAATATCCTCGGCTAGGGCGAAGTCCCGCAATCAATGCCTCATATTCGCCTCAAACAGAAACGGAGAGCGATTTGAAATAACCACCCTCGTGGGCAAGATGAGGCCACCCCACTACCTTCCCTTGCGATGATCCGCCGACGCTGAGAGTCCAAGAATGAGGGTCTTCGATTCACGGAGCCAAAGGTGTCGAGGCAAAGGTTAGGTAGGATTAGTGAATTCGTGATAAAATCGGCATAGCTTGCCCTTTAATCATTGCTCGAGACCGTAAGAAATATCAAACCGGCCGAAGTTTCACCGACCATTGCATGAGTCTCACGGAAAGTTCGTTGCGTGATGACCTTCTTCAAGGGTTGGTGGTGAGGACCACTATGGAGTGGGCTTGGAAGTAAGGACGAGTCGTCTCGAGGTGGTGACCAAAGCTAAAGATAATTTTTCTAACAAGGTAGTTCTCGCTCCGCTTCCAAGGGCCCGATCGATATAGTAGACCGGTTGTTGAACGAGCCGCCTTTCCCCGATAAGAGCTGCACAAAATGTGCTTAATATGGCTAGATAGAGAAAGAGGGCTCGCCTATGAGTGCTTGTGAAAGGATAGATTGGCCATGCACGCTTCAATCTGAAAAGCCTCTTGGATTCAAATTGCCCATTCAAAAAGTTTGTCAAGAACTTTGAAGAATGGTAGGCACCTATCCGCTATGCTGAAATGAAGCGGTTGAGGGTCGCAACTCTACCAAAGGAGTCTTTGGACCTCCTTTACCATTTTCAGATCGATCTCGATCAAGGCCTTGATCTTTTCAGGTTAGCTTCAATGCCCCGCCGACCGACCATAAAACCCAAAAACTTCCCAGATCCTATGCCAAGGCGACTGGGTTGAGTTTCATTTGGTACTTGGCGTAAGGTGGCGAAGGTTTCTCGCAGGCTGGCCGATGATTCGCGAGAGTTTGCCCTTGACCAAAGATGTCGTCGACATATACCTCCATATTTCGACCTATCCGGTGATGGAAAATAGTATTAACCAACCGCTGGTAGGGGCCCCAACGCTCTTCAATCCGAATGGCATCACACGGTAGTGGTAGGTACCTCGATCAGTAATAAAGGATGTATGTTTCCGATCAGACGGTGCATCAGGATTTGGTTGTAACCAGAGAAAGCATCCATGAAGCTGAGCATTTGATGACCGGCCGTGGCGTCGACCAAACAGATCTACGGGAAGAGGATAGCTATCTTTGGGGCAAGCTTGCTCAGTCAAAGTAATCGACACAGAGTCGCCATTCGCTATTGTTCTTATGACTAGACCACGCTTGACAACCATTTGGGGTAGTCCACGCTTTTTATGAATTGGGCCTCAAGGAGTTTGTCAACCTCGCGGCTATAAGAGTATTGCGCCCGGATGAAAAATACGCCGCTTCAAGCAGAAGGTCGGAAATGGGGTTCAATGTCGAGGCGGTTATGAAAGAGGGATCAATGCAGGCATATCCGAGTGAGTCTAGGCAAATACATCATTGTGCTCTGGCCGAAGGGCGAAGGTCGGCCTTTTAGCTTGGGAGGATAGTTGGCTCCGATCTTGGTCGCTTACTGGTGGAATCGATGGAACCTCGACGAGCCTCTACTCTTCCTCTCGACCAAATTTCGCCCTCATCTCGTACGTCAAGTATTTCAATGATCATGGCCTCCTTCAATTTGACTTCCTTAAGTGAGGCGACATAACATTCTCGCTTACGATGCCTCGCTTCCCCATCATTCCGACGCCCAAGTCAGAGGGAACTTTATAGCAAGGTGGTAGGTTGAAGTGATAACTTGAAAGCGTTGAGGCGCGACCAAGGATGATGTTGTAGGTAGAGAGGACAACATCACAAGGGAAGTGAGCAACTTCAGTTCCGCCGCGGGTATTCACCGATGGTAATGGAGATCGATGGAGCCGATGGAGGTCACCCTTGCCGCCAAAGTGAAACCGATCAAAGGGTTTGGAGGGCGATGACTTTTTCCCCAATCTCGAGCTAGCGGAACAAATTGAGGAACATGATGTTCAAGAATCGCTGCTGTCGGCGAGAACCCGTCGACCTTATAGTTGGAGAGGAGGTAAATGACGAGGGTTCATCGCGAGATAATGATGCGGATGCGGCTGCCCATGAAGGTGATGGGCTCGCTCCATCGCTGGTTTGGAGGGTCGGTCCATCGTGAATAACCATTTATCTCGAGCCTTTGTCTTATCTTTTCCGAAGTTCTACCCTGTTGCAAGCGGGATGGCTCTCAAGCAAGGCCACCGAAATGACCTTGATTTCGGCCACCGGCAGAGGGGATTACCCGCGCCGAGGTCGCGGAGGCGATCATGGCCTTGGTTAGTTGGAGCCGGTCACGGGCGGGTGCGCCATGGTCATTTCGAGTCGGGTTCTTTGCCTCGCTATGGGCCGTGTCCATGAAGTTACCGAGACATCCCTAATGTATTAGGGCCTCGACCGATCCTTGAGGTTGACGGCCATCGCAGTTATGGCCATGGTTCCGTGGAAACGACAATATTTGGACCGATCTTTCCGACCGAAGGGGTCCGCGTAGGGGCCATTTGAGGGGTAGTCTTGTTGATCTCGATTGAGGACTTGTTCCATGGTAGAATTGAGGAGGTGTACTGCTCGAATCGACCGGCGGTCGATGATGCTTGGCCGTCATGGGGAGTCTGGCCTATATAGTGAGGTGTTTGGTTATTATACTAGGTGTTTCGGTTCTAGGTCTTTTCTCTTGTCCCCGGGTCGGGTTTTTAGTTATTGATCTCGCCGAACGGCTAGTGAATCTTCAACATTCAAGTATTTCTGGGCTTTGAAGAGTAGGGCTGCCATGGAGGTCGGGGGGTTTTTGGAGAGGCAGAAGAGGAAATCGGACGATCGAGTTCGCCACGAAGCCGCGAGATGACCTTGTCATCGTTGCCACTTATAGGCTTATAGGGCTGTTGAAGCGGTCACGAATCAAGGCAATGACTTCTGGTCCGACGGATGTTGAGAGTTGGGTTGCCGCCATGGCGCTGGCTCCAATGAAATGGCTAAGGAAGGAGTCGCCGAGGTGCCGGAAAGTGGAGATAGAGTTCGGCCGGTAATCGATCAACTACGCCGAGCCGATTCTTTCAATATCACGGAAAGCCGACATGATCTCGTCAGGAAAAGCATGGAGGATCATGAGAGGTCAGAAGGTCTCTAGATGGTCGATCGGGTCCGCTGACCGCCAAAAGAGTCAATAGTGGGCTTCTAGAACTTGGCGGGCAAAGGTTTGTCCCGGATGGAGGCAACAAATGGTGAGTTTGCGGTGGTAGAGGGTTTATGCTGAATGTTTTGCATGACCCCTTGGAGTTGAGCTTCATTGCTCTGAGTTCGGCCCCGAGGGAAATGTTATCACCATGGTCAATCACGGGTCGACGCCGCCGCCTTCCTCGGGGTCGGTACCACGACGACGGGCGCGAGGTGGAGGTAGTAGATTTATACGTGGAGGAGAAGGTTGCAAACCTTCCAAAGGATGGATAGGTCATGAACGCGATGGCTTTCGGCTCTTTCTTGGTCGAGTGGGATATCCGGAGGTAGCGGTGAGGCATCGGTTTTTTTGGAGTAAGCATTTATCGTGGCCGGTTTTACTCGCCATGCGTTAATGCCATGGTAAGCTCGATAAAATACTGTGGTGGGTTGTTTGGATAGGGGGTGTCGGCCTGATGGTCGGCAGCATTATTATGAGAAGCCATGGATCTAGTCGTGACCATACACTTTGATGGGTAGGAGGAAAAGGTTGTTGGGATTGGGTCTCCGGTGACAATGAGCACAACTGGCGCGCGGAGCAAATACGTTCCCACATACGGCACCAACTGATGATACAGTTCGTCCAAGTGAATGGGTTAGACAAGTCCAAGCTCTTCAGTGTCCACGTCCAGTTGATCAAGCCCACCGGATTATCTGCAAACAAGTCCAATGGGGAACGGGGTAGTCCCTCAGTGAACCCTCCGACGAGCAAGTTAGGCGAGAAGTAGGTGTAAGGAGAGTTTAGAGATAGAAAGCTTAACCTTCTTCTTGTCTTCAACGCTTGCTTATATCCTTGGTAATCATTTCATTGCCCCTTTCGACCGCCTCATTGCCGAAAAGTCTATGTCGTAGCTTACCTTGTTCAGGTAAGGGGGTCCTGCTCCGACGGGAGGTGTTGTCGCAATAAATGCGGACGGGTCGCATTAATGGCGATGTGCAGCAATAACTTTGCAGATCTTTTGGCCGATGTGGCTCGTCCTTCACCTGCCATGTGTCTGAATGCCATTGGCTCTTTATGCCATGTTGGATTCCAGCTGTTCTGGACCTCACCAGCTGGGTTATGTATTGAACTCCGAGTGATGGGCTTGGGTTATTTATAGTGGTTCATGGCCTTTGTGGGCTTGTACACGCCATATATCATCAAAATTTGAGCGAAAGTGATTAATAAACACTACCGAGGAATTGTCTTCAAGAATTTGGAAGCCAAGAAGAATACCAGATCTACATATTTTATCGCTTCAATTCTACAACCTCAAGATTAACTAGATGCATATATATATATATATGCATGAATCTCGTGTTTAGAGAATAGTAGCGACTGTTATAAGGCCGTCATGGATCCTGACGGCATGAGGGAGGTTCATGGGACGGCGGCAAGGAAGGAGTCGGAGGAGAAGGTGTTGAGAAAGAGGTCGAGAGAGGAGGGTGGAGGAACAGAGTTTGTTGCCTTGGATCTAGAAGACAAGTAAGTAGAGGAGAAGAGAGAGAGATAGAGTAGAGTAGAGACAAATAGTCAAATTTCTCTGATATATGTTTAGGGACCTTAGACATCAAAAATTAATTTTGTGGATCTCTTCCATTATAAAAAGTAGAAGAGGGACCCTAGACCAATTTTTCCTTATTATTATTATTTATTTATTTACACTTACTTTTGTATTTATTTATTTACTATCTTTAACTCTAATTTGGCTCAACTAGCATTATAATTCCATATTTATGTTAATTTGGCCCCAAATAATAATCCCTAATTAATCTCATATTTGATAACCCAATGCCGAATTAGAATTATATATTTATTTATTTAATAATATATCATCACATACAACCATAATTATATTTAACTATAATTATTTATATGGTATTTAATTAAACGTTTAGGGTGTCACATTAATGACTAAAATACTATTTTTTCATCAATTTTAATTAATGAAATGGTTTATATTGAAAACAAATAAAAAGTTTAAAGTTTAAATTGATAAAATTAAAAAATTATTTTGTTGTAAGGGTAAAATTTTTAAGATTTTTTTTTTTTTGGTAATCTTCTCCAAATTTTGTTAAACTAGTCCGACTTGAATTTTTTTTTTTTTTTAAAAAAAAAAATCAGCAGTTAACTTTTCTTAGATTTTTTTAAATAAAATTAATTTTAAAATATTTTGGATTACTCTTAACGGAGTAAAAATGGAAAAAAAATTTAAAAAAACAATCAAGGTTCGACACTTATAACAAAATAAATTTTTAATTTTTAATTTTGTCAATTTATACCTTAATTTTTTTATTAATTTTTTTATATAAACCATTTGTCGATTTTCGCTAAGTAAAACTAACCCCAAAAAAAATGATCTTTTAATTTTTAAATTTAATGAAAAATAGTATTTTAAATATTTCATGTGCACTTATATTAAATTTAAGGAAAATTTAGTAAAACATCCCACTCCAATTTTGTGTAGTAGAGAGGTCCTAATTTCTTTTTTTTTGTTTTTTTTAGCTAAGGTCTCAACATTTTCATTAAAAAATTTAAATAAGAGAAATTTCGCCGATTTAAGAATTTCGACCGACTGCAGAATTTTGAAAATTGAAATTTCTAAGTTCAGCAAAATTTCTCCGAATAATTTTCTCGTGAAAACGCTGGAAAGACCTTAACCACTACGTAAAAATATCAGATATCATTTATCTTATAAAATCTTAATATCAAACCTTAAAAAAAATTCCTAAATTTCATGATTAAAATTTAATTGACAAAATTAAAAATTTATAATTTATTTTGTTATAAGAGTCAAACGTTGAATTTGTGTTTTTTTTTTTTTTTTTGTAATTTTTTTCAAAAAAAAAAAAGAGAAAATTGCCCATAAATCCAATTTGAGGACCGTGTGAAACATTAGGTCCGCTGAGTAATTGTTTTTGTGAGAAGTACACGTTTTGTCAAATATTGTTGTGAAAAGACCCTTTTGTTGTTTACAATGACATTTTCTTTCCAGATTTACATTTTTTTTGTTATTTTTTTCAACATATCTATTCAAATTATTCAAAACATCTATCTGTTAAAATTTGTATCTGTTCAAAATTCCTATTTGTTAAGGCATTGTTTGGGATTCCCAAATAATCCAAAAACCAAAAATTACTCAAAAAGCTAAAAAGCTTATCACTATTCACCAAAAGTCAACAATTATTACAAGACAACTCCCAATTCAAATTTTCTCTTAAAACCAATTTTCACAATTTTTTATTACACATTTTTTCATAAAAAGTCAAAAAGCTTAACCCAAACATCCATATTTTCAACCTCAATTTTTTAGTCAAAAGACAAAAAGATTTATTTAGTCTTCCCAAACTCGCCTAAACCATGACTCAGACGTGCTTACTACTCAACCAATTTGTCAAAACTAACCCAACCAAACCCGACTAATTCGACTCAATTCACTTGTTTTTAAGTGGTTTTCAATAGTATGAGTGAACGGATGCATATAAAAAAATTTCAAATCCATTTATGTCCTGGACGGATGATGAATAAGAGGTCACCGACCAACCTCGATCCACCAACCCTTTTAAAAAATGATGTTATGTTTTTTTATTTTGTTTGTTAAAAAAGACGCTTTTATTCATTAATAATATTAGGTATTTGAAAAAATATGAAAATTTTGCCTTTTATTTTAATTATAAAAAAGAAGTTAAACAAAGAAGGCTTAAAACAATAGAAAATAATTCTAAAAATAGTTTCAAAAATTAATAAAATAATAAAGTTAAATCCTCAAATCAATTTATATTCATCCACTAAACAGAAGGATGTAGATTGATTTTTAGTTCTTAAATTCAAACAGATAATGAATAAAAGGTCACCCAATTCAATACGATGTGAAGTCCTATCATGCACCCTCCTGGTTGGACTCACCAAAACTCTCCAATAACCTCATCTGCTCACCCAATTCAATACGATGTGAAGTCCCTGCCATGCACCCTCCTGGTTGGATTCACCAAAACTCTAATAACCCTAATCTGCTCACCCATGGCTGGTTGGACAATCCTAAAGTGTCAGTACCTTTGGGGTCCCACCTTCAGAAGAAAGATCTCCACCGTTAGTTTATAGCTCATAAATCTCACCATGCATTAAAGTGTTCTAAAAAGTGGCATGTGATGTGATCATTAACAGTCAAAATAGTCCATTCCGCAAATTTGTTGTATTCTTATTTAAATTTACGTACCCACACAACCATTATTCCATGACCCTTTTAACGGTTCAGTACCATAAATACAGTCCCTTTTTTAGTGAATGATAAATAATCCTCACCTCAACTATGTTGGGATTTTTTCTGCCTTTTTAATCACAGCCGTCAGTCATATCAAGATAATTTCAAAAATTCAAAGAAATGTTACTGAGATATTAATTGGAGAAAATTACGAATCAATTGAAATAAATAAAAATAATTGTACAAATATAAAGATGCAGTTCCTTGTTTGGTTTTGGAGTTTTAGAAATTAGTTTGAGGTTTTAGAATTATGGCTTGTTAGTTTTATTAATTTTTCAAATTATTTTAATCATATATATATATATATTTTTAACTTTTTAGATTCACTGATCTTTACTATTATATTTAAAAAATTATAAAATGTATATTAAAAAAATTTAATGAATAAAAACAAAATAAAAAGAATATATTGAATTTTTTATTTTTATTTTTATTTTGTATTTTTATATTTGATGAATTTTTAAAAAATTTCAAATACTATATACTTTTGGAATGTATTTAGATTAGGTGTATTCTAAACATAAAAAATTTTACGAAATGTTTTTAAAAATTACTAAAAGCAAAAAAGACACTAAAA